>JANFOE010000720.1:0-402177 GCA_025667525.1 Glebionis coronaria | reverse complement strand
TTAACAAAGTGATTTATCCTAGTGAAGATAACCTATAACCTGAAAATTACTACAGGGTGGCAAGCACTGTCCAATCATGCACACTTGCTTATGCAAGATAGACATAACAGTCCTCTAGTGTCCCTTGCTAACCAAAGTTCTTAACAGTGAAGTTATCTCATAAAATCCTTTGTAACTTCCCAGGTTAGCCCAATATAAATCATACCCAAGTCTCCCAACAGACCACATCCAATTCTAGGCCAAAAAGACTTGGCAGCGTGCATAGTATATCAACTTTGCATGCTATAGTGCCTCATGAGTTAGTAAACTAATTCATACTCACCAGTGGACACAATCTAGAATTGTGATAAGAGTATTATATGAATACCCAAAAAGTCCTAAAAGGATCCTAAACCTCCCCTTAAACTATGATACATAAGTTGCCAAATAATATGCATGTAATAAAATTTTAGGTCAAGATAGGAATATAAATATTCCAACCATCATCCATAAATTGAAACATGCTCCAATAATGCTCCAAGAATCTATAAGCAACATGTTACTGACAACGTCAAGTTAACACTTATCAGCGTTAAAATAACCTTTGTCAGCGTTAGACAAATAAAGTGGAAAATCTAATTTTGTATAAAGACCAATAACAAATGCATATCCTTTACATACTTTTACAATAAGATCCCAAAACACATGTTAAGTGATATTGATCATCCCAATACTTGTTACCAAGTATTGAAATCTTCCAGTATCAAAAGGTTTAGTTAATAAATCAGACAGATTTTCTTCTGTGTCAACCCTATCTGGTTGTATTAAACCTTTTTCAAAACAATCTCTTATAAAATGATGTCTAATTTCAATTTGTTTTATTTTAGAGTGATGTACAGGGTTTTTAATAATGCATAATGTACTGTTATTGTCTACAAAAATCATGGTATGCATGAAATTATACCCATAATCCAACAGCTGGTTCTGAATCCATAAAACTTGTCCACAGCAAGCAGTTGCAGCAACATACTCTGTTTCAGTTGTAGAATTGGCAACCACTGTTTTTTTCTTGCATTGCCAAGATATCAATCTACTCCCAATAAATTGGCATCCACCAGTTGTGGATTTTCTATCAAAGTTGTCACCACCATAATCACTATCTGAATATGCAATAAGCTCCAATGAGGAATCTTTTGGATACCATAATCTCAGGTCTGGATAACACCTAAGGTATCTAAAGATCCTCTTGACAGCATGAAGATGACACTCTTTGGGAGTCACTTGATGGCGTGCACATGCACACACAACAAACATAATGTCAGGTCTTGAAGCTGTGAGATACATCAATGAACCAATCATTGACCTATAATGCCTGGCATCTACCTCCTTTCCATCTCCAACTTTTCCCCAAGGGTGTTCCCTATCCATAGGTGTGCTAGCCCGTTTCTCATGTGGAGAAAAGCCAAACTTCTTCAAGATTTCTGCTACATATTTATCTTGAGAGATGAAGATACCATCTTCTTTCTGCTGTACTTGTAACCCTAGAAAGAAGTTCATCTCCCCCATTGCACTCATCTTGAACTTGTGTCATGATTTTGGAAAAGTCTTCACTAATCTTTGGACTAGAAGAGCCAAAGATGATATCATCCACATAGACTTGTACAAGTAAGAAATCCTTACCAGTCTTCTTTATAAACAAGGTCTGGTCTATGATACCCCTTTTAAATCCATTTTCCACCAGATAGGTGGACAATGTGCCATACCATGCTCTTGGGGCTTGATGAAGTCTATACATAGCTTTCTTCGCTCTATATACCTTGTCTGGATGTTCTGAATCTTCAAAACCAGGAGGCTGCATTACATAAACCTCCTCTACAATAGTGCCATAAAGAAAAGCACTCTTCACATCCATTTAATAGACTGCAAATCCCATGCAGGAAGCATACGCTAGAAAAATCCTTATAGCCTCAATCCTTGCAACAGGTGCAAAGACATCCTCATAGTCTATCCCTTCTTCTTCTGTATATCCTTGTGCCATTAAACGTGCCTTGTTTCTGACCATAATGCCTCTATCATCCTTTTTGTTCCTAAGAACCCATCTTGTTCCAATAGGTCTGACATGTCTGGGACAATCAACCAACTCCCAAACATCCTAAATAGAAAATTGGTGAATCTCATCTTGCATTGCTTCCACCCAACATGGTTCTTTGAGATCATCAAAAATCTTCTTGGGTTCTTGTTGTGACAGAAAACAGGCAAACAAACAAGCTTGAACAAGAGGGGTATCAACCTTCTTGTGAATATTGGCAATAAATCCTCTTTAATTCTGATGAGAGCTTCTAGTTTGCATAGGAGTTATCACATCACCAATAATTAGAGAAGGAGGATGATTTTTGATTGTAGAAGTAAGCACTCCTCCCTCAAAGATTGTGTTGTCCTCAATCTCATCTTCCATGTTACCAATATGCTCTTCAGACTCTCTTCCATCATCATCTGAATGAACCTCTCCATTTCTGTTTGAAGGTTCACCTTGTTCAAAATTATTTGAAGAGAAAAGATGTTCAAAAGATCTGTCAACGCCTGAACCAATGATGTCAATGTTTGAGCCATCAACGCCTGAATTTGTCTTGTCATCGCCAGAATTTCCTTTGTGTGCGCCTGAAGGATCATGCATGTTTTCAACTGGTGATACTTGGGGACCACCTTTTTCCTTTCCAACAACAGCAACAACAAATGCATATGTCCATATGGGAATGGTAACATACTCAAGTATGGGTGCTGATTTGTCTGCTTGTGATCCAACCTCTTCATTAACATGTTTACCTGAAATATTAACAACTGGTTCTTCCACAACATTTGAAGTCACCTTCACAATGTTTGGATTAGTAACAGGCATATAATTCAATGTCCTAGATAGAGGTTCCAAGTCAAATAACCAATTTGGACCAATCTCAGGATCACTAGGTTTACTTTCTAAAAACCTAACATGTACCTTTTCAAGTATACATTTTTCTTTCTTAAGGTAAACTCTATATCCTCCACTCTGCACAGAATAACCCATGAAGTAGCCTTCATCACCTTTAGCACTAAACTTACCTAAGGCATCACTAGTGTCCAACACAACTACATGACATCCAAAAGGTTTAAGAAAACCAATATTAGGTTTCCTGCCCCAAAGTAACTCATAAGGTGTTTTGTTATGAATCATGTTGACTAATGCCCTATTCTGAACATAACAATCTATATTCACAGCCTCAACCCAAAAAGCAATGGGAAAGGGAGCATCAGCCAACATAGTCCTGGCTGCTTCTATGAGGATTCTATTCTTTCTCTCAGCAACCCTATTTTGTTGTGGGGTTCTAGCTATACTAAATTGTCTAGTAATCCCTTTCTTGGCACAAAAGTCATCTAATAACTTATTTCTAAACTCACCACCATTGTCACTTCTCAGCATCTTAACCTTATTACCAGACTTCTTTTCGGTTTGGGTAATAAAGTTAATCAAAGTATCAGCAGTGTCACTTTTCAAGGCTAAAAAGAAAGTCCAAGTAAATATAGAAAAATCATCAGTGATGACAAAACAGTAGGATTTACCATTTAAGCTTTCTATATTAGTTAAACCAAACAAGTCCATATGCAGCAAGTGAAGTGGTTTAGAACTAGAGTGCACTGGTTTAGACTTAAATGAGACCTTGTGTTGTTTTCCTTTAAGGCGTGCAACACAAGAATGGTTATTGTGGAAAGCCTTTTCAGGCAAAGCATCAACTAAACCATGTCTCACAAGTCTATTTATATTCTTAAAATTAATGTTCCCTAATCTTATGTGCCAAAGATTACTCTCATCAACTGAAGCTTTAGCATATAGACATGACAAATTATTATTCATCCTAATTCCATTAAGATTCACATTATAAATCTTCTTATGCCTAGGTGTTCTATAATCAATGAATTTCTCATCTAGCATTTTAAAATCTTTGCTCAACACCAAGCATTCAGTATCAGTGAAAAGAACCTTATTTTTGTTATCACACACTTGTGTTACACTAAACAGATTATAATCAAGTTCTTTTACAAGAAACACGTTTTCAAAACGCAAATTGTTGGTGAGAAGAGTTCCTTTGCCAATGATAGTTCCATAGCCACCTCCAAAGTACAGTTTGTCACCATATTTAGTGGGGATAAAATTTTTCAGATAATCTTCCTTCCCCGTCATGTGCCTAGAGCATCCACTATCCCAATAGCCATAGTCATTAACCTGCTTTTGAATGCCCTGCACATAAAAAAAAATTAGTTTTCTTCGGAACCCAAGCCTGAGCAGACTTGGATTCATTTGGTTGTTCAACAAGAACAGACTTAGTCCTTATGACACCCTCGTGTTCATCTCTTTTTGGATTAAACACATAGTTAACCCCAATTGGTTTTATTATGACCTTTGAAATATAATGAAATCTGTTACAGGTCATAGAAATCCCGTCTGAATTAGGGTTTTGATCTTGCTTAGGTCTCCATGTCAAGCTAGAAGAAGCTTTAGACCCCTTTCCCTTTGGTTGCAAATATTTTCCATTATTAGGTCTAGCAACGTTCCTGTCAGCGTTTAATTTGTTCTTGTCAGCGTTGAAATTACCCTTATCAGCGTTGAACCTAGGGTTTGCTACAGGAACCCATTGTCTGTTAGACCACGTATTGGTCTTCTTAAAAGGTCTTTGTCCATAAGTATTAGTCCCTTTAGTAAAGAATGGGGCTGGTCTAACAACTTGTGGAATTTGTTGGATAAAAGGTTTGGGTTTGACAGTGTTTGACCTTTTATCAGCGTTGACCTTTGAAGCATTGACAAACTTATAGGCTAAATGTGAAAAACTTCCACAAGTGTAACATGATTTTCTAGACATAACCCTAGGTCTAGAAGAAAAGAAACCTGTCTCATTATCACTAATTTGGATTTTTGGTGACCTAGGTTTTCTATACATTTCTACATATTTAATACTAGGTTTTCTATCAACGTTTAAGCCAAGGTCAACAGTCTTGCCAGTGGTTGGGTTTGTCACTTTTATGGGTGTAGACTCATTTGCACTGTCACTAAGCATGCCACCCTTAACAAACAAGGTAGGGTTGGCTTTCTTCCATTGGTCCAAATCAGTCAACTTCTGCTTGTATTCCTCTACTAGGGTAAGAACTCTTGGTGTAGGAATAAATTCCTCTTCTTGGAGTTCTAGTATACCATTCCAAGACAAGTCCTTTCTAAGGACACCATAAAAGTTCCCAGCAGGTGGTGGAACACCAACATACTCTTTCATCCCAATCCCAGTCATATCCCTAGAATCCCTTTGTTTACTAACACATTTTTCTAGGGTTTGTGAAGCTTTATCAAATCTCTGAATTTTAAGATCTACATTATCTTTATTTTTGATAGCCTCATCTAACTTAGCCTGTCAATGTGACAACCCTGGTTTTGAGGTTCGTCACTTAGTTTTATTTTGTGCTAGTTACGTGTCTTTACGTGTTGATGTGCTAATTGGTGTGTATAGATTGTGGTTTGGATATCGTTTCCAGTACGGGGTACCTTGTGAGTGAAACGATGTGTTATGATTTCATGTTCATGAGTTCACATGGTAGTGACTATGAAATGAGATGGTGTTATTTAGTGGTTTTATGTATACGTGTATGTATTATAGAAAATCGTATTTTTACGATTTACGGTTTAGCATTTAGAGGTCTCGGATGAGGTAATTAGTCATATGAATATTTTTTGGGATGGTTTTAAGTCATTTGGGACTTAGTTATAAAGTTTATTTAAAAATTTGAGATTTTTTATAAAAGTGTATATTTTACGTCTTTTACGGTAAAACGCGTAAATTTGACTAGTTTTACGGTTTTGAGGTTTTGGAGGCTTTAGGAGCTGAAATAAATTAAGGTAAATTAAGGTAATATTAATAAGATATTAATTAACAATAAAAAGAAAAAAAATAAAAAAATATATATATGAGGCGGTTTGGGACGAATCAAAAGAAAAGAAAAGGGAAAAAAAGGAAAAAGGGAACCGGGATTTTGTAATGGGCCAAGGACTTGTTAGGAAACTATATAAATACTTTTTATTAACCAAAAAAATTCATAAAACCCCTGTAGATCACCTTCAAGTCGGCATCAATGGTGGTTTTAGGGTTCTTTATTAATTTTTCTTCTTTCAAAAATTCTAAGGTTAAATCTTTAATACTCTTTTTAATTAAAGTGTTTTAATTCTTTCTCAATCATTTTATGATGGATTTAGGTTAGGGTTTAAATAAGAATCTGTATTTTAATGATATTATAATGATTAGATGGTTTAGGGTTTGTAATTAATGGGGTTATGGGTAATTAATTAGGTTAAATTAGTTAAACCCGTTTTTAAAAACTGGGCAGATTTTTGGGTCATTGTTTTGATCATATAGGGAGTTCTACAAACTCTTATTTTGCGATCCACATATCCCTGGAAAGCTAATTGAAGTGGCTTTCGAATGCAAGAAACTAGAACTAAATTGGAGGTCGGGAAGTGGGACAAAAACAGGTTACAACCGTCGGAGGTCAAAACAGTTTTGAAGTCAGCCTGTTTTCTTTTTAAGTTTTGGGTTGTTTGGGGTACTTAGGGTTGCATTGGGATCTTCTCACGAACATGAGAGATGGTTTATATATTATAGTAAGTATCTGCACTTGGGATAAGGTTGTGGTTTAGGGTAAGACCCCCTAATTGTAACAAACTTTTCATACGTTTAAAATCAGTGAATTCTTGATAGGTAGCAATATATATACATATATCGGGGCCATAACAGTAGCTTTAAGGTTAGGGCAAGTGGGAGGTTTTAGCTAACATATGTAAAATTATGAATATTTCTTTTACAGAAACCATGGGTATGTTTAAGTGGACGTTTAACTTAATGTTTTGAGACCTAAAAACAGGGACTGTTTTGTGTAAAATATGAACGGGATAGTTATTAAACTTAACCAAGTTAAGGACTTGTTAAGGAAGGGTAATGGGGTGATAAGAGCTTATCAATGAGGTATTTATATGGGAATAGGCTTGATATCCATCATAGGTTGATGAGCCATTTTAGTGATTGGTTCATGTATTGATTGCGTGTTTTTGGTTTGTTAGCTTGTTGCTAGTGCGAGGACTTGTGAAGAAGCAATCAGGTGAGTTTCATAGTCCCATGTTTAATAATGATTTTGAATTCCAGATGGGATGGAAGAGACACTGTGTTGAGTTATATATAAATTGATGCTATGAATGTTTTTTTAAGGGTTGAGATGGACTTGTGTGTACATTATGTGATTAACTGCTATGTGATTCTTGTTTGTGTATGATTTGGATCGGAAAGGTACATAGTGTGATCATCTATGGGACCAATGGTTAATGACAAGGCGGGACCATAGGATAGGTACATAGGTGTATGGGCGCCTATGGTACCATGGTTTTTGGTAAGGCGTGATGCCTTGGATATTATGGTTGTTGGTAAGGCGTGATGCCTTGGTAATTGTGGTTGTTGGTAAGGCGTGATGCCTTGGAATTGTGATGATTGATTGAACTTGAATGCTAGTTGTTAATACATAATTATAGTGCATTGTCCATATGTTATTGTGTTGATGGTTGTTATTCACAGCTTG
Source organism: Glebionis coronaria (assembly GCA_025667525.1). Lineage (NCBI taxonomy): Eukaryota > Viridiplantae > Streptophyta > Magnoliopsida > Asterales > Asteraceae > Glebionis > Glebionis coronaria. Next base: position 394,563 of record JANFOE010000720.1, on the reverse strand, counting down.
TAACTGATTTAGCGTTGGAGTCTAAACCTATGACTCTCACCAACTTTATGTTGACGTGTTTTAGTGTCTCTTTCAGGTGATGCTTTGGGTAGGCGTGAGAACTTAAGTGGCTAGGATTTGGAGAGCGTAGGAATGCATATAGAAGGATATCCCCGTTTCCTTCTTAGTTTTTATTTGTTCATTTAATAAGTGATACTGTGGCACACATATATTTGTTTGGTTATTTTATTTGTTTGTCTTGGGTAAGAGGTAGGACTGTTACCTACTTACCTAGACTCCTGGGTTTGATGAGATATTGTCATGACTTTGTGTCTCCATTTTATGACATTTCTAATTTCATATAGTTATCTCTATAGACACTCCATGTGGTGATGATATCCATACGTCACGCCACATATTCCGCCATTGTGGGGTGTGAAAGAATGGTATCAGAGACAATGGTTATAGAGAATTAGGTTGCCTAGTCGCGTAGCCTAGTCTATAGCTTAAGGGTCCCTGCATATAGGCGTCATAGGAGTATGTGTGCATTTTATATTAATTGATGTGTTTAGATGTTATTTATTAAGATGTTTTGACTAGTATGAATTGAACCATAGTAAGTTCATACATAGCCACATGTTATTTTTCTTTTCGGGATGTGACTAGTACTGGTTGAACCATAATCGTCCACGCTAGTCATTGTTGTATTTTGCTTAAATTGTACATTATAGTACATAATTTAGTACAAGGTAGTTTCTATCTTTTATCGAGTTATTTTACATACCTGAGGTATGTTATTTTTCTTTTGATGTTTAAGTCATGTTCCCTAAGAATCGTGTGGTGGTTCGAGTTACTAGGAGTACATGGGTAGGAAGGATTTTAAGCTGTTTCCACTCTTATGGGCGACATGACTTATAACTGATTATGTTTTCATTTTGGATTTAGTCTACACTGTTTAGCTAGACTATGGATTTCTGTATTCCAATAGTTTTATTATGTTATTTTTATAGATGGATTTTTGGACCTTATTGGTTATGTGGTTATGAGCTTATGTGAGTAGATGGATTTATATGTTATATGTTGTATTGATTCTTATAAGTGTCATCATAGGAGGGAGTGCATTGGGGGAAGGGTAATTGTATAAGTATGGTGGCCAACATAGTTATACAAGTACCACAACTTCAATGGGTTCTCAAGTATGATTGCATTAAAGAGGGTTAGTACATGCTTGTATATGATGAGATGTAGAATTTGGGTATATATATATATATGTATATATACATATATATATATATATATATATATCTATATATATATATATATATATATATATATATATATATATATATATATATATATATATATATATATATATATATATATATATATATATATATATATTTATATATATATATATATATATATATATATGTATGTATATATATATATATATATATATATATATATATATATATATATATATATATATATATATACATATATATATATATACATATATATATATATATACATATATATATATATATATATACATATATATATATATATATATATATATATATATATATATATATATATATATATATATATATATATATATATATATATATATATATATATATATATATATATATATATATATATATATATATATATATATATATATATATATATATATATATATATATATATATATATATATATATATATATATATATATATATATATATATATATATATATATATATATATATAAATATGGGTTTATGTAATGGCTGCCTATGATATGGCTATTGTTCTTTTTGTGTTATATGTTTTGGGTTATAGTTGTGTTGTGTGATTATGGGGTCACACGATATGGTTTGGTTTTGGAGGTGGGCTTTATGCCTTGTTGTGGCACGGTGAGATGGTGATTACTCGTATGGAAAAACGAGCGTATAAATCGATTGATTGACTTGACGTGTACGATAACGAGTATGTTTGGGAGATTCAATAGGTATACATATGCAGATGTATATATACTAGTAGATGTTACGTTATGATTTACTGTCGTTCAGTAGTTATTATAACTTGGACGTACCTAGTGCTCTCTTGTGTTTAAACAATTTATTAGTGCTCGAGTTTGATGGAGTCTCAACGACGTTTTGAATCTGTTGAAGTGTGTCTTGTAGCGTATTCTTTTAGTTTCGTATTTCACGTGTACGTTTTAAAATGGTGTTTTTTGTTTCAAGTCTATTGAAATAACTTGGGATTTCTTTTGAGATAATGAAATCTTTTGTTTTGGGTCTTGCATTTCTTTTGGTCGGTATATTTGAGTTAGATGGTTGGTTGTATTCGGTAAAATAAGGGTAAGGTGTTGGAGTCGTGTTTGAAACAAGATGTATCATAATATTTCTTTTTAGTCAACACTTATATATTTCAAATTCTAAAAGACGTTCTTTAAAATAAAGCGAAGTAAAATTTCTTTCTACTTACATAGTTTATATAATTGGTTTTAACCGATTCACGTCATTTATAATTATTAATACGAGGTTAAATTGAGTTTATGAAGGTTACACATACAAATATATCTTTCATTTAAAAGGATTGCATTAATCACTAAGTTTATTCTTTAGTTTTAAAACAACTAGTATAAAATTGTTTTGGTCATAACTTGTTCGTTTTTAAAGCTTTTTGGGTGATTCAAAAGCCAAAAATTATGTACTCGGAACGTACTTTTCTAATATTCAGAATGTATAGTCATGGGAGGTCATTATCTTGGCCGAAATTATTGTACAAGTGTCGGGTTAAAGGTTGAGTTCAAATAGTAGTTTATTTTTATGATTTGGGATGCACGGGATACCTAGTTTTTGAGTTGAGTTTTGAGTTCGTCAAGGGGGTTGTTTGTAGATTGTTTGAGTCACATAGATGTGGGAGGTAATAATGAATAAATAAAAAAAAGATATATATTCTTTTGGAAAAGTCGACCTTTTGCACGGTTTAAATAATATGTCGCGGGGCGTAATATGTTTGGTTGCCATTGGGTGGTTCTTGAATTATTTTTCGTTGTCATGGGTCATTTTGAATTGATACACATTTGGGTTTGAGTTTTCTTTTGAGTCTCGTGGTTTTTGACTTGTTTTAACTGGTGTACGTGAAATGTCGTTAGTTATCCGTGGGTTTGATTCGTTGATCGTATCTGATGGATTCAGGATGTAGTTTTGGTTTCGTATTGTTCGGAAGCGTTGGGGTAGTCATATGAAGGAATTGGTCGCGCCTACACGCTTAAGTAGGTGACCATGAGAGAACGGTCGGAATACCCTTAATGGGGAGGAAAGAGGTTCGTAGACGAGCTAATGTGGTCATGAGGTCTATTAGGAGTGCCAAGGGAGATGAATATAGGTTTGTGTAATGTATGGATATTGGCACAAGTAACGTGCCATAGAGAGTGTTGGAAGGGGATATTGTTCGTAAGGCATGTATGTTTTCTGAAAATTTCCCAAAATTTAGTAGGTTTGCTTATTACTGTGAGGTAGAACCATAAATAGAGCAAGTAGGGGAGGTGAGAGGAGTTGCAGTTAGTGCCTTTCCAAGGCAAATCGTTGATGGAGTGATTTAAAAACAAGAGCTGTTAGAAATTGCAAGGAATGTCGGATAAAGGTTGAGTTGCTTAGTAGTAGATTGGATGTGGAAAGAGGTTGAGTGGTCCGATGAGAGGAAGTGTCGGTCTTTTAAGATGCGTGTAGAATTTTGCAAGTAGAACGAGGTGGGAATTTATTCGTATTGTCGCTAAGAGAGGGTGCAAGGAGGACATAGCTGAAACTACTAAGGATGTTGTATCAACGCTTTGGGTTTACGGTTATGCATTGGCTTCGCCAAAGCACTAGCCGTTTTCATGGTGTCAATGAAGCAAGTGTGCATGAACGTATATAAATGAGTTGTCATCAGGAGTATCGACGACATCTTGATCTACTCAAAGTCTAAGAAGGAGAGTGAGGCGAAGTATGTGTTGGTTTTGGAGTGGAATTATACGTGAGATTTTCAAGGGTGAGTTTTAGTATTAAGTTTACCATGATGAGTAGTTAGAGATGATGGCATATCATGGAACCAGCAAGGGGCGAAGTGAAGAAGGATGAGGAAGCATTTTGGAGACTGAAGAGGTGGATTGGATAATGAGCCGATCTTGGCATTATCGGAAGGACTGGATGAATTCGAGAAGCATGACGATACGTGGAGCAAGGATTTGGACGCGTACGAGACGACAAAGAAAGGCGATCGCTTATACGTTGCAGGAACTGAAGATTTGGAAGAACTGGATGGACTTAGTTAGTGGAGCTGGATTGTTATATCTACCTAGAATGCTAGAGGCATTTGGGGTACGAGACGTAGAGAGTGATCTATACGGATCATGAACGTCTCCAACACATATTCAATCACCTTGATTGAACATTTGGCTAAGGTGGTGGGTGGAGTTAAGTGAAGAAAGGAAATTACAAGGCCAAGTACTATCTGGAAAAGGCAAGCATGGTTGATGAGACATGGAATAAGAATAATGAATCGAAGCTGAGACGAACTTGAACTATATGGATGACGTATTAGGGTGGTTTGGATGAAGGATGTAGGTTGCACGAGTTGAGTTGTCTAGAGCAGAGAACGCGTCAACATGTATGTTGCATGGCTTGGACAATCACATGGAGAAAAGGGTCGTAGACTATACTTACTACATAGATAGGAGTAGCTTAGAAAGGGAATAAGTACGACGAGAGTTGGGTGATAGCCGATAGACTGACTAATTCATCTCATATTTCAAGAGGAATGAGAGGTCACGTAGTTGAGAAGTTGGAAGAACTAATGGATATGTAAAAGACCGTCATAGGTCACTTTGTAAGGAAATTGGAATTTTTAAGTAGTTTGGGGTACGGACTGAAGGGGGTTGATGAACATGATTGGATATGAGTATATCCAGCTAACTAGGAAAAGGATAGGCAAGTGAGATATTTATACAACCGTAGGTGTTATACTAAGGGCATGGGTGATTGATTTAGTGGTAGTTAGGAAACTCGTTAGCGATGGCTGAGTTTTCATATAATGATAGTTATCATACTAGAAGTCGATAAATGCCATTTGAGGCACTATATGAAAGGATAGGATGAGTTGTCCCCATTGTAGACTAGAATTGGTGAAAGAGGCTACTAATTTGGTAATGATGTTTGTGGAAAGGATGAGACCAACAAGGGATGCTATGTAGAAAAGGAGGAAACCACTAGAGTTAGTGACAAAGTTATTTAGGGAGTTTCACCTATAGTAACGGGTGGTATGTTTTGGTAAAATGGAAGAGTTGATGTAGAGTTTTGTAAGTCCATTTATGATCTTTAGAAAGATCAGACCAGTAGCTTATGAGTATAGAATTACCTGGGGAAAATGAGTGGTATACATGATATATTTCATGTATTGAGATTGGTAAATGTTGTTTGAGAATGCATATTTGCATGTATGGTTATTCGGGACTTGTGTTAATAAGAGTCTTTGTTTTATCAAAGATCATTTGTGAGATTTATTGACTGAGAAGTCAAGAGTTTGGCAATGATTTTAATTATTTTTGGTTTGTATATGTGGTATTTTGGAAACTTGAACTAAAGTTCACATGGAAATGAGAGGAGTTCGTTTAGAACAAGTATCCTCGTGTGATGTGTTGTTTGTGTGTTTGATCCTAAGGAGTAAATCTCAAGACGAGATTTCTATTAGGAGGGAGTGATGTGACAACCCTGGTTTTGAGGTTCGTCACTTAGTTTTATTTTGTGCTAGTTACGTGTCTTTACGTGTTGATGTGCTAATTGGTGTGTATAGATTGTGGTTTGGATATCGTTTCTGGTACGGGGTACCTTGTGAGTGAAACGATGTGTGATGATTTCATGTTCATGAGTTCACATGGAAGTGACTATGAAATGAGATGGTGTTATTTAGTGGTTTTACGTATACGTGTATGTATTATAGAAAATCGTATTTTTACGATTTACGGTTTAGCATTTTGAGGTCTCGGATGAGGTAATTTGTCATATGAATATTTTTCGGGATGGTTTTAAGTCATTTGGGACTTAGTTATAAAGTTTATTTCAAAATTTGAGATTTTTTATAAAAGTGTATATTTTACGTCTTTTACGGTAAAACGCATAAATTTGACTAGTTTTACGGTTTTGAGGTTTTTGAGGCTTTAGGAGCTAAAATAAATTAAGGTAAATTAAGATAATATTAATAAGATATTAATTAACAATAAAAAGAAAAAAAAATAAATATATATATATATATATATATATATATATATATATATATATATATATATATATATATATATATATATATATATATATATATATATATATATATATATATATATATATATATATATATATGAGGCGGTTTGGGACGAATCAAAAGAAAAGAAAAGGGAAAAAAGGAAAAAGGGAACCGGGCTTTTGTAATGGGCCAAGGACTTGTTAGGAAACTATATAAATACTTTTTATTAACCAAAACACTTAATAAAACCCCTGGAGATCACCTTCAAGTCGGCATCAATGGTGGTTTTAGGGTTCTTCATTAATTTTTCTTCTTTCAAAATTTCTAAGGTAAAATCTTTAATACTCTTTTTAATTAAAGTGTTTTAATTCTTTCTCAATCATCTTATGATGGATTTAGGTTAGGGTTTAAATAAGAATCTGTATTTTAATGATATTATAATGATTAGATGGTTTAGGGTTTGTAATTAATGGGGTTATGGGTAATTAATTATGTTCAATTAGTTAAACCCGTTTTTAAAAACTGGGCAGAATTTTGGGTCATTGTTTTGATCATATAGGGAGTTCTACAAACTCTTATTTTGCGATACACATATCCCTGGAAAGCTAATTGAAGTGGCTTTCCAATGCAAGAAACTAGAATTAAATTGGATGTCGGGAAGTGGGTCAAAAACAGGTTACAACAGTCGGAGGTCAAAACAGTTTTGAAGTCAGCCTGTTTTCTTTTTAAGTTTTGGATTGTTTGGGGTACTTAGGGTTGCATTGGGATCTTCTCATGAACATGAGAGATGGTTTATATATGATAGTAAGTATCGGCACTTGGGCTAAGGTTTTGGTTTAGGGTAAGACCCCCTAATTGTAACAAACTTTTCATACGTTTAAAATCAGTGAATTCTGGTTAGGTAGCAATATATATACATATATCGGGGCCTTAACAGTAGCTTTAAGGTTAGGGCAAGTGGGAGGTTTTAGCTAACATATGTAAAAGTATGAGTATTCCTTTTACATAAACCATGGGTATGTTTAAGTGGACGTTTAACTTAAAGTTTTGAGATGTAAAAACTGGGACTGTTTTGTGTAAAATATGAACGGGATAGTTATTAAACTTAACCAAGTTAAGGACTTGTTAAGGAAAGGAAATGGGGTGATAAGAGCTTATCAATGAGGTATTTATACGGGAATAGGCTAGATGTCCATCATAGGTTGATGAGCCATCTTAGTGATTGGTTCATGTATTGATTGCGTGTTTTTGGTTTGTTAGCTTGTTGCTAGTGCGAGGACTTGTGAAGAAGCAATCAGGTGAGTTTCATTGTCCCATGTTTAATATTGATTTTGACTTCTAGATGGGATGGAAGAGACACTCTGTTGAGTTATTTATAAATTGATGTTGTGAATGTTTTTAAGGGTTGAGATGGACTTGTGTGTACATTATGTGATTAACTGCTATGTGATTCTTGTTTGTGTATGATTTGGATCGGAAAGGTACATAGTGTGATCATCTATAGGACCAATGGTTAATGACAAGGCGTGGCCTTGGGATAGGTACATAGGTGTATGGGCGCCTATGGTACCATGGTTTTTGGTAAGGCGTGATGCCTTAGATATTATGGTTTTTGGTAAGGCGTGATGCCTTCGTAATTGTGGTTGTTGGTAAGGCGTGATGCCTTGGAATTGTGATGATTGATTGAACTTGAATGCTAGTTGTTAATACATAATTGTAGCGCATTGTCCATATGTTATTGTGTTGATGGTTGTTATTCACAGCTTGTAACTGATTTAGCGTTAGAGTCTAAACCTATGACTCTCACCAACTTTATGTTGACTTGTTTTAGTGTCTCTTTCAGGTGATGCTTTGGGTAGGCGTGAGAACTTAAGTGGCTAGGATTTGGAGAGCGTAGGAATGCATATAGAAGGATATCCCCGTTTCCTTCTTAGTTCTTATTTTTTCATTTAATAAGTGATACTGTGGCACACATATATTTGTTTAGTTATGTTATTTGTTTGTCTTGGGTAAGAGGTAGGACTGTTACCTACTTACCTAGACTCCTGGGTTTGATGAGATATTGTCATGACTTTGTGTCTCCATTTTATGACATTTCTTATTTCATATAGTTATCTCTATAGACACGCCATGTTGTGATGATATCCATACGTCGCGCCCCATATTCCGCCATGGTGGGGTGTGACAGTCAAGCACCATTGGCTCACTCCATGATGTTTCTAACCTCAACACTAGCATTTAAATCATTAGTTAAAATGTTGATTTGATCTTTTAGGTCAAACTCCATTTTCTTATACTCAGCTACAGTCTTTTCAGTTTGAGTAAGAGCAAGTTGATAGTTAGATAACTTGCATCTTTCATTAACCACATCTGTTGTCAATTTTAAAACTTCTTTGTTAAGTTGTTCAGTATTTAGACGACAACCCTTACTACAAAATGCATCATCATATACCTCATTGTCTGATGAAGATGAAGAGTGTGCCATGAGATCATAGTGAACATGCTCTTCTTTTTCCTTTTCTGAAACCAAATCTTTGTTCTCTTCCTCATCCTTGGCCAAATAACTCTAATCCCAGCCAACACCATCAATGTCTTGCATAACAACCATAGCTTTGGAATCCTGAGCCTTGATGATTTGGCTTGAGGGTTTTCCAGCATCAGATCTTCTTGGAGATCTGCATTCTCTCATAAAGTGTCCCAATCGATGACAATTATAACACTCAGCCTTGGTTTTATCAAATCCAACAGTGTCCTTAGCATTAAAAGTCATCTTCTTCTTAAATCTTCGATTCCATCTATTTGCTCTTATACTTACAATAGCCATATTCCACTTTATGTCCATCTCCTCCTAATGCTGATCACTAATTTGCTCAAGGTCCTCATATGTAATCACTGAACCATTAGGCAATGAAGCAATGTATGCAAAAACAGTATCTAGATCAATACTAGCAGGCTTAACTCTTGGAGAGTCAACATTGTATGTGTCAGCGTCTGAATGTGAGGCGTTTACAAAGCTTGATACAGCGTTGACACAAGTTGATCCAGTAACGGGGTGCATGTATGACTCCCTTCGATCAAATTCACCTTCACTATGTGAGAAGAAGGCCATATTTCCATTGGTAAACTTGCTTGCTTGATCCAAAAGAATTTCATTCTCTACCAGCCTCAGTTTATTGTAAACATCATTAAAAGTAGAAATTTTGTGAGTATTATTAGCAATTATAGACCTTGCTTCTATCTTCCATGCATCACCACGACTTTTAAGAAAAGTGGTGATGATATCAACATCACCAAGCACTGTTCCCATAAAGGACAGCTTGCTTGTAATGTCAAGAAGTCTGCTTCTCACTCCACTTAGCTTTTCATTGGGTTGAGCTTTAAAAATAGCATACTCATGCAAGAGTTGCTTCTTTTTCTCTTGTACAGTATCAACATTACCACCATAAGCAACTTCAAGGGCTTCCCAAAGATCTTTTACAGACTCATAACTTCTATATTTGTGCTGATTGGCTTGTCCCAAAGAGAGTTTGAGGATGCTTAGGGTTTTCATGTCATTCCTTCTCTTTGTTGTGTCCTCAGCTGAGACAGCTCTACCATCTTCATGTTTTTCTTTTCGATCCTCTTCAGTAGAGCCTTGAGTTGATCTTGTCAAGATAGCAGTTGCAATCTTTTCAGCCTTATTGAATGTTTTTCAATATTTAGTAATTTCCCATAGAGTGTAGTCATGGATTTGAAGATACTGTTCAAAGTTAAACTTCTACAACTCAAAATTGTTTGGGTCTAGCATGGGAATCTTGATGTTGGGGGTTGAGGAAGAGGAGGAGTTTAACTCTGGAGTAGACTTGTTGTTTTTAGGGTTTTGTTGGGAATTATTTGTTAAGTGTCATGTACCGTTAGTATATTCCAAGTACTGTTAGTGTTATGTAAGTACCGTTAGTGTTAACGCGGTACATAGTAAATACTGCTACTTATAAAGTAAGTACTGCTATGATGATTAGGACGAATATATCTTTGTATAAGATATGTCATAGTTATAGTTTGAGTATATCTTATGTGATATACCTAAATAGTTAGAATATTGATAATATATCGTCTGTGATATAATTATCTTTACAGAATATTTTAAGGTTTCTAGGGTTCCTTACTCTATAAAAGGAACATAGGTACAATGTCTTTTATGTACCTCATACAAGTCGATTAATAAGAGAATTGAATAGTTAAAAGTGTTTTTGTTCTTCTGTGCTTTATAAGTTAGATTCTGCATAACTTATTTAGTGTTAGTAAGAGTGCTTAAAGTGTTTTAGTTTGATTACAAACTATTATACTAATTCTTAACAGAATATAGATCTAACCAAAGGGATCAACAAGTGGTATCAGAGCTTGTTGAGAAACTCTGAAGAAGAAGAACACGACCCCATACACTCCACACATACCAAATCTCAATGTCTCAACCAGAAGGCAATAATGCTCACTTGGATGATGTTCAGAACCCTGATCTTGTTCTGCCACAAGGACAACCAAAAGTTGTGCATCCTACACCAGCACAAGGTGTTCAAGCTGTGAATGATGTAGCTACCTCTACACCAACACCTTCTTATACTTTGTCTGCTGTTAAACTCCCAGTTCTCAAAGGTGACAATTATGAGACTTGGGCTATGCAGATGGAACATTACTTCAATCACACAGATCATACTGTGTGGCAAGTCATCAAGAATGGGAACACACGAAAGAAGCTACACTGGTTGCCAGACGGTACATACTATGCTCTACCTGTTGTAACTGCTGAGGAGATACAAGCAGAGATCAGAGAAAGAAAAGCCAGAACTGCTTTGTCTATGGCTCTTTCTGAAGACATTCTACCAAGCTTTCATCATTATAAAGATGCCAAAGCTATATGGGATGCTATAAAACTTAGATTTGGAGGAAATGACATATCTAAGAAAATTAAGAAGATTGTTCTTAAGCAAGAATTTGATAACTTCTCAATTACCAGTATAGAGGGAATACATGGTGGATATGGAAGGTTCAGCAAATTGCTTATTCAGTTAGCAGTTTATGGACAAGTAATTCCTAATGAAGAAGCTAATCTAAAATTCTTAAGAAGTGTTCAACTAGAGTGGAAAGCAATGGCTATGCACTTCATCACAAGAGATGATTTGGAAACAATTCCGTTTGATCATCTCTACAACAATCTTAGAGCATATGAGATGGATGTGAAAGGCACTGAAGTAAAGACAACTCTACTTTAAAGTGTAATTTGGCTTTTGCGTCAGATGGGAACAGCGGTACTTACTTTCAAAATACCGCTAGTGGATCTAGCAGTGGTACATACTTCACAAATACCACTGGAGGACTTACAAGCAGTACTTACCCACAAAGTATTGAAAGCAGTCCAATGGTCTCACAAAATCCACATGGAAGGTCTTCACCATTGTTTAGTGACAATGATGCCTTCTCATTCTTTGTTGGACAAGAAAAAACGCCAAGATTAACTCTCAATGACTTGTTCCAAATGGATGATCTTAAATGGCAAGCTGCCATGGTGTCAGTAAGATCTAATAGATTCTTCAAGAAGACTGGAAGAAAAATGATTGTTGATCCTAATGAGCCATTAGGATATGACAAGTCTAAAGTTGAATGCTATAACTGTGAAAGGAATGGACATTTTGCAAGTGAATTCTCTAGAGATAAAGCTGAGACTAGCAATCAGAAGTCCAAGAACAGCTATAGAACCAGTCCAAGAATAACTGAAAGCTTTCCAAAAGGAAACAACAGGAGTCCTAAAGGAACCAAGTCATTGGTTACTGTAGATAGAGTGGTGAATTGGGCAGAAGAAGAAGAATAAGAAGAGCTTGGATTAATGGCTCTCTCACATGAAGATACTGAGGTACATCCTTGTTCTAAAGATTGTATTCTTAAATTTAATAGTCTAAAAGTAGAACTAGAGGAACAACATCAAAAGGTTAACACATGCACTGTAGAAGTAGAGGCTTTCAAACAGGGTGTTGTTAAATTAGAAGAAAATATAGTTTTGTACAAAAAGGCTCAACAAAACTATTAAGAGAAAATAAGGATTTTGACTCTTCAAATGAGAGAAAAAGATTTGGAAATAAAAGCTTTTGAAAGACAACTTTTAAAAATAAATTCAAAAAATGAAGCTTTAAAAACCAGTCTTTGTAATGAAAGGCAAGTGATTAGTCATTAGCAACAATCCTCTATGGGATTGGGAAAATTGATTAATTCACAAATGGGGTATTATGATAAAACATGCCTAGGATATATTAAGGATCAACCTGGGATAACCTTAACTAACAAAGACTTATCAAAAGGGATTTTTGATAGTTCTAGTGAGGTAGATGATACACCTGAAAATGATAGATATGTTGAAGGAATGAAGGCAGCTCATCCACCAATATCAGGATTTTTCATGCCCTCTTGTGATGATACTAGTATAGAGTCAGAAGAACCTAAGATTAATAATGTCTTTAACTCTAGTACTGTGTCTCAAGAAAATACTGTTGTGACCAAGAATATTGTTTATCCACCTTTAATGAACAACTTTGTTTCTGAGGAATCGAAGACTAGTTCTGCTCCCAAGCAGGTAAAAACTCCTAGCAAGATACTGGAAAACAATGACCAACATACTAAAACCAAAAAGGGTGGGCTAGGTTTTGAAAAAGTAAAGTCAAAACAACCTTTTGGTCTTCTTTAAGAAGAAAAGGATGTTATGTTTGTGGTAGTCTAAGTCATTTTATCAAAGACTGTACATTACATGAAGATAAAATTGTGAAACAGAAGGCTACACAAAGGGTCATGAAAAACAGTAATGGGAAAAATGAATAGGTTAATAGGAATCATAAACTTAAAGATGACAAACCTAAGTTTGATCACACAAGGGTAGTTAAACAGGTTAAAAATAATCCTACCAAAACTTTTGTTCCTAGGGCAGTACTTATGAAACAAGGGCTAGTATCCTTAAAGTCTTGTAAACCAAGTACCGGTAATCCTAAACCTACAAGTACTGCTAGACCAAACTCAAGTACTGTTGGTTTAAAGTCTGTAAAACCAATGTTCTCCAAGACTTCTAAGAAAGTTTTTGAAAAAGTTAAAACACCTAGAAGCTAGGACAAGAACAAACCAGTACAAATGTGGGTTCCTAAAAGAGATATACAATGTGTTAAAGCAAGTACCGCTAAAGCAGTACTTAAGTCAAAGAAGTCAGAGCACATAGAGTCACCCTATGAATTTGACTACATAAATGAAACGATGAAGTATAAGAGTAAAAGTAGCATTACTATAAATACTTCAGTACAAACTCTTAAATGTGTAGGTCCCACAAGATTCGAGCCAAATGTGGCTTGGGTACCTGTTAAAAACTAATGAGTTTTATTTGTGTGCAGGGGCATCTCATTGATGATTAAAAGATAAAGGAATTCTAGATAGTGGATGCTCAAGACACATGACAAGGAACAAATATTTTCTTGCTGAATTTGAAGAATTCAGAGGAGGTCCAGTAGCCTTTGGGGGTAGCAAAGGTAGAATCACTGGCAAAGGGAAAATCAACACAGGAAAGTTGGAATTTGAAGATGTTTTCTTTGTAAAACAATTGAATGAGTTCAATCTCTTTTCTGTATCACAAATGTGTGATAAGAAGAACAAGGTGCTATTCACATACAAAGACTGCTTGGTGTTGTCCAAAGACTTTGAGATGCCTAAGGAATCTCAAATACTGCTTAAAGTACCCAGGAAAGAAAATATGTACACCTTTAATCTTCGTACTATTACTCCAACAGGTGGTATTACATGTTTGCTAGCTAAGGATTCTTTAGATGAGTCAAACTTATGGCATAGAAGGTTAGGTCATGTGAATTTCAAGAATCTTAATAGATTGGTAAAGAGGAATTTGGTTAGAGGTCTACCTAACAAATATTTTCAAAATGATTTCACATGTGCTGCTTGTCAAAAAGGTAAACAACATAGAGCCTCTTGTAAGACCAAGACTGTAAATAATGTGACAAAACCTTTGCATCTCTTGCATATGGATTTATTTGGTCCAGTTTCTATCAGTAGCATTAGTCATAAGACCTTTTGTCTAGTCATAACTGATGATTATAGTAGATTCAGTTGGGTTTTCTTTTTAGCCCTTAAAAGTGAAACAAGTGAATTACTAAAGGATTTTATCACTTTAGTTGAAAAGCAGTTCACTAAACAGGTTTTAATCATTAGGACTGATAATGGAACATAATTTAAGAATGGTGATTTTGATGAATTCTGTAGGTCTAAAGGAATTAAGAGAAAATTTAATAATCATAGAACTCCACAACAGAATGGAGTAGCTGAAAGGAAGAATAGGACATTATGTAAAACCCACAAAATAAGGTCATTACTTAATTCTTACTTTTCAAATATTTTTGAAGTATTTTATAATATTAAATATTATTATGTTTAACGGTTTAAGTTGAAACCGATATTAAATATTTTATTTTAATATTTTGACGAGCAACGAGGACTACTAGTGATCGCGATACCGACGGATGCCCAGAATTTTATATTTTATTATCAATAGTTTCGATATTTAATATTTTCGACGATATCGCTTTAATTACGTATCGAGTCGTTATATTATTATTTTTCGTGTGCTTTTAAACTTTTAAGTATTTTTACGAAAGTCGAGTCCCGTAAATATTTGTAAAATTGACTTTTAGTCATTTCCTGCTTTTTAACTAATATTTACATTTTGGACCAAAACTATCACAAATTGGCAAAAAATACCCTAACTCCACATTATACCTAACATTTCCACTAGCACTTTCTTTTAATAAATTCATTTAACAAAAAAAATCAACCAACTTCTTCTTCACCATTTGTTTAGCCATCCACCATTAACAACACAAAAACCTTAACCAAAATTTTTCTAGCTTGATCCAAGAGAAACTAAAACAAGTCCCATCCTCCATTTTTAAAGGGCTACAATTTGGTATAAAATTTTCATACATGCAACCATACAAATTTTTCAAGAAAAGTTGGTTATGTTTGATCCAAATTTGTTGTATGCATGTGTTAGTAATGATGATCAAAAGATTTTCATGCCATGTTTTTGTTAAAAAGTTGATTTTTAATTTTTGGGTTTTTGATTTTGATGATGATGCAAGTGTTAGGAATGGTTTATGATGATATTAGGGGTGTAGGATGATGAGGAAAATTGTTAGAATTGATCAAAAACATGATTTTGTGGGAGATTTTAATAGTCAATTTTGGGCAGTAGGTAAACTGAAAAATCCGAATTTTTATGTTTTGAAAATGACTTAACTTATAGCCTAGGGTTGTAGATAATTTCCTTAGCTTTGATTTGATATAAGGTAGAGCTTCTAGCTCAAAACGAGCGCGAAGTTATGATGTTTTGAATGATCGTGTACCGGGAGACGAGTATCGACACTACATATAGTTGTTGTCGATATTTGGATCGAATCTCGGGGACTATAAAATGAGTTTCAAAATGATTCAAGGGCTGTTCTCAGGCTCCAAGTTTAGTATTTTGAGTCTATTTTTAGAATCAAGTGGCGGTTTTACAAATGGAGTTGTTTAGAATGGTCAAAATGGTTTCGTAAGTCAAGGTCGCTAAACTGTCCGGATTTTGTGATTCAAATATGAGTCGGGCAGGGAACTTTAGAAGTAAAATCTTTTAATGGGCTTTTGAGAGGACTTTCTATATATAGTAAGTAAGTTCTCTGAGTAGTATCATAAAAATTTGATATGTTTAAGTATGGGAAAACGGCATGGACATTCGGTATGTTCCGACAGATTTTTATTAAAGGCATAGAACAATAAAATGAATACATAGGAGAGTATAATAGAACCACTTGCATCGTTTTCTCTCGAGTTGTCGTGATTTTATACTTGTGTTTGATTTTATTAAGTATCATTAATTTCTCGAGTCTATTATTAAAGTACGCACCTTATTTGCTAGGTTGCGGTTATCGTGATTACCGGGCATCTACTATCGTCGGCGATTGTCTTCAACTACTATAAGTACTAAGGTGAGTCTATAGCCTCGTTTGAGCTCATTCAAATATTTTTAAAACCCGCGAGGGGGAATACATTTTTTTTTTAAACTTAGAACACAAGATTTTTATGGTATGCTTGTCCCTCTATGAATGGACCCGTGGTTGCCTTTAAATTGCATTAAGTGATTGCCTTAGTTAAAACCTCAATTATGGACCGTTAATTAACCTATGATGGGTTAACCGCTAGTACAATTAATAGATCTATGGGGGAAGCCGCCCCGGTTCAGTTTTTATGGACGTGTCATAGAAGCTTAGGCCCGACCTCCACACTGTTTGAGCATATTGTATTGAGAAGT
This sequence comes from Glebionis coronaria, assembly GCA_025667525.1. Classification (NCBI taxonomy): domain Eukaryota; kingdom Viridiplantae; phylum Streptophyta; class Magnoliopsida; order Asterales; family Asteraceae; genus Glebionis; species Glebionis coronaria. The sequence goes on along the minus strand of JANFOE010000720.1, from coordinate 377,930 downwards.
CAGGTATACGGCAATGTATCAATAATCTGGAGGTAACCGACAATTAATAAATCTCTCGTCTTATTAGACTGATATGGGAGTGTCTAAGGGCTCGGTTCCATGAGCTTATTGCAATTTATGCTAAATACAATTATTATTGTTGATGCAAATTATTAGATGCTTGTTGCCTTTAAGCATGCCACAAACTTATAATCTTTGCTTGTGTTCAAAATGATTATATAAACCTATAGATTCACTCGGCATTTTTGCTGATGATTTTCTCACATGTATTTCAGGTAATCAAGAAGGCTGAAGCTTGGAAGCCACGGGAATGAATTTTGTGCACTACTTTGCAATATAAACTCTTTGAATATTTGTCGTTCCTTTTGTTCAAAACAATCTAAATCTTTTGTTTTGGTTGTACTTTGGTTACGGTGTCTTGGGACTACGATACTCTGATAAATGTTTTGGAACGATAAATTTAAAACGTCTCTTTTCGAGTCGTTCTTTATAAATTATGTGTTGTTGTATCATTGTTTAGCATCCAAAGATGTATTCCGCTGCGTGTAAATTTTGGGGTGTTAAAGATTGGTACCAGAGCCATGAGTTATAGAGAACTAGGTCTTTTTCTAAAAACCTAAACTATAACTGTCGGTTTTATTTTTCAAAGAGTCAGTGCACATGACTTCGCGTGACTTCAGGTTCAAGCTACTTCTGAGATTACAATTTTAGTATGAGTTATTACGTATCCCTTATTGCCAAGTATTTATAAATAAATACTATGATCCCTTTATTGATATATAATTATATCTTGGATTCCCTTATCGATATATACTTATATCGTTAAACTTTTAGATGAAAGTTTATCATTTATTAATGATAAATTTAAATAAATCTCTATTATTCATTGTATTTATTTGAAAGTATTCGAATTGCTTTTATTGCAAAAAATTTATACTATGACCTTACATATCCGGGAGCGCGACTAGTTAATCTTTCATTCTTTTCTCGGTATATTTTGTGTTTTTGGTGAATCGAGCCACCAAAGAGATTTGTCTGCCTTGCACCTTGAAACTTAAATTATGAACGTCATGAACCGTTTTGGTTTTCTATTTTCTTGTGGGTATTCTTGCATTTTTATGCAATATTTTCTTTTTATGCTCATTTATATAAATTATATCTCATTACTATGTAATCCATGATACATGTGTGTATGTAAATTTTGTGTCATTAAAAAGTGTTGGTAAAATATATTAGATGACGTGGAATAGAAATTGCGTTATAATGGTAATTCTAATAAAGTTTGATTAAACATTGGGTTATGTTAAAAAAAAAAAAAAACTACTGTGCAGATTCTGCAGGGGCAAAATCGTCCATTTCTGGTATGTTTCAGCTTTCGTGTAAAACTAAAAAGTTGTTTAAAATGTTGTTTTACTTCTAACGCATAAAAACCAGTTCTGAAAACAAATATAGACGGGTTAAAACTTAATGTTAAATCTGCATTTTATAGTAAAATAGTCAAACCTGCACAGAACTTGCAGGGGTATTTTGGTCATTTTATATTGGGTATCAGGTCTCGGGTAAAATTAGAAAGTCGTCTGAAACGTCGTTTTGCATCAAAATACTTTAGACTCCGAGACTTGGAGATGTCGTTTATCGGGTCAATTAATCGGCTCATATTTAAAAGTCAAATCTGATAGAAAATTCGGAACATGAGTTTTAAACGTTTCTAAGCAGTTTTGAGTTCATTTGAGATCGTAAAATTTTAACAAATATTATTTTACAACTAACGAATACTAGTTGCATGTGAAAATGTTTAAAAATAGAAACATTACAGGATTAGCAATTACCGGATTAATGGTGTAATCTGAAAACGAATAATATACTTTCTTAAAAGCATGTTGTGTCGAGTATCTTACATAGAATACACATATGGATTGATTTATTCTTTTTATATATGTGACTCATTTGTCATTCGATGTTATTTTATTTTTATTTTATTTTTATTTTTTTTCTTCTAACCTTCCACTGAATTGGGTTGAGTTTTGAAGTTTTGCCTTCATATTCTTCCTCGATATTTTTATCACGTGTCTCATGACATTTCCGTCTAAACCTTATAACCTTTTGAAACCTTTTTAACTCGTGACCATTTCATTGATTTTCCTATGAGTTACTATTGCCATTTTTTTTCTCGCAAACCTTTGACTACTTTATACGTTGTCCTAATGTTACCTTATAAATAAATCTGATATTGTTTTACGATTATTTTCACCAATTGTTTTTACTTTGGTCTTATAAAATACTTTTCGTAACATTAAAAGTTGCTTATTGAGTATCTCACAAATTTTTGTATCCTATAAATTTATAAACTATTTTTTTTTCTTTTTCCATTTTATAAATGGCATTATATATAAACATAAGAAATGCAATACTCTTCGACGAAATGGAGCACTGCATTGCTAGCCCTAAATTATACATGGCCTGATCACCTATGTCTAATTTAGAAGGAGCCATGCTAGGCTGAATAGTAGTCACCTTAAAAATCTTGATAATAAAGAACTCTTTACTTGTAATTATGATAAAGATAAATAAAATGAAATAAATTGAAAAGAAGTTTTGAAAACCTTTATATTCTATGCAAGTAGCACAATTTCTATGCATCCGCATATGTTTTCTTACCTTTCGCTAAACGAATTACGTGATTTTAAGTACGTTTTTACTCGATGATTGTTTTTCCACTTGTTACTTCATTTTGTCTTATAACTGATTTCTTTTGACCGTTCGTCTAATTACTGACTGTTGATAAAAGACTTGAAAGTCTCGATTTTTTTTTATTTTTTTATCCTTCCTTCTCGTCCAATCTTCTTTATGCGACTGGGTAGATCTTTAGAATGTCTCCGCACGTGAATAATGAATTATCATTAGAGTGATTTCCGTATATCCGGGATGACGTCCGTCACTCTCGTTTGTCTCGAAATCCACTCTTGTGAACCGTGCTTTGACTTCTCTCTTTAAACACTAACATCGTTCATTTGATTTATTTTAATTAAAAGTGATTATTAGGAATTTCTTTTATTAAAATTTTTGTATGGATCTTATTTCCGATCATGTATCGACCACCGCGAAGTTAACGAGCTGATGTTGGTGAACCACCGACCGCACTAACAAAATTGACAACTTGTTTAATCTATTATTTCTTGTCGTCTTACCATCAACGCCTTTATTTTTCTCTTTAAGAATTCATACGACATTTGCTTCGTCCTCTTTTGTACTGTTGATTTCGTACTAATTGTTGACATTATTACCATTCATATTCGTTTGTTATCTTGTCACACTTTGAAACCCGAATATATCCCATATTTATTTTGAAATAATAAACACCTTTATGTATTTCTACAACGTATTATAAAATTTTATGGAACTTTTATACATTTTTCCAATGATTTTTAATTATCGAAATAACCATCACAAGTTAAAGGTCAAATTTATACATCATATTTTGTATAACTAAAACTACTGTTTAAAAATGAAATTATGTTCTACCTTTTGAGCTAATTGACTTAGCATACTTTACTTTAAATGTAATGAAATTACCGGTTTAATTTATATTCCTAATAATGATTTAGTTTGGAAATTATAACTTCTAATTGTAACCAACAATATGAGTTTAATTTATAAAATTCATGTCATTCTTTCAAAGTTTCTTAAGACAACCAAAATAAATTATGAAGCTATTTAACTTCTATTTTTAATATATCATCTTTATCAAGAAATACCTCAAATGAGTCTTAAGGTAATACCAAATCCGGGACGGATAATTGTGGCAAACGTTATTTTAATGTTAATATTTAATTCATTCTTCGCTCTCATTTTTCTAGTATTGTGAATAATTAAGTTTTACGGTTACGTGAGTAGAGATCCCTCGTCGATCGTTAATCTTAAATCATTTTACCACATCTTGTTCGTTTATGCGTTTATTGAAGTCATTTTTATCTCGTTCTGTTCCTCGTATTGAAGATCACTATTTTATTCTGAGTTTAAAATGAATATTGGGAAGCCGTGTATAAGAAGAAAAGATAAGTATCACCAGGATTTATGTGTGTACTCGTCGAATGATTGAGGACCGAATCTCTTAATGAATGGAGTTAATAAATTCGTTACGACCTCGAGGAGTATGTTGAAGCCGACACCGCAAGTGGAAAGACTCTGGAGATCAAGTGGTTATTATCAAGGGTTCGTTCAAGGTTTTCTCGATGATTAACGATGGAAATCTATACTTGATGTTATTGTTCGACCTTTTATTTTTATATACTTATGTGGTATGTGATCAAGTCAAATGATCGTAAGTTGTGAGAACGTGAGGACTTCCTTATAAGGAATGCTCTCATCCTTCCGGGTAGTGAACAACTCGAGTATGAGGTGAGTTGAGCGCCGGGACGTCGCTCCCTTAAGGTGGTGAGGATGTAAAACCTACAAAATAAGGTCATTACTTAATTCTTACTTTTCAAATATTTTTGAAGTATTTTATAATATTAAATATTATTATGTTTAACGGTTTAAGTTGAAACCGATATTAAATATTTTATTTTAATATTTTGACGAGCAACGAGGACTACTAGTGATCGCGATATCGACGGATGCCCACAATTTTATATTTTATTATCAATCGTTTCGATATTTAATATTTTCGACGATATCGTTTTAATTACGTATTGAGTCGTTATATTATTATTTTTCGTGTGCGTTTAAACTTTTAAGTATTTTTACGAAACCCGAGTCCCGTAAATATTTGTAAAATTGACTTTTAGTCATTTCCCGCTTTTTAACTAATATTTACATTTTGGACCAAAACTATCACAAATTGGCAAAAATTACTCTAACTCCACACTATACCTAACATTTCCACTAGCACTTTCTTTTAATAAATTCATTTAACAAAAAAATCAACCAACTTCTTCTTCACCCTTTGTTTAGCCATCCACCATTAACAACACAAACACCTTAACCAAAATTTTTCTAGCTTGATCCAAGAGAAACTAAAACAAGTACCATCCTCCATTTTCAAAGGGATACAATTTGGTATAAAATTTTCATACATGCAACCATATAAATTTTTCAAGAAAAGTTGGTTATGTTTGATCCAAATTTGTTGTATGCATGTGTTAGTAATGATGATCAAAAGATTTTCATGCCATGTTTTTGTTAAAAAGTTGATTTTTAATTTTTGGGTTTTTGATTTTGATGATGATGCAAGTGTTAGGAATGGTTTATGATGATATTAGGGGTGTAGGATGATGAGGAAAATTGTTAGAATTGATCAAAAACATGATTTTGTGGGAGATTTTAATAGTCAATTTTGGGCAGTAGGTAAACTGAAAAATCCGAATTTTTATGTTTTGAAAATGACTTAACTTATAGCCTAGGGTTGTAGATAATTTCCTTAGCTTTGTTTTGATATAAGGTAGAGCTTCTAGCTCAAAACGAGCGCGAAGTTATGATGTTTTGAATGATCGTGTACCGGGAGACGAGTATCGACACTACATATAGTTGTTGTCGATATTTGGATCGAATCTCGGGGACTATAAAATGAGTTTCAAAATGATTCAAGGGCTGTTCTCAGGCTCCAAGTTTAGTATTTTGAGTCTATTTTTAGAATCAAGTGGCCGTTTTACAAATGGAGTTGTTTAGAATGGTCAAAATGGTTTCGTAAGTCAAGGTCGCTAAACTGTCCGGATTTTGTGATTCAAAGATGAGTCGGGCAGGGAACTTTAGAAGTAAAATCTTTTAATGGGCTTTTGAGAGGACTTTCTATATATAGTAAGTAAGTTCTCGGAGTAGTATCATAAAAATTTGATATGTTTAAGTATGGGAAAACGGCTTGGACATTCGGTATGTTCCGGCAGATTTTTATTAAAGGCATAGAACAATAAAATGAATACATAGGAGAGTATAATAGAACCACTTGCATCGTTTTCTCTCGAGTTGTCATGATTTTATACTTGTGTTTGATTTTATTAAGTATCATTTATTTCTCGAGTCTATTATTAAAGTACGCACCATATTTGCTAGGTTGCGGTTATCGTGATTACCGGGCATCTACTATCGTCGGCGATTGTCTTCAACTACTATAAGTACTAAGGTGAGTCTATAGCCTCGTTTGAGCTCATTCAAATATTTTTAAAACCCGCGAGGGGGAATACATTTTTTTTTAAACTTAGAACACAAGATTTTTATGGTATGCTTGTCCCTCTATGAATGGACCCGTGGTTGCCTTTAAATTGCATTAAGTGATTGCCTTAGTTAAAACCTCAATATATGGACCGTTAATTAACCTATGATGGGTTAACCGCTAGTACAATTAATAGATCTATGGGGGAAGCCGCCCCGGTTCAGTTTTTGTGGACTTGTCATAGAAGCTTAGGCCCGACCTCCACACTGTTTGAGCATATTGTATTGAGAAGTCAGGTATACGGCAATGTACCAATAATCTGGAGGTAACCGACAATTAATAAATCTCTCGTCTTATTAGACTGATATGGGAGTGTCTAAGGGATCGGTTCCATGAGCTTATTGCAATTTATGCTAAATACAATTATTATTGTTGATGCAAATTATTAGATGCTTGTTGCCTTTAAGCATGCCACAAACTTATAATCTTTGCTTGTGTTCAAAATGATTATATAAACCTATAGATTCACTCGGCATTTTTGCTGATGATTTTCTCACATGTATTTCAGGTAATCAAGAAGGCTGAAGCTTGGAAGCCACGGGAATGAATGTTGTGCACTACTTTGCAATATAAACTCTTTGAATATTTGTCGTTCCTTTTGTTCAAAACAATTTAAATCTTTTGTTTTGGTTGTACTTTGGTTACGATGTCTTGGGACTACGCTACTCTGATAAATGTTTTGGAACGATAAATTTAAAACGTCTCTTTTCGAGTCGTTCTTTATAAATTATGTGTTGTTGTATCATTGTTTAGCACCCAAAGATGTATTCCGCTGCGTGTAAATTTGGGGGTGTTAAACATTAATTGAGGCTTCTAGAACTATGCTGGCTGATTCACTTTTGCCAAATACCTTTTGGGCAGAAGCAATCAATACTGCATGTTATGTGTTAAATAGAGTCCTAGTAACTAAGCCTCAAAACAAAACACCTTATGAATTCCTGACTAATGTAAAGCCAAACATAAGTCATTTAAAACCTTTTGGATGTCATGTATCCATACTAAATACTCTTGATTATTTGGGAATGTTTGATGGAAAGTTTGATCCAGGATATCTTGTAGGATATTCATTGCAAAGTAAAGCATATAGGGTTTACAATTTGGCAACTAAGAAAGTGGAAGAAAATGCTCATGTCAATTTCTTAGAAAATAGACCCAATGTTCCAGGAATAGGTTATGCTTGGATGTTTGATTTAGATTATCTAACTAACTCCATGGATTACTACTCTTTGCAAAAGGATTGTCAAACTAACAATGCAGGTGAGGAGTCAAGTGCAACTAATGCAGGTACTCAAGAAGATGTTTCTTCATCAGATGATGATGTTCATATCTATGTGCCCAACATGCCTACTGTTACTCCCATGTCTGCAACTCCCAAGAAGCAAACCATGCCATCAAATGATGATCAAGCCTCCCTGGAGCTTCAGAGGCTTCAAGATCAAGAAAAGAATGCTACATCTGCTAATAAGCATTCAGGAGAAGAGTCTTTTGAGTCACAACACTCAGCAATACATACTATACCTAGCGGTACTTCATCTGCATGTACTGCTAAGTCAAAATCTGCCAAATCTGCTGACTCACAAGAAGAGATTTTGCAAGCATTGGACGATGAAGACTTATATGCCAGTCCAGCTGAAGGAATCTTCTCCAAAGCTTCCTATGATGAGCAGGGTGCAATAACTGATTTCAACATTTTGGAAATAGAAATTCCAGTCAGTTCTATTCCCACTCATAAAGTCAACAACAACCATCCTGCTACACAGATTATTGGTGATCCAAAATCTGCTGTACAAACCAGAAGACAACTATCAACCAATATTGAAACTCATGCACTAGTGAGTTATGTCAAACAACAGCAGAGAACAAATCATAAAGATACTCAGCATTGTTTGTTTTCCTGTTTTATCTCAAGTAGAGCCCAAAAACATCTCTCAGGCTCTTGATGAAGAAAGTTAGGTATATGCCATGCAAGAAGAATTAACACAATTTGAGCTACAAAAGGTTTGGATTCTTGTGGATCTTCCCTCGGGTAAAAGAGTAATTAGTACTAGATGGGTCTTCAAGAACAAGAAGGATGAAAGAGGGGTTGTTGTGAGGAACAAGGCAAGACTTATTGCTCAAGGCTATAGACAGGAAGAAGGGATAGACTATGATGAGGTTTTTGCACCAGTGGCACGGATAGAATCCATTAGGTTATTTTTGGCCTTTGCATCATATATGGGATTTATAGTCTATCAAATGGATGTGAAAAATGCCTTTCTATATGGTACTAATTCAGAGGAGGTATATGTCTCACAACCTCCAGGTTTTATAGATCCTAAATTCCCTAATAGAGTCTACAAAGTTATCAAAGCACTTTATGGTCTGCATCAAAATCCAAGAGCCTGGTATGCAACTTTATCCAACTTTCTACTAGAACATGGATATAGGAGAGGAACTATTGACAAAAATCTGTTCATCAAGAAAAATGCCAAAGATCATTCTAGTTCAAGTCTATCTTGATGACATCATTTTTTGTTCTATCAAGAAGACATGGTGTGAAGAGTTTGAAGCTTTGATGAAAGGAAGATTTCAAATGATTTCTATAGGAGAACTAACTTTCTTTTTGGTACTGCAAGTCAAACAAAGGAAAGATGGAATATTTATCAGCCAAGATAAATATGTTGCTGAAATCTTAAAGAAGTTTTCATGTATGGATACAAGGAGTACAAGCACACCTTTTGAAGCCAAGAAATATTTATCAAAAGATAAATATGGAGAAGATGTTGACATTCATCTCTATAGGTCAATGATTGGTTCATTGATGTATCTTACTGCTTCAAGACCAGATATAATGTTTGCTGTGTGTGCCTGTTCAAGATTCCAAGTTCATCCAAAGGTGTCACATCTACATGTTGTGAAGAAGATTTTTAAATATCTTAAAAGTCAACCTAATTTAGGATTATGGTATCCTAGAGATTCCACCTTTTAATTGGAAGCTTACTCAGATAGTGATTATGTTGGAGCAAATCATGATAGGAAATCCACAACAAGAGGTTGTCAATTCCTAGGTAGAAGACTCATATCATGGCAGTGTAAGAAGCAAACCGTTTTTGCTACTTCTACAACTGAAGCTGAATATGTAGCTGTTGCTCATTGCTGTGGACAAGTACTTTGGATTCAAAATCAATTGTTGGACTTCGGGTTAACTTCATGAACACCAAGATTTACATTGATAATGAAAGTACTATATGCATTGTCAAGAACCTAGTATTTCACTCCAAGACTAAGCATATTGAAATTATACATCACTTTATAAGAGATGCTTATGACAAAAAGCTTATTCAAGTCTTGAAGATTCATACAGACAACAATGTAGCTGATTTGTTGACCAAGGCATTTGATGCAAAGAGATTCGAATTCTTGGTGACACACATTGGTATGCTCAACCAATAACATGCTGCATATGTTGAGGGGAGGTAATAGCTGTACAAATTTTTATAATTTTTATTGTATAGTCTATGTTTTGTGTTTTTGATGTTATTGTAGGTTTATGGAAAAAGATAAAAGAGGTTACATGTCTAGTGGAAAGCATGAACTGGTCAAAATTGTGAGGTACCTTGTCACTCCAAGTACCGCTAGCACAAAACCAAGTATCGCTTATGTTCCATGTACCGCTACATGTCCGTTGTACCTTTAAGGGTCTCTTTTGTAAATTTGGCGGTTTCTTCGCGCTTGGGTTTGTTATTTACTTAAATACTTACCCCAATTACACATATGATTCACCTAATCTTTTATTTTTATCTCTTGATTCTATAACCTTCTCTCTAATCTTTCGATCATCAAAAATACTAATGGCTGATTTACAAGTAATCTCTAAGCATAATTTGGTTGAGAATCTTGCTACGAATGATGACACCCTTGGTTTCCCTGAGATGCTTGGTTTCCTATCTCTAAGTCATGTTCGCTTCGCACTCACTGTAAGTCCAGTTGTCTCTATACCCATTGTTGAACAATTTTGGGATACTTATATGTTAGGTACTCGTTTTGATCAACCTTGCATTAAGGCTAGGGTGAATCATAGGAATATATATGTCATTGAGGTACTACTACGAGCAAGTTTGAGACTTAATGACGAAAATGGACTTAGTATGCTTAATAATACAGAAATTCATGATGGCCTTGCAGCCATGGGCTATGGGGGTGGTAGGGAAAGCCTTACTTTCTTTAAAGCATTATTTTCACCTCAATGGAAATTGCTTTTTCATGCTATTATTCATTGTTTAAGTTCAAAAAGTACATATTTTGATCAAATACCTGTTGCATTGGCATCTGTTGGTATTTTTCTAGCAAATAACAGGGTTTTTAATTTTTCAAAATTAATTTTTGAAGGTATGACTAGGAATTTGGAAGGAACTAAGAAGTTTTTAATGTATCCTAGATTCATTCAGAATTTAGTTAGTGACCAAATACCTAACCTACCAGCATTAACTGATACATGGGATGTTCCTTCATTCACAAAGAGAACTTTCTCTTTCTTGACCAAACAAGGCAATGCCTTTACAGGAACAGTAACACCATTATTTGCTCATATGTTATCCCAACCTGCCAATCAAGAAGGTGTGGAACCTAGCAATGCTAGTGCTTCTCAGCAAAATCCTTCTCACCAGAGCTCCCACTCTCTAGAAGATTCACAATCTTCTTCTCACAATGTTGGTGTTCCACCAAACACTGATGAGATGATCCACACACCTACTGTTCACCACAAGCACCAGCACCAAAGGTGGTGGATGTTGCAAATTTAACTGCTTTGTGTACAAGTTTGTCCCAACAGGTACAGGTATTGCAGAAAGATAAGCTTGTTCAGGACAAGAAAATTGCTGAATTGGAAGCTAGCCTACTCAAGTTAAGGAACAAAGTGTCATCTTGGATGAGGCAATGTAGATCTTTTCAGAAATCTGCAATCAAGAAGCAAAGATTCAGGAACCACAAGAAAAGGCAACTGAATGCAACGAAATAGGGGAGGAATAATGAAGAACAACCACCTTCTTCTGATAATCAGACAAGGATCTCTAGAAATGACATCAATTTTGAATTAGATGAAGATGTCATGGGGACTTATAAAGATGGAACTGGTTTAGAGACTGGTGTGGATGAACCTTCAGATATGGAGATTCAACAGCAAGAACCACAACCTACTCTAGAGGAACCACAAGTTCAAGAAATGTTGGTAACTCAGCCAGAGGAACCACAAGTTCAAGAAAAGTTGGTAAATCAGCCAGAGGAGCCACAAGTTGCAGAAACATTGGCAACTCAGTCAGAACCATCAGTTCAATCACCACTTCAATCTAATTGGAGTGCTTTCTATGAGAAGTTGGAGGAAATTTCTATTCAGTTTCCTAATCCATCACCACAAAGCAATAAATCAGATAAGACTGAAGAAGTGCAAGTTGATATGATGGCTTCTATGGAAGATAAAGTATCTGGGGATACACAAGTGATTGAAGAAACAAGTGTGTCTAATACTGGCGAAGTCAACTTTGTTGAAGATCCAAGTACTGCTAAGCCAACTAAGGCAACTGCAAGTACTGCTGACATTATTGAAGACCCAAGTACTGCTAAGCCAACTAAGCCGATTGCAAGTACCGCTGGTGATCATCCTTCACTAGAAAGTCAAATTTCGTTTGGCCCAATTGCTGCTTGATTTAAAGAAGAATTTAGTTGAGAAGACTAAGCAAGCAGAAGAAAAGACACAACAAGAAGTTCTTGCAACAAAGGATCAAATTCAAGGTAAGAAAGTTCAAGCTTCATACCCTACAAAAGGCATAGTCATTCAACAGCTAGCTAATGAAGAAGTAGCTGCCAAGCTGAAGAAGAAGCTACCTAAGATTAATCCAAAGGGTAAGGGGAAGAAGCAATTATTGTCAGAATCTGAAGATGAAAGTGAATCAGATGATGATATAAACAAAGTCATGTACAGATTTAATCAAATAGACCATGATGAGGAATTTGCTTATAGAATGCAAGCACAAATTCGTGAAAATGAATTGTAGGAAGAACTTGCAGCAAAGCAAAAATTGCTAGAAGCTAAAAGGATACAGCAAGAATGGAACATACAAGAGTATGACAGGATTCGAGTTGAGATACATGCTAGTGAGCTTCTTGCAGACTCATTGATAGATGAAGAGAGAGATGCATATGATGAAGAAGAGAAATCAAAATTGATTGATGATCTTGTAAGGGAGCAACAAAGATTCTTTGATGAAAAGAGAAGGAAAGAAAAGATTAAGCCTCCAACTACTATGCAGATTAGAAATCAGATGATGAACTTTCTAAAGAAAGTAAAAAGATTTACTCATATTCAGCTGGTCAAGAATTTTTTTAAAGAAATCAAGACTTTGTATGAGCAAAGTAAGAGGACTGAATTGAATTTTGTTGAGATTGGATCTGAAGCAGACAAGAAAGCTGTTAAAGAATTCAAGAAACATCTGCAACAACAAAGACAATTTGGTAGTACTCCTAGAATTGAGCCAAGTACTGCTGAACTTACAAGTAAATCTCCACCTATCAAGACCACTTATGTGAGGAAGAATAAAAAGGAGAAAGTAAGTTCAAGGGAGGAAGAAACTGCTCAAAGAATGAATACAGGAGTTGAAACTCAAGGTATTGCTCAGACTGAAAATGTACAAGCAGTACATACAAAGTCAACAGTACATACTGAGGAAACGGTACATACAAGCTTGGAAGATGGTTCAACAGAACTTGAGGGAATTTCCAAGAGTGTTAAAAGGAAAAGTGTAACACCCCCAATTTCGGTCATAGCAGCGGAAGGGTCATTAGGTGTTACTATCATGGTTCAATATCATAATCATAGAAAACGGCTCAAAACGAGTCGTTTTAATAAAAACATCCATTCATTTTCATTTAACAATAAGACTTTTAACACGGTCCCAAATACTTTGAAGTTTACAAACACAGTAAAGGATAAAATATTCTTTGAATGGATACTATTTGCAAAAGCGGGCCAAAACATTTCAAATAAGCATGCTTCACGAAACCGCCTTCATCGAGCGCCTTCTATATGGACCTGAGATAAAACATGTTAAAAAGTCAGCAAAATTTGCCGAGTGAATCTATAGAGTTTAATTTAAATAAGGAGAACACAAGTATTCAAAATAACCTTCCATGGTTAATAATTTATCAAAGACAATTATGTTGTACGGACATAATTATCGTGTCATTACATAAGTCTCGTGAAATTGAACGTTAACATATATTATTTTAGCCCAACACACCTAGCCAAGTGCGTATATTTCTCTTATACAATGCATCCGATGTTTCATTACTAGTGCATCACAACACCACGCGAGAGCTAGTCACGACCGGACTGGGCGTCACCCCGATAGATCTATCCATAGCATTAGCGTTACTTCGATTAACAATTCACGATTCATGGGACTTTTAAGGCTAAACAAACTTATGTAATAACTTATATCTAAACATACAATTAAGTTCCTTGTGTTCAATTTTAAAACAATCATGAGTTTACCATAACTTATAGTTGTACTTTTCGATTTCAATAATTACTTTCAAGTAAGTAGGGTTCCCACAACTTCTCGTTGCACCCATTAATAGGATTTCCATAACTTCTTGTTATACCCATTATTTTTATTAAAACAAGCATGTTATCCCCCTCGCGGGTTTTATAAAACAAGTAAACATGTTAAAAGCGAGACTATAGACTCACCTTAGCCAATAGTGGTAATGAGGCGATCGCCGACGATTAGTGATGCCCATTTAAACACGAAAACCGCAACCTACCAAATAAGGCGCGTTCGTTAATAATGGACTCAAGTATAAATCATATTTAAATAATATAAAAATCAAAATTACAAAACCAAGACAACCCCGAAAAATATAACGATACAAGTGTTATTTTATACCCTTTTATCCAACACTATTTTTTTAAACATTTGCACTCTCGATATTGACCCGTCTTAAGACGCCAAGTCAACTTATCATTTTACTTCCCTCGGACCAGTAACTAAGTCATTTATATAATGACTTAACACTTGAGTAAATCCCCATGTCCAATGGCGAATACTCCACTCACGCCACATAATTATTGAACTACATGTTCAAAATACCAATCAGCATGTACACTCCAAATGTACACACCAATCTACCCTATCTAGACTTGTCCGATTTCTACGAAACTTTGTCACAAACTCACACATAATATGAAGAAGACTCATTTCAAGTTTCATTCAAAAATGAGACTTCTAAGACCTTCTGCCCGACACACCTTCGTGTTATAAAAACCGGACAGTTTTACGCCTTTTACTTGTAAAACCATTTTGACATATCTAAACAATTCCGTTTACAAAACCGACACTCGGTTTTGAAAATAGACTCATGACCTGAGGTTTAGCAACTTACATCAGTCCTTGAATATTTTTAAAACTCATTCTATAGTCCCCGAGATTCAATCCAAATATCGACAACAATTTTCGGATTGTGCCGATACTCGTCTCCCGGTACACGAATACTAAAACTAGCATAACTTTTTGCTCGTAATGAGTTAGAAGCTCATTTAAGCGGAAAAACGAGCGTATTGAAGATTACTACAACAATATCACATAATCAAAGCCTATCTCAGAACTTAAACCCACGAAACAATCTGTTATAAGCTGTTGTCCCAAAATACATTTTTAGAAATCATGTCAAATCAATATTTTAACCCATTTTCACCACTTTTATATATCTAATATCAACCTACAATCATTCTAACCCACCCCTTTCATTTCTAATTCACTTGTATGTACATATGATCAAAAGAAAATTTAAAAATCCATACATGCAATGAATAAAATAAAGCATAAACATGTTAAACAACACATCTATATTAAAAAAATGGATCAAACTCCACAAGATTTTATGAAAATTAAAAACATGGTGCATGTAAGGAAAATTTATACCACTAGAATCTTTTTTGAATCTCTTGAATGGGACTTAAATTAGATTTGGCTAATTGAAACTCAAAATCACAAAGATGTGCTGGTTTTGGTGGTTTGGTGTGGACGGGAACAAAGGGAGGGGAAGGAGGAGTATGTGTTTTTTTATTAAAATGATATAGTGGGAAAATTAGGTGAGAGATTTTCTTTTTATACTAGGTAGTGGAGGGACCAGTTTTGCCAATTAGGTATAGTTTTGGACCAAAAAGTAATTAAATAAGTTGAAGGGTAGAAAATGTAAATATTAAATTTTGAAAATATTTACGGGACTCGGGTTTCGTATAAATACTTTTTAAAAGTTAAAACGCTTCTTAAAAATAATAATATCACTTCGACACGACTTAAAACGTAATTAAATCGAAAACGTCGAAAATGTAAAATATCGAGACAATCGATAATAAAACATAAAATTTTGGGCATCCGTCGGTATCGCGATCATTAGTAGTTCTCGTCATTCGTTAAAACGTAAAACACGAGAAATAAAAATTAAATGTAATAAATACAATAAAATCATTCATATGATAATTTGAGAATATAATATCGATACTTAATATTTTTCTTGTCGGTTTTCATCGAAACGACAAAATCTTACGTTAAGTTTCAAACTATAACCTTCTCGGTTAGTCGATAATTTAAAATTCTCATTAAAGTAAACACGTAATACGTAATAGTCGAGGTCAAAATAACGACCTGAAATTGACGGATTGTCACATTATCCCCACCAAATTGGGATCTTCGTCTCGAAGATCAACTCACGTTCTTCCTCGATCGCTCGTTGAAATCAAAGAGTTATAAGTATTATGGTCCTCGTCTTGAGTTCCATCACACATGACAATAGGAATTCGACTTTGCTTCGGTTGCCTGACTTCCTTATCGATAATATCAACAAGTACTTTGATGAAATGCAACTTACCGTCGATTCATACTTCATCAAGAGAGATAATAAGATCTTCGTTGAGAAGAAATTTCTTTAGGTTCGACATATGAAAAGTATTGTGAATTCCTTGTAGCTCTCGAGGTAATTTAAGTTTTCATGCCGCCGGACCTACACTCGATATCATCTCGAATAGTCCAAACTAACGGGGACTTAACTTCCCACGTTTTCCAGAATATATAACACCTTTTTCATGGTGATAACTTGGCATAACTTTTCCACCTACCTCGATTTCCAAAGTTTTTCGCTTCACATCGTCATAACTTCTATGTCTACTACGAGTGGTTCACAAACGATCCTTAATTAGCACGATCGATTTATTTATCGAAACAAAATGAGCAAAGTCAATCAATCAACATTGACAGAAATCGAGTCATATTCAGACTGAGTTTTCGAGAGCTTAACAATGAATCCATTGTAATTTGCTCCAACTTCACGAATGATAACTGATATTATGATTTTGTTAGGTTCTAGATTTAAGTCTCTCGGTATCTTCTCGAATTGATCACAACTCAAAGTGGAATAGTTGTTCTTCGTGAAAAATAGGGGATTTTGGTTTTCTATTCTACTAATAAAGAAATAAATGAGCGTCGTTGAGAAATTTAAATTAAATAAAGCGAGGAAAGATTAAGCTAAAATTAAAGACTTCCGAAAAATAAATGATGAGAAATTAAACTAATTAAACGTAAATATGAAAACTTAAAAACTTAATTAAAAGGAAAACTTGAAAATTTAAATACTCGAAAATTAAACTAAGACGAACGAGTAAATATAAAGCTAAGAAAATTGGCGGGAAAAACAAGTTTGAAAATTAAATATTAAATAAAACTAATTAAGTTCGCAATTTATTAAAAATTCTAATTAATTTTGCAACATGGAAATAATTTCACAATAAAAAGAACTAAATTCGCAATTCTTAAATAACCAAGATTTCGCAATCATGTCTAAGGTTCAATTTCGCAATGCTAATGATGAGTAACATAAATTCTCAATCCAAAAAAAATATGATTTCGCAATACAACTGAAGTTCAAATCCGCAATTCAGGAGATCAAATTCGCAATGGCTGAAAAGATGGAATTCGCAATTGATGATGAACAAATTCGCAATACCAGAAGAATAATAAATCCGCAATGAGGAAGATTGATTTCGCAACTTGTTCAAGATTCAATTTCGCAATTCTTTGGAGAATTGGGAATTTGTACCAGATCTTGCTAAAAAATAGGAAAACGTGAAATGACGATTCTAAGCAACTTTTTGGCAACTTTTCAAGAACAAAAAGCTAAGAAAAACTCCAATAAGCTACCAATAAGCTAGGGAGAAGATCAAAACTTATAAAAACATCAACTTTAAGCCACGAAAAATCAAAAAGACTTGAACTTTATGTAAAACTTGATAAAAAGATGATGAAAACAAGATTGATATTAACAAGAAAGATTAATAAGATGAAGATTAAGACAAGATTAAGCTTAAAAGGGTAAAGGTTTGATTAAAAACAAGAAAGATAAAAGATGAAGGTTTCTAGTGAGAGAAAGTTAAGCTTTCTCTCTCTAGAAGTTTTAAACTACAAAAAAAAGAAAAATTAAAGACTAGCTAACTTTTGGTGATGGAAAGAGCTTATATAGTAGTTTGATGTGGGCTTGATTTGTTGTGGGCTTGTAAGTGGGCTTTCTTCTTTCTTCTTAGTCTTCTCGTCACTTAAGTAAATAAACGTTTCTGACTTTGAATTTGAGATTTGTCGGTGAATATTTCCAACTCGTCTTTTAATCTCTCGTTAAATAGACTTGAGTTCTTCGACATAGATAAATCTTCCGTCATTGGCCCTTTTCCTCGATAAATCTTCAAATAGGTCCGTTGACTTCCAATCTTTTGCATCTCTTGGACAATAGACTTCGTCTTGAGTCTTTTTCTTCGATAAAACCCGTGCAATCCCATGTTTTCTTCAATATTTATCCGGTTAGCTCTGAAAACATAACAAACACAAAAACCACGCATATTTCCAAACAAATGATATTAAACACGCGTTTTGGTCTCGTTTTAGCAAGAAATAAGTGGCAAAAGGATGGGTGTTTTCACACCTATCAAATTCCCTACACTTAACCATTGCCATGCCCTCATGTAATGCTTAGTGATAAAGCAATTTTACACTCTTCTCATAATCAATCAACCATGGCCTTATTAAAATACTACTAAACAAAAATTAAAGTACTACAAGAAATTAAAACTTTAAAGTAAACAAGAGGATAGAAAACCATTTTCGCTTGAAAATAGCTATATGGAAATAACTTGCAAAGAGATCAAGGACTTACATTAGGGCTTTGGTGCTGCAAAGATTTATCACCCTCAAGTTTCACGTTCCCCAAACTAAGCTTAAAATAAGATCATTGTTATTATAAGTTAGCAAATCAAACACTTACACACATGGCTTAATTATAGGCTTAAACTCCCTTATTCCTAGGTGTATCTCTTATATTTTATTTTTTTGTCTTAGAATGATCATGAAGATGCATTTTTGGACTTATTTCGATAGTTTATTTAGGGTGAAAGCAAAGTAGGACGATTTGATCAATAGTTAGCTAAAGGACAAAATCTCTTAAAACTGCTTCTTGGGATATCAAAAAGTTCATATCTTGGCATAACTCGGTTCACGATTTGAGACCTTTCTCGGGCCGATATTTGGCATGTACTTCATACTTCATATCTTGAGAGACGTGCTTGAGATAATGGTCTTCTCATCGTTAATAGAGTTTCTTCACTTGGAGACTTTTGAGGGGTACTCCAACTTTGTTGACCACGACTTCATGATTATTTCTTCAATCTCTAATTGGGATTTTGAGATACAACGATCCGCCTCCTTTTCGGACTTGGATCTATTTATCCTCATACCTTGTTAGGGTCTTTTCGGATAGACTTCTCCATGATCTTTATGGGAGTTGTTTGCTTTTCGTCGTGAGTCTTGATCCTTCATATTGATTTTGGGAATAATGCTTTTCACATCACCTTGGATCTTTAGCAATAAAATGGAATCCTCATGCCTTGTTAGGGCCTTTTCGGACTCGCCAATCTTCGCGCCCCGCTTCATAAGTTATGCCTTGGCTATGAACTCTTATCATTACCGAGCAACTTTTAAACGATCTTGGGCTAGAAGCTAAGTAACTTTTAAAATCGTACGACCTTACTTATTGCAGATAAATTATTAGCAAGTGATGGGAGAATAGGAAAATAATTACACCAAGTGAGCTTGTGTAAGAATACCGACTTATAATTGACTCTATCATTTCTCGTTCTCCACAATTTAAAATCTCAAGTAATGAAACTCGTGGATGCTTAGCCTAATAAACCAATTAAGGTCTACATGGTTAAGGATACTAGCTAGAATAAACTTGGATAAGTCTATTCGGGTTGAGTCAAAATACTCGCAACGGGCCTAATATGTCAAAGATTTCAAAACTAGCTACACCACTTTATTAATATTTTTGACTTTATTGCGGGATATATACATATGAAAGCAACGATAAAAATTTAAAAATTACGACTACATGGCCAAAGTTAATTAAAAATTTGAAAAATGTTGAAAAAGATGATTTTCCGGTTAAATGAAGGCATTTTCATGGAAAAGTCCACTTAAAACTTCGATAGAAGTCCCCCCTACACTTAAGATAAACATTGTCCTCAATGTTTAAGCATGTGGGAAAAATCTCCCCTACACTTATGACATTGTGCACGTTGGTTAAATCAAGTTAAGGAAGAGACGACTAAAGTGATCAATTTCAAAATATGAGAATGAAGAAAATTGAATCACGATAGTTGAGAGATAGAACCGGATTTCGGATAACACGGGAGCACGGTTCTTCAAAGGTTCCAAAAGTGCATTCATCCCTGTAATCACATCACCACACAAATACAAACACCTATATAGGTCCCCCTACACTTAGGAGGTTAAAACAAAAAAGGATAGATACTCGGGCTGCCTCCCGAGGAGCGCTTGTTTTTTATAACCGAGTCACGAGCCTGACTCGACCCAAAGTTAGTTCATGGGGAACGTGGTGAGGGATGGAATCATCTCCTGAGAGATGTCCTCACCAAAGTACAACTTCACTAGTTGGCCATTCACCTTAAAATTAGGTCCATTAGGTTGAGCGAGCTCGAGAGTACCATATGGAAAAATTTGGGCAATGGTGAATGGGTCGGACCAACGAGATTTCAGCTTGCCCGAAAAGATTTTCAACCGAGAGTTAAAGAGTAAAACTTTATCTCCAACTTGGAACTCTCGGTTTTTGATCTTAGAGTCGTGAATGAGCTTATTCTTCTCCTTATAGATTAAAGAATTTTCATAAGCCTCATTACGGAGTTCATTCAGCTCATTGAGTTGGATCTTGCGTAGGTCACCGGCTTTGTTGATATAAAGATTAGCCCACTTCAAGGCCCAGTAAGCCTTGTGCTCCAACTCAATGGGGAGGTGGCACGCTTTCCCGTACACGAGACGATATGATGTACAACCAATCGGAGTCTTGTATGCGGTACGAAAAGCCCACAGAGCATCATCAAGTTTATCGGCCCATGAGGCACGATGCTCTCCCACGGTTCTTTCGAGAATTCGCTTTAATCCTCGGCTGGATATTTCAGCCTGGCCATTAGTTTGTGGGTGGTAGGCGGTGGAAAGACGATGATTTACACCATACTTAGCCATGACTCTTGCGAATTGGTCATTGCAAAAATGAGTCCCGTGATCACTAATAATGGCACGAGGCACACCGAATCTAGCGAACAACGACTTCAAAAAGTTACAAACCACGCTTGCATCATTAGTAGGTAAAGCTTTGGCTTCAACCCATTTAGACACGTAGTCAACGGCTACAAGGATGTATTTGTTTCCTTTAGATGAAGGGAATGGCCCCATAAAGTCGATACCCCAAACATCAAAGATTTCACATTCTTGTATGAAATTTTAAGGCATCTCATCTTTATGTGTGATCTTGCCTTATTTTTGGCAAGCATCACAATGTTTAACCATCTCGTGAGCATCACGATAAATGGTGGGCCAATAAAATCCCGAGTCAAACACTTTTTTGGCGGTGTAGTTGGGACAAAAGTGACCACCGGTGGGTCCTTTGTGGCAAGCTTCAAGAATGTCTAAAGCGGCCGGTCCATCAACAAATCGGCGAATACTCAAGTCGGCACATTGTTTGAATAGATACGGGTCATCCCAAAAGTAAGTCTTAATGTCTTTGAAGAACTTTTTCTTTTGCTGGGATGTTAACCCGTCAATGAGAATTCCACCCGCCAAGTAGCAATGTCCGCAAACCACGGGGTTTCATCAGAAGTCGAGTTGATAGACATTAAGGTCTCCAGGGGAAAAGAGTCATTGATCTCTTTGTTTGGATGTTCCCCTTGGTAATGATCCTCAAGTCTACTGAGATGATCCGCGGCTAGGTTTTCAGCTCCTTTTTTATCGCGAATTTCGATTTTAAATTCTTGGAGTAGCAAAACCCAGCGAAGAAGTCTTGGTTTAGATTCTTGTTTAGTCAACAAGTACTTCAACAGGAATGATCGGTATAAACGATTGTGGTGGAAAGGACAAGATAGGGGCGGAACTTTTCAAAGGCATAGACAATAGCTAAAAGCTCTTTTTGGTTGTCGTGTAATGCAATTGAGCCCCAGTCATTGTCTTGCTAGCGTAATGGATTGGTTGGAAGTGTTTGTTCACTCTTTGGCCCAAAACCGCTCCAATAGCAAAGTCGCTAGCATCGCACATCAACTCGAAAGGCAGCTCCCAATTAGGGGTAACCAAGACGGGTGCCTTAGTAAGCTTATCCTTAAGCAAGTTGAAGGCTTCAATACACTCTTTGGAAAAGATAAAAGTAGTATCTTTTTCCAAGAGGTGGGTCATCGGGCGAGCGATTTTAGAAAAATCTTTGATGAATCGACGGTAGAAGCCCGCATGACCAAGGAAACTTCTCACACCCTTCACGGTTGAAGGTGGAGGCAATTTAGCAATAACATCGACTTTAGCACGGTCTACTTCAAGACCGGCTTTGTAGATTTTGTGTCCTTGCACGATGCCCTCTTTTACCATGAAATGGCATTTTTCCCAATTAAGAACAAGGCGAGTGTCTTTACACCCCTTAAGCATACGTTCTAAATTGGCAAGGCAAGCAGAGAATGAATCGCCATATACCGAGAAATCATCCATGAATACTTCCATAGTGTCTTCCACCATGTCGTGGAATATAGCCATCATACACCTTTGGAACGTCCCAGGAGCATTGCATAAACCAAAAGGCATACGTTTGTAAGAAAATGTTCCGTAGGGACAAGTGAATGTGGTCTTTTCTTGGTCTGTGGGATCGATGGGAATTTGAAAATACCCGGAGAAACCGTCTAAAAAGCAGTAATAGTCATTACCAGCTAGACGCTCGAGCATTGATCCATCAAAGGAAGAGGAAAGTGATCTTTTCTCGTGGCATCATTGAGTTTGCGATAGTCGATACAAACTCTCCACCCAGTAACGAGACTAGTGGGAATCAACTCGTTGTGTTCATTGGGAACAACGGTTATTCCGCCCTTCTTGGGCACACAATGGACGGGACATACCTATGGCGAATCCGAAATAGGGTAAATCAAGCCGGCATCTAGAAGTTTGATAACCTCTTGTTTGATGACGTCATGAATGCGAGGATTAACCCTTCTTTGGCTCTGGATTGCGGGTTTAAAGTCATCTTCCATGAGAATTTTGTGAGTACAAAAGTTCGGATCAATTCCGCGGATATCGGAAATTTTCCAAGAAATTGCCTTCTTATGATCTTTAAGCACGACGATGAGGCGAGATTTTTCGTCTTCTTTCAAGTCCTTCGCGATGATGACGGGCGACTTCTTGTTGTCTTCATGGAACACCTACTCAAGATAGGGCGGCAACTCCTTAAGGTCTAAATCCAGAGGATTTTCGATGGGAGGCGTTTACAAAGTCGGAGCATCGATAGCAATAACGGTGGGAGATGGTGGAGAAATATTTTCTTCTTTAAGAATGTTCTCAATAAGGCGAAGATCTTCATCCCAATCGGTGGGAGAATCGTCATGGTCTAAGTTCACATCTCCCATGGTGGCTTCCAAATCTTTCCATAGGAAATCACTGTCTCCAAATAGAGATAATGATGAATCAATAGAGGAAACGGTCTCAACGTTGGGAAGAGAGGTAGGAATACTTTTACAAGCATCTTTGAAATGTTCTTCACAAGCCTCATCAAGAACGTCAATACAATTAACACTCTAATATGAATAAGGCTGTTTAGAAAGCTTTCCCATGTTGAAAACGATTTTATCGTCACCCACTCTTATGATAAGCTCACTGCTTCAACATCGATGAGAGTGCGAACGGTCCTCAAGAATGGAAGACCAACAATTAATGGCACACGAGGGCAATCGGCAGGAAAAGTGAATTTGTCGACTCCTACAAAGACGTCTTCGGCTATCCCCACTGGATAAGCAACCGTACCGTTAGCTAATTCCAGAGTCATTTTGGTGGGGACTAGCTCAGGGATAGATAATTGCTTCCACACACTTAAAGGCATTAAGTTAATACTGGCACCTAGATCGGCTAGGGCCATGCAATTCTCTACTCACGGGAAGTTGCAAGGGATTAACAAACGACCCGGATCACCAAGTTTAGTTGGCAATTTCCTTAAGAGCACTGCAGAGCAATTCTCATTAAGTTGGGTGTTAGCGATATCAAGAAGCTTCTCCTTGTCGCTAAGAAGATCTTTGAACATTTTCGCATATTTAGGCATGTGAGCGAGAGCCTCAGCGAAGGAGATGTTGAAATTCAATTGTTTAAACATTTTGAGAAAGTTCGAAACCTGAATATCGTCCTTGCTTTTGAGCTTCTCTTTCCGCAACCTAGATGGATAAGGTATATCGGAAGAAGAGGAAGGCTTTGGGAGAATAGGATCACTCACATCCTTGGGTGAAGGAGGGGTAGAAGTAAGAGGTGGAGAAATTGGGGAAGTAGAAGGATGAGGAATAGGAGCAGGTGACTCGTTCTCCTTAGTCACAATCACCGGTGGAGGTATAGGAAGCTAGGGTTCCTTGGTACCTTTTCCACTGCGGGTGGTGATTGCTTTCATCTCCCCTCTTGGATTCGCAACGGTGTTACTCGGAAGAGTACCCGAAGAAGAGGGTTGATTACCTTGGAAGATAAATGATATTACTTGGAAGAAGAGGGTTGTTGTGTTGTACACCGGCCATGTCTAAATCTTCGAGAGTCTCGGGCTCTGAATATGATGTTGATCGAGTACGCATGCACTAAAAAGAAAATGCAAGAGAAAATATTTTTGGTTTTTATAGGTTTTTTAATGTTTTTGTATTTTGAAAATTTTATATTTTTTTATAGATTTTTGAAAATTTTTAGCAAGGAAAATAACGTTCCCGAAAGAACGGATCCCCAAAATCCAACGCGTCTCTCACTAAAAACCGTTAATCTTAACGAAAAGAGACGGCAGCGGCGCCATTTAATACAAGGTTTTTAAGCCTCTTATGAAAATTCTTTGTTCTGATCTTTTCGAATTGATTACCGTTAATTAGTGCGACTCAGTTGTACTTGGTGAAAAAGAAATGATGGGTTTGGTTGTCTAAAACTAATTAAAAGAAAAGTCGTCGTTGAGTAATTAAATAAAAATAAAGCGAGGAAAGATTAAACAAAAATTAAAGACTTACAAAAATAAATGACGAGAAATTAAACTAATTAAACGTAAATATGAAAACTTAAAAAACTTAATTAAAATGAAAACTTTGAAAATTTAAATACTCGAAAATTAGACTAAGACGAACGAGTAAATATAAAGCTAAGAAAATTGGCGGGAAAAACAAGTTTAAAAATTAAATTGGACAAAAAGTAAATAATTTCGCAATTGAACATTAGATCCGCAATTAGAGAAAATTGGCAATAATTCTCCAATAATAAGAACAATTTCGCAATGTAGAATAGTTCATAAATCCACAATGCGTATATAATTCGATTTCGCAAAACTAGAATGAATTTGGCAATAGTGAAAGCTTATAATTCCGCAATCCCTGAAAACTACAATTCCGCAATGTGGAAGTGATACAAATTCGCAATATAGGAGATCAAATTCGCAATTGATAAAAGATGAACAAATTCGCAACTTTATGAAAATACAATTTCGCAATTACTTGAGAAGATCGATTTCGCAATCAAAAGAAAGATCAAATTCGCAATAGCAGAAAGTACAATCTCGCAACTTAAGAGGAATTCAATTTCGCAACTTTTTGGAAGTTCAATTTCGCAACTTTTAGGAAGTTCAATTTCGCAACTTTTTGAAGAATTGCAAAATCGAATCAGACATTCCTAAAAAATAGGAACCGGATATAGGACGAAAATAAGCAACTTTTTAGCACTTTTTCAAGGACAATAAGCCAAGAAAAACTCCAATAAGCTACCAATAAGCTAGGGAGAAGATCAAAACTTATAAAAATATCAACTTTAAGCCACGAAAAATAAAAAAGACATGAACTTTATGTAAAAACTTGATAAAAAGATGTTGAAAACAAGATTGTGATTAACAAAAAAGATTAATAAGATGAAGATTAAGACAAGATGAAGATTAATAAGATTAAGACAAGATTAATAAGATAAAAACAAGAAAGATAAAAGATTAAGTCTTCTAGTGAGAGAAAGTTAAGCTTTCTCTCTCTAGAATTTAAAAACTACAAAATGAAAGAAAAATAAAGACTAACTCCCCTCCTAATGTGTATTAGGAGGGTATTTATAGGAAAAGTGGAAGGAGTGCATGTGTTGCATCTTCTTTCTTTCTTTCTTCACGTCTTCTCGACTCGACTTTAATTCTTTGTCTTTTCTCGATGTCGTCTCGGGATTTGAATTTGTCTTTTAATTTTCTTCTTCTATTAGACTTAAGTTCTTCGACTTCATTAAACTTCCGTCTTTAGACTTTTTCTTCGATAAATCTTTAGAATAGGTCTTGGACTTCCGTTCTTTTTGTACTCTTGATCTTTTGACTTCGTCTTTTCCCGTTTTCTTCGATAAAAGCCCGTGAAAGCTCGTGTTTTCTTCCTTTTTCATATTTTGGTCCTAAAACACAATAAAAACACAAACCACGCATAATTCTGACTTTTACGACATAAAATACACGTTTTGGTCTTGTTATTATTGGAAATAAGTGGTAAAAGGATAAGTGTTTTCACACTTATTATTTGACAATATTCAAAGAGAAATCATTAGCCTAAGATCCGAGTTTAAGACCGACTTGAAGAAAGAGTTGAAAAATGAGTTAGCTAATGAGCTTAAAATCCACACCAACAAGATGGAAGGAAATGTAACTAGGTTACAACAAAACCAACAAAAAATGGAACAAGGGCAACATGAGATAAAACAAGAAATGATTAAAGCCGAGAAGAGGCAATCAATGTTTGAAGATAAAATCTCATCTATGTTTGAGGCAATTATGTGTAAACCGTCTTCGAGTAGTCTTCCTAGCAACACCGTATCAAACGCTAAGGGTGAGATGAAAGTGATTACCACACGTAGTGGTAAGACACTTAAGGAACCGACTCCTCAACCAATTGCTCCTACAGAGGAAGCAATTGAGGAAGAACCCGAGGTGGTGTTCCAAAAGGAGCATGTCCCAATCCCACGAAGTACCGCTCATGCCACACCTACGGTTGACCCATTACCAACATTGGAACCCGAGATTCCAAAGGTTATGCCTATGCCTCAACCCACACCACATCTGCCCTATCCATCGAGATTTAGAAAGGAGAAACGTCAAGAGCGCGACAATTACCAATTTGATCTTTTTATGAAAATGTTTCGTGATTTTCACTTTAATGTGAGTTTCGCCGATGCTTTGGTCATGATGCCTCGATTTGCCGCTAACTTTAAGAGTATGTTGAACAACAAGGAGAAATTGCACCAATTGTCTAGTTGTTCGTCGGTTTATCTTAATCGCATACCTCAAAAAGTCGGTGATCCCAGTAAATTTTTGATCCCTTGTGCAATCCAAGATATGGAGGAATGCTTTGCCTTGGCCGATCTTGGTGCTAGCATTGACTTGATGCCACTTGCAATCTTCAAGTCGCTCAATCTTCCTAATCTTACTCCTTCACTAATGTCTATCGAGTTGGCCGACCATTCCACGATTCCCGCATGTTGATTGGCGGAAGACGTTTTTGTGAAAGTAGAAAAGTTCTACTATCTCGTAGACTTTATCGTTGTCGATATTCCCACGGATCCTCAAGTTCCTCTCATTTTAGGTCGTTCGTTTTTAGATACGTCTATGGCTTTGATCGATGTTCATGCTAGAAAGATCACCTTACGTTTCAACGACGAGGAACTTGTTATAAACGCAACTCAAAACTCTCAAATTTCGCATGTTTATTCCGTTGCAACCATAAACCTCGTTGATATGATTGACATGGTTTGCGAGGAATTTTCACAAGAAGTTCTAGGTTTTGGTGATGAAGAAACTAGTGGCAATCCCACTACGTTAGATCCAATTCTTGATAATTCGACACCAACCTTCACCCTATTTGAAGGTGGTGGTTTTACGTTGGAAAAATTCGATGTTCCACGTACTTGTAACGAAGACCTCGACAACGATGAGGACTTCTCGATTATCAAGGATTTCCTTAACGATTTCCCATTTCCTCCACCCAAGGAGGTTATGAGTATCGAGACCAAATCTTCACTTGAGGAACCACCTATCTTCGAGTTGAAAGATTTACCTCCTCATCTCGAATAAGTCTATTTGGAGGAGGACGACAAGTTGTCGGTTATTATTGCGAAGGAACTTTCGGATGATGAAAAACCGCACTTGTCGATGTTCTAAAGGATCACAAAGGAGCAATTGCGTGGAAGTTATCCGACATTAAGGGGATCGATCCAAAATTTTGTACCCAGAAAATCTTAATGGAGGAGGATTACAAGCCCGCAATCCAATGTCAAAGGAAGGTGAACCCCCAAATTCACGATGTCATCAAAAAGGAAGTCCTGAAACTCCTTGACGCGGGAATGATTTACCCTATTTCCGATAGCCCTTGGGTGAGTCCTATTCATTGTGTCCCTAAAAAAGGAGGAATGACCGTTGTGCCAAACGATGCCAACGAGTTAATTCCCACTAGACTCGTGACCGGATGGAGAGTGTGCATTGACTATCGTAAGTTGAATGAAGCCACTCGAAAAGACCATTTTCCCTTGCCCTTCATGGACCAAATGTTAGAGCGTCTGGCGGGAAACGATTTCTATTGCTTTTTAGATGGTTTTTTCGGTTACTTCCAAATCCCTATCGATCCTCGTGATCAAGAAAAAACTACGTTTACGTGTCCATATGGAATATTTGCCTATCGTAGAATGCCATTCGGACTTTGCAATGCACCGGGAACCTTTCAACGGTGCATGATGGATATTTTTCATGATATGACCGAGAAGAATATGGAAGTCTTCATGGATGACCTTTCCGTGTTTGGAAATTTGTTAATTTCGTGTTTGTCGAATCTCGAGATAATGTTGAAACGTTGTGAGGAACCCAACCTTGTGCTCAATTGGGAAAAGTGTCATTTTATGGTTAAAAGTGGAATCGTCTTAGGGCACAAGGTCTCGAAAGCGGGGATTAACGTAGATCAAGCTAAGGTAGACGTCATCGCCAAATTACCTCATCCAAAAACAGTTAAGGGAGTTAGGAGTTTCCTAGGCCACGCGGGCTTTTATCATCGATTCATCAAGGATTTTTCAATGATCTCTCGACCCATTACACATCTTCTTGAAAAAGAGGCACATTTTGTCTTTGACGAAGATTGTGTACGAGCCTTTGAAATCCTTAAGAGGAAACTTATCGAAGCTCCCATTCTTCTTGCTCCCAATTGGAACCTCCCCTTTGAGCTCAAGTGTGATGCTAGTGATTACGCTATTAGGGCCGTATTGGGGCAACGTCATGAAAAGAACTTCTTGCCTATCCACTATGCTAGCAAGACGATGACCGAGGCTCAATTTAAATACACTACAACGGACAAGGAGTTCCTTGCTGTGGTGTATGCATTTGAGAAATTTCGACCTTATCTCGTCTTGACGAAATGCATAGTGTATACGGATCATTCGGTTATCAAGTATCTTATGGCTAAACAAGATGCAAAGCCGAGATTACTTTGTTGGATTCTCCTCCTTCAAGAATTTGATCACAAATATGTTGCCAAAAAAGGAGCCGAGAATCTAGCGGCCGATCATCTTTCGCGTTTGGAAGATCCTCACCAAAGTGTTTACGAGCCCAAGGAAATCACCGAAATATTTCCGCTCGAGACACTTGGTGTAGTGAATTCTAAGCTTGATTCTTCCACCCTATGGTTTGCGGACTTTGCAAATTACCATGTGGGTAACTTCATCATCAAGGGTATGACGACTCAAGAAAAACGAAAATTCTTTCGTGACGTCAAGTTCTACTTTTGGAACGACCCTTACTTATTTCGAACTTGTGCGGATCAAATCATCCGACGTTGTGTATTTGGCACCGAAGCTTCTAACATCCTTAGAGCTTGTCATGAGGGACCCATGGGTGGTCACCATGGTGCTAATCTCACGGCTAAGAAGGTGTTTGATGACGGCTTCTTTTGGCCTACTATTTATCGAGATGCACAAGATCTTGTGAAGTCGTGTGACTCGTGCCAACTACAAGGAAAAGCCTCACAAAAAGATGAAATGCCACAAAATATCATCCAAGTGTGTGAGATTTTTGACGTTTGGGGTATAGACTTTATGGGGCCGTTCCCATCATCTCGTGGTAATAAGTACATCCTCGTTGCAGTTGACTACCTATCTAAGTGGGTGGAAGCTAAGGCTTTGCCACCAATGATGCTCGTGTGGTAGTCAAGTTTTTGAAAAGCTTGTTTTCTCGGTTTGGAACCCCTCGTGCGATCATAAGCGATCGTGGAACCCGTTTTTGTAACGACCAATTCGAAAGAGTCCTAAGGAAAAATGGGGTTACACATCGGATTTCTACGGCTTATCACCCACAAATGAGTGGGCAAGTCGAGGTTTCAAACCGAGCGTTGAACAGGATCTTGGAGAGATCCGTAGGGGAAAACCGACAATCTTGGTTGGATAAGTTGGATGATGCTTTATGGGCCTTTAGGACCGCTCATAAGACGCCCATTGGGTGCACTCCCTATAAGCTTGTGTATTGGAAGAATTGCCACTTGCCTATTGAATTAGAACAAAAGGATTATTGTGCCCTAAAGCATTGTAATGATGATATGGAGACCGCGGGAAAACACTAGAAAATGTAATTAAATGAATTGGATGAATTGAGGGACATTGCTTATGAAAATTCATTGATTTATAAAGAAAAGACTAAAAAGTTGCATGATTCTAAAATAAAAAACCGGGTTTTTAACATTGGGGATCAAGTTTTGCTTTTTAATTCTAGTATTAAAATCTTTTCCGGTAAGTTGAAATCCCGTTGGTCCGGTCCATTCACCGTGACCCAAATTCTTCCATACGGGACCATCGAGCTAGCTCAAAATGATGGCCACAATTTCAAGGTGAGTGGACATAGGTTGAAGCACTACTTTGGCGGGGAAGTTCCATCCTTGAACTACCTCCACCAATTCACCTTCCCCATTGATAATTAGCATTGAGGGGATCGAGTCGAGCTCATGACTCGGTAATCAAAAACGAGTAGCCTCATAGGGGAGTCCCATGCTTATCCTAAGTACATATTATCGATTTCTAATGTAGTAACGTGTGGGGATTTGTGCCCTTCCAACCTTTGTTCCGTGGTTGTTTGTGAATTGTGGTTTTTAGATGATCATGATCTTCACGATTGGATCCTCTCGTGTTCGTTTTATGGGAGCACTCGATCGTTTGCTTTGAAGAATTTCTAAATATCCATGATATATCCTTTTGATGTTATAACCTTAGGTTTTTAGCACACTTCATAAACGGCTTTAAATTTAACGGCTACACCCTATCCATGCTAGATTAGGCATTCGACTACGTCTCTAGTATGGGGGTGTTTGCACCCCTAGACTCGAAACATTGAGGACAATGTTTAACTTTAGTATGGGGAGGGGGGGTGAATAGATACTTGCCTTGCCAAACCTTCACGCTTTCCAAAGTTTATCTTTTTGTTTATCGTTTTATTGCAAAATAAGGCTAAAAATGGCCAAATTTAAATTTTTTCTCATATTTTATAAGTGTTTGAAGACACGAATGTAGATTTTCCGATGGCGAGAATAAGAGTAATTTTTGACTCGACCGTGCGTGTTGAGCACTTAGCTTTGATTCCTTAGCTTCCCATTAGGATAAGTCTCTTTATTGAGGAAGAGAAATGATAGGGTTAATTATAAGTTACTATGCTAAACGTAGAGTACTCGTATTCTTTCAAAAACTCATGTGTTCTCGTTGTTTGCTTATTCTCCATTCGCATGTAAATATTTTTTGCTTAATAAATATTGACTTAGTGGTTTAGCTGGGATTGTTGGGTTTCTTGTCTTTTCTAGTAGCTTCCGTGTAATTAAATTTGGAAGACATTAAGGTATCGACAGCGTCACGGTTTTGAAGTATTGGCACCCGAATAATCAAAATCTTCACCCAATAATAAGATTTCAAGTGCTCACCTAAATCAAGTAAACAATTTGAAGGCCCACAAGGCCGAAAAATCTATGCAAAATTGAAAGTGAATCAAGCCTTAATCTTCGAAGCTTTAAAGATCCAAAATTCGCCTTAGCGTGAGGATATACGTCTTTGGCTAATAAAACTACCGATGAGGTGGATAATAAAAGGCAAGGCAAGACCGAAGTCATAATAAAAGCTTCATGGCGAAGTTGAATAAAAGATGGAGGTAAACAAAAGATAATAAGGCCCTTCCGTTAGGGGCGTATAAAAGTCTTGGTAATAAGCCTCATGTTCAAAACAGTTATAAAACCGTGTTTATCGATCCTTCTTGTTGACTTAATTTTTTGACATCGTTATCTATTAGGAGGGGTTATTGATTTGATGGTCTTGGTTACACCGTTAGGACTCTATTTTTAGACCTAAATCTCTATTATCGCATAAGTCAAACAATGTATCCTCGTGAAACATTCAAGACAAAATAAAATATAAGAGATACAACTTAGGAAATTGGGAGGATAAGTACGTGATTAGGGCATATGAGTAATGTTAGCATTACTAACTTATAATGACAATGATCTCGTTGCACGCTTGGCATGTAACTGGAGTGAAAATCGAGGACGATCAAATTATTTCTAACGAAGCATTCACGTGTTCTTATTCTATGAACATAAACGTCCTATTTTGCGATGAAAATCATACATTATGTCTAAAACGTAAGTAGTAGTAGCAATAGTAGTAGTGTAGCTAGTTTATCATTCAATAAAGTGAATAAAAATGAAATTTGGAGGTGCTATGATACTTTATTCTAGCATTGCGTAAGGGCACGACAATGGTTTAGTATGGGGGAGTGATGAGACTGCTTTTATACATAGTCTCATCGTCCAAAAAGGGCTTAAAATGCTTTAAATATCATCAAAATACCCATATATATGCTTGTGTTTGTTGCTTGTGTATTTTAGGTACGGATATTGAGAAAATGACAAAAGATCACAAGAATCATGCAAAAACGAACACGGGAAACGAAGCCGCACAATGAACCAAGCCCTAATGAAGAAACTCCCAAGACAAACCTTGAAGACTTGAAGAATTATGAAGAAGGGTCCTCCAATATGTAAGAATTGACACTTTATACCCTTGTATCCTCATAATTACAAGTTTGGTCCCTAAAGTTTGTCAATATTGCAAAGAGGCCCTCCACTTTGAAGAATTGGCAATTTTAGCCCCTGAACAAAGCTAAAATGTAAGTATTAGTCCTTCTAAAAGTCAAACATACCAAGAAGAACTCCAAGTTACAAGAGTGGCAAAATTGGTCCTTTGAAAATATCAAAATTACAAAAAGGACCCTTGACTTTGAAGACTTGGCAAAAATTGTCCCTCATCAATCATGATTTGACAATTTCATTCCTCCAAAATGTCAATCATACAAGTTTAGACCATTATCCTTGAAGAAAATACCAAATCATCCCTTCAAGAATCACAAATTGGCAAGAAATACCCCTGAATTTATTTTACAAAACTTTTTGGGGCAAAAGTGTCAAAAAGGAAAAGTTGTTGTGAAGGATTTTGGCGTTGACATGTTTTAAACTGAAATGACAAGGAAAAGAAAGAAAGGGGGTTAAAACTGGCCAGACAAAGAAGTTACAAAGACCAGTGTCATGGTGACACGTGCCCTACTCACTCACTATAGCCAATCACAACACCCCATTCTTCCATGTCATATTCCACTCACACCAGATTAACAAACTTAATTAATTATGTTTGAAAATGGCGCTTAACACCTCATTTTAAACCCAAAACAGATTAAACCACATGTTCTTCATGTTCTTGAGAAAATTAGGCATTCCTTAATTACTTGTAATTAAGCCATTATCTTTTCCAGATTTATGATTAATGGTGTCTTAATCAAAACCCAACCTTAACATTAACCACCTCACCACCCCACATGCTACATGGGACCTCCCCTGTTACAAAGATAAGGAAGACACCAAAACAGTGCCAGCAATCCAACCATCCACAAAGCTGCTTACATTTTAAGCTTACTCTAAGCCATTGGATGCAATTGTACCTTGCCAGCAACAACAAAACTCCAAAATTCAGTCACATGATTCCAAAGTTTTCAAAAGTTCACAAGGGCAATTCTGGGAGATCACAACTTTAGGGTTCACGTTTTTAGGGTTTGTAGTCACTCTTGTAAGCCTATAAAAGGCATAGCACTAGTTCATTTGTTTCTTGCTCTTGAATTTTCAGTTGTTCACTTTTCTGTAAATCCTTTTCAGAATTAATGAAATGTGTTTGAAATGTTGAAGAAAGCTCAAGTGCCATCATTTTTAACTGCTTATTATTGTTCTTAGTTTGATAATTTTGAATCTC
This sequence comes from Glebionis coronaria, assembly GCA_025667525.1. NCBI lineage: Eukaryota > Viridiplantae > Streptophyta > Magnoliopsida > Asterales > Asteraceae > Glebionis > Glebionis coronaria. The sequence continues at coordinate 343,796 of JANFOE010000720.1, read as the reverse complement.
AAAACCTGTTTTTGAAGAGGGTGCAAAAGTTTGCATTTTTCCTTCAAGCTTGATATTTTGCTAAGTTCTTGTTCAAACCTTGGAATTCTTGGGCTATAGGGCTGATCATAGCATCCTGATATTGTGTTATCAAGGTGTGGTGAGGCTTATAACTTGGGGATAATCAAGTGTCTGGTAACAAGGTTGCATCAATCAAGGCTTTTCACTTTTCTGATTTTGATATTGTGCTTCTAACCTTGTTGAATCTTACCAGGGTTGCTGTTGGAAGCTTGTGCTTGTTCTTGCTAGCACATAATCTCTAATATTGGTGGGTGTGGATGTACATCCATGAGGTTTGTCTTAAAACCTTGATTTTTGGTGATATTTGTGTGTGACTTATGTTCTTGTGTATTTTGTGGCTTAATCTTGCTTTAATCTGCTATATACATCTTTTATTGTGTTAATTTGGGCTTGGGTGGTCTTAAATCTCACTTTTGATTTGAAAAACTTGGTTTTGAAATGTTAAAGGGGTGTTTGGGATTACCTGTTTGAGTTCATAATTGGATATTGTGTTGTTAGAAGGTTGTATTTGTGCTTGGTATCTAATATATGCTTGGTTGAGAGTATTTTGCTGCAAGTTTTTGAGTTTGAAACCTTGAATCACACAATCTGCTATATCTTGTTGAGTTTGACTGATTTTGACCTAAGATTTTTGGAAAACCTAGAGTTTATGCATGCTTAGGGTTAAAAGCTGTTAAAACATCATTAATATAACATCAGTGATAGATTTGAGTGGTTGAATCTGGCTTGTTGGTCAATTGCATCAGCAAAAGTGAAAACTGCATGTTCTTGTGTTCATCAGTAACTTTAAGTGCTTGAATCTTGCTTAAAACTTTGAATCATTGCATGAAACCTGTTTAGACTTGTTCATTTGAGTTTAATATAGCTTGTGTATGCATTTGGTTAAGTTTGGCTGGCTGAATATTGCTAAAAGTGCTTATTGAACCTAAACTACTTATTGTTCTAAGTCTGTGACAGATCTGGTGATTGTTTGAATTAACTGTACAAATTGGCTTGTTGGATTGTTGATTTATTTGTTTGTATTGAATCCTTATGATCCAATGATCATTTGGGTGCCTTGTTGAAACTTGAATCTCCAAAAAAGTTACTAAAGACAAAAAGTCAAACAAGTCAAGCAGTGGAAAAAGTTTCCACTGCTCAACACCCAAACTAGCCCCTGCTAGTGTTAATTTGTACTCAGCTTATCAATAAGCTATAATTGCTTATCCAGACCTGCAACAACTTATTTTTTTGTGATAGATCTTCATTATTTGACCCATTTGATTAGACTGGAGCTTATTGGACTTTGACTTTCACTTTTTGCTAGAAAACCAACTTAATTGACTTTTTCATAAGTGCTTATTTGCTTTTTCCAGCTTATTGAGTCAGCTTATTTGAAAACGTTTTGTTGATTTAGCTTAATTAAGTCATTTAAAAGCTTTAGAAACTTGAATCAGCTCTTGGGGTGGCCTAGAACTCAAAAACGACTATTTTGTCGTTTTCTATAGATTGCTTATTGCATTTTCAGGCTTATTCCTTTGGCTTATTTCAAATTTCTTTTTACAGAAGTCTTATTTAGGACAAAAGAAGCTTGTGTGTCTAATTTGAGCTTATGGCATTAGCTTATAGCTTAATGGGCCAAAAAAACCCATTAAGAATAAGCTGTTTGGTATAAGCTTGCTTATTTCACACTTTCAGCTTTTGGGCCTTTGGAAAAAGTTGTTTAAAATCAAATTTTGAGTCAAGTAGTGCTTGGGCCATTTTTAGAAACTTTTTCTTATTGGGCCAAATTTGGCCCATTTAAGTGACTGTTTTGGGTTTAGCCCATTAAGGGTATTTAGGTAATTTCAAGTTCATCTCTAAGTTATTTAGGTTAAATTAAGCTAGTTTGCATCTTTTTAGAATTTTTTAGGATTTTTGGATTTTTATTAATATTTTAATATTATTTTATTATTAAATATTAAAAATCTGATTTTCTAAGCTTTTACATTTTTCCTAGGTTCTAGACACTTAATTAGGAATTTTACAACTTTCCAAAAATTTTTAGGGTCTTTTAATTATTTTCTAGAATTATTTAGATTTTTATTAGTTTTTAATAGTTTTAAATTGTTTAAAAATAGTTTTTAGTGGTTTTAAAATTTTGAAAAATACTTTTTAGCTTAATTAGGTTATTTTAAAGGTTTACAAATTTTAAGATCTTGATTGGGACTTTTTATTAGTTAATATTGATTTTTAGGGCTTTAATTAGCATTAAAAAGTTAATATTTAATTAATCAAAAGGTTTTAGCAAGTTTGAATTTTTTGTAAACCCTTAGAATATTTTAGTGGATTTTTAGTGATTTTTAGGAATTTTTAGAGTAAAATTTTAATTTTGGTGCTTTTTACGGTTTTACGTGTACGCCTTTATCGTCTTAGTGTAAATCGTCATCGTAACCGTCATTCTTTTCTTATCCCATTTCTATTTTTCTTTCTCATAACAATATAATCACAAATTTAATCATTTCATTAACACAACACACTAGCCTCCTTGGGAAACGAACTTCTCATTGGTCATTAGTGCTTGGTTTTCCTAAACCGACACTTAACGCTTGCCCTACTTTTGCTCTCTTTTCCTAAAGAGTAGTAAAACCACTACATCAATAGACACATTTTATCACTGCTCACAAACACCTAACTGATAGCATATATCAAATGTACCAACTGAAACATGTTATACCAAATGACTAAAAGATATAAAATTTATCAGATGGTGTTGCTCATGTATACAAAGATATGTTATACTAGATTACCAGCATACACGCCATCGAGATGTGAAAAATATATAATTTTAAAAGTGTGAAAATACCATTGATTAGTCATAAGTCGAATACCACCTCTGTGATAGACGATCAAACGTTTCTACATCATCCAAATCAAATAACAAACATCCAAAATTCCCCAGTAAAAAAAGCATTCTGAACAAAAACTTGAAAATTAACTAAAAAGCATTAAATTTCTTCTAACAAAAGTTGTGATCTTGATTTCCCCACTTCGCATATAAAACTTACCAAACAATCCGCCTTTGGTAACCTCGTTGGAACAATATTCCCACAACTCAAGATCAAACATGGGATGTTCATACACATTTAGTCCATATTTAGCTACCACAGCCTCCTTATATGCAGCCTGTAAAATTTCATGAAACAAATATGTCAAAACATAATTGTACGTACTATCAAAACAAAATTGCGAAACCGTGACAAAAATACAGACCATGACACATAAGTTCATAATAATGGAGCCTAAAGTGGTGTATCAAAATGACTCTAAAATTTTAAGAATATTACCCACACCAACTCTTCTTTTGCTTTCATGGTCTCGTGTAAGCCATCCTTGCCCTTTTCTTAGTATGCGTGAGTTCAAAAACCTCATAAGTAGTTAGAGTTATAGAGCTCTTGAGCTTTCTTCCTGCAAATCAACATGATTTAATTAGAATACATAATAGTATATATTTTTAGTTAAGCATATCAAAAAATAAGAAATGGTAAAAATGAAAATCTGAAAATTCGAGATCCTACAAGTTTCCTTTTATGTTGAGCAATAGTAATCGAGCCTGTAGAATGCTTCGATGACTCTTTCAATGTGATTTGATTAACTCTTATGGATTTTTACTCCATTTTCCATTCATCAGTGTTCCAAACTCGATCAATCATATCTTGCCAATAGCATGACTTTATCCAACTCGGGTTATAAGGCTTGAGAACAGAAAAATCAAAACCATCAAACTGAACCCCGACGGATTGTGCCATCTGAATAGACTTTTTTCTTTCTTGTAACATGATATGTGGATAACGATTTTTCATACTTTCCTCCCACACCTCATGGACCAATCCATCTTTCACACCTTCCCATTAAAAGAAGCGCTAGGCAAACAAAAGTAATGAATTTATACTCGTATGTATGTTGAAAACATGTTTTGGTTTAATTACTTCTAAACACTTAGGTGACTCACCTTTAAATGTGCATGTAGTTCATCGCGAGCGGTCTTGTTAACCTCCTTCCAGTTCGTCCAAGAACCATTAAACATGTTCTTGAGTATTACACCATGTGACAAACGTGTGCATCGTGAAATCTACAAAAGTTAAACATTGCAGCATAATGAGTCCACATAAAAGAAGTGTAGATGCACGTTAAATAGATCAATAGGCATACCCATCCAAAGTGATGATTTTCCTCTATGATGGGTCAAACGAGGGTTGCTTGATAACGTTATCATGTCTTCTAGCTTAGGATGATTCAACATACGACTCATCGACTCGCCCACATCTACTTCCAAGTCCAATGGTGCCTCGTTCCAAGATACCTATAACAAAAATTAATGTCAAAACAAAGTGAAATTGATAGCATTAAGTTGTAGTTTGGTTTAGGCGTAGATATCACAACCAATATGGGTTTGAGAATATAATAAAGTGAGAAAATATATTATTCCTAATTTGAAATTAGCCACTACTATAAGCTAATATAAAACAAAAGTAAACACATCAGATTCTTTAATTAGTCAAATCTAAATAAATTTTCATAAAACATTCATCATTGTCCAAACTCATTCAATAATAAATTCATCTAAACACACAACCCCACACATAAATTCAATAATAAATCAAGTACAGGTATGAAACAAAAAGAAAGCTCGAGTAAACACATACAAATCATAAATTAAGGGTGTTTGGCAAAGCTTAATTGTGTGATTATTGGTTTAATGTAGACATGTAATAAAAATAAGTAATGGATAATAAACCTAAAAGTTAGATATAACAGGTAACTAATTAAGATTTCGAGTTTAATGGTTTATCTCAGCCTGCTTTGGTATGAGAATGAGTTGAAGGATATTGTATCAAACGAAATTGATAACTGTTCCTCCAAGTTCTTTTTGGCGGGTATTCATGGTTTACTGAATCAAAGTAACTGCTGCCTCCAACACTATCTTTTCGACCGGAAGCAACCGTCTCCTTCATTAGTTCGCGGGTTTTTTTTATCCTCTTTGCATTTTCTAATTTGTGTGTCTGGCTGTCAACAAAAACACATATTAAAGAGAAAATAAAAATAGATACAATGTTTTTTAGTGATTAGAAAATATATTTTTTTTTTCGCTCAGGAAAGTTGATATGGTCATATAAATATAGAAACAATAATAAGATACACTATAATTCGATTTTTTTCCATTATATTATTTATTGAAGTTTATTAAAATCTATTTTCTATAAAATATTGTTAGGAATTAGTGAAACATATGAGTTTATAATAATAATTTTCACTTTAGATTTATATATAAATAAAAACAAATAATCATCATTCATCTTAAATACGATTATCTCTATATATTAGAAACTATTGCACGAGTAAAATATGAAGTATTTGGACCAGAAGAAGATATATTATGAAACTTACTATTAAACTTAAAAGCGTACATCTTATTAAGTCATGACATATTACTAGATGTCTTGATACCACAATCTCAGGAGATAAACTATTTTTACGAGTTTTTTTATTTTAAATGTTGATAGTCACGGTTTATTATCATAACTTGACTCATTTATGATTGTACGTAAATGCATAACATCCTCACCTAATGTCCACCATGACGCGTGTATCTTTTTATTTTACCCAAGTACATCTTTAATCCGTAGCTAACTGAAAATTTTGGCGACGTATATGAGACGGTAAAAAGTATCCATCGTTATATAGTTACAAATGAGTCGCTAATAGCTACAAACTAAGTCCGTCGTTAACTCCGTCTCAGTATGAATCCATTTAGCGCCAGAACTCCGACAAATGGAAAATTCCATCTCTATCCTTGTTACTAATTTGTCGCTAATTTGAAACTATCTTACAAAAGTTAATTTCGTAGCTAAGTTATCGTTAATTTGTCACTATGAACCATATTTTGACGACAAAATAATTTTGTCACTACTATCCGTCTCTGTTGCCCCATATTCTAGTAGTGTCATCCTGTGGTTGATTTGTTGCTGTTTAAGGTTTTTGGAGGGAATTCTATTCATTTGAATCCATAGATCCAGATCTATGGATTCTAGTTGATGTGTTGATGTTTTAAGGTAGCTGAGTAGGTGCTTGATGTTAATGAACCCGCTTCTTCACCAACGGTCTGGCCTGGATGCAGGTATAAGCTTCATTTACTTTTCCTAGGCAAAATCCCTAGGTTATTTGTGTTTGCATGATAAAAAGTTATTATGCTTGTTTTGATTGTTTAGATCTTGAGTATTTTATCTGTTTTAGTGTTTTGATAATATGTTTTAACTTTAATATCACTAGATCTCTTAATTACTTTGATAAATCTATATAAATACTTCATAAGTGTTGTGTTAGATTGGATGATTGTGGATCTATGTGTGAGTACTCGTTTGTGAGGTTTATAGCATCTAATTAGCTTTCATTCAGTCACCTAAAAACAATCAAAGTTAAGGTGTGCTTCAAAGTCAAACGAATATGAAGTGATTTGCTCAATTTGCTTAATTGACAAGATAAATAGCTAAATAGTCACTTTTGAATCATCATAGAACTTTCATTAATCCGTTTTAGACTTTGAGATCTAGTTTTCTAAGTATCTTATATGCCATATAATAATTTCCTAGTTTACAGATTTGCTTAATAACAACTAGATAAGTCTAGATTTGTGATTGAAATCAGCTGTTCATGCATATTTGTGACTGATAACTAATAGCTTGTTCATAAGTGCTTATTAAGTTTTTACCTAGCTTAAGTCCTTTTTAGAAGTTTCTTATTATCATCTAAAGAGTAGATCTGGAGGTTTTGAAGCCTTTTCAATAAGGTCAAAAAGTTAAAGTGCTTATTAATAAGCTGATTTTAAGATTTGAGATTTTCTAGCTTATTTAGTGTCTGATTTGCAAAACTAAGTTACATTCCATCATTTTTCTCACCTAATTAGTAATTATGGGAAGTTTCAACTCATAAGCTCAACTCAATAAGCTAGAATAAACTTTTTTGCTTATAAGAAAATTCGATTTTAAGTTCTAGCTTATCTCATATGCTAGTTTTAGGTTTGGCTAGCTTAATTTGCATTTAAAAAGTATTGGCATTGGAATTTTTAAATTTCATGCAGTAATAAGCTAGATATAAGCCAAAAACGTATAAGCCTGTTTTCATAAGTTGTAGTTTGTCTTAATTGCATTTTAGTCATTATTCTTTTTACTATGTACTCTTTTGGCTAATAAAGTTAATAGCATTTCAGTATTTAACTTCCGTAAGTTTACATAATTGGCCCAAGAAGACTCTGAGCTGGGTAGTCTTTTGGGCCAGCATTTGGGCTTGGTTTATTTGGTTTGGATAAAAAAAGTAGACTGGGTTCGTTTGTTTTAAAAACCGGTTTAATTTCAAAATTCATTTCAAAATTTCAAAAATAGAACTTATTAATAAAAATAGATTTGATAAATATAAAAATATAATTCAAATTTCTAAAAAATATATGTAACACCCCCAATTTCGGGTCATAGCAGCGGAAGGGTCATTGGGTGTTACTATCATGGTACAATCTCAATATCATAGAAAACGGCTCAAAACGAGTCGTTTTGCTAAAACATACATCCATTCATTTATTTAAAGATAAAACAGTTCACACACGGTCCCAAATAGTTTTAAAGTTTACACAACCAACCAAACGATAAAAGTTTCTTTGAATGAACATAGTTTAGAAAAGCGGGCCAAAACATTTTAATTAAGCAAGCTGCATGAAACCGCCTTCCTTGAGTGCCTTCTTCATGGACCTGAGATAAAACATGCTATAAAGTCAACAAAAATGCTGAGTGAATCTATAAAGTTTAAATTAAATAAACGAACACAAGTATTCTGAATAAACCTTCTATGGTTGACAATCATGTGGATCAGACATAATTATCGTTTTTATTTCATAAGTCTCGTGACATTGAACGTTAACATATATTATTTCAGCCCAACACACCTAGCCAAGTGCGTATATTTCTCTTATACAATTGCATCCGATGTTTCATTACTAGTGCATCACAACACCACGCGATAGCTAGTCGCGACCGGACTGGGTGTCACCCCGATAGATCTATCCATAGTATTAACTTTCCTTTCGATTAACAATTCACGATTCATGGGTCTTTTAAGGCTAAACAAACTTATATAACAACTTTCATCTAAGCATACAATCGGGTCCTTTGTGTTCAATTTTAAAAGAAAGAGGGTTTACCACAACTTCTCAGTGTAGTAATGTGACGATCGTCGACGATTTGTGATGCCCGTTAAACACGAAGACCGCAACCTACCAAATAAGGCGCGTTCGTTAATAAAAGACTCAAGTATAAATAATACCTAAATAATACGAAACTCAATTTCATAAAACCATGAAAATCCCAAGAAAATTAACAATATAAGTGTACTTCTATACCATTTTATTCAAAACTATTCTTTTAAACACTTGCATTCTCGACAATGACCCGTCATAAGACGCCAAGTCAACGCAAGTCAAACCATCATTTTACTTCCCTCGGACCAGTAACTAAGTCATTTATATAATGACTTAACACTTGGGTAAGTCACCATGTCCAATAGTGAATACTCAACTCACGCCACACAAGTATTGAACTACGTGTCCAAAATACCAATCAGCATGTACACTCCAAATGTACACACCAATCTAACCTATCTAGACTTGTCCGATTTCAACGAAACTTGGTGAAAAACTCACAAATAATATGAATAAGACTCATTTTAAGTTTCATTCAAAAATATTACTTCTAAGACCTTTTGCCAGACACGTCTTTGTGTTACAAAAACCGGACAGTTTTACGCCTTTGACTTGTAAAACCATTTTGACTTATCTAAACAATTCCGTTTGAAAAACCGACACTCGGGTTTGAAAATAGACTCATGACCTGAGGTTTAGCAACTTACAACAGTCCTTGAACATTTTTAAAACTCATTCTATAGTCCCCGAGATTCGATCCAAATATCGACAACAATTGTCGGATTGTGTCGATACTCGTCTCTCGGTACACGAAAATCAAAACACCATAACTTTTGATCCGTAATGAGTTAGAAGCTCATTCAAGCGGCAAAACGAGCGTCTTGAAGATTACTACAACAATATCACATTATCCCATATTATAATCAGACCTAAGACTTTCAAAATACCCTTTTACCTACTGGTCTAAAATGACTAGTTAAAAATCATACCAAATCAATATTTCAACCCATTTCAACAATTTCTATACTCCTAATATCATCCTAATATCATCCTAACACCTTCATCTAACTCCTAACACCCTAGAATGATCATCCAAAAATTAACCCACTCAAAATAAATAACATGCAACAACATCCCACTATGAATATAATAATATTAACAACATGTTTCACCATAAAAATAGATCAAACAACATGTTCTTCATCAAAAATTGAAAAGAAAAATTTTGTGAATGCATGTTGGAAAAATTTATACCAAATTGAAGCTTGTTGAATTTCCAAGATGGGTCTTCTTTTAGATTTGAATGAATCAAAGTAGAAATTGAAATAATTTGATGGATTTGGTGATGGGGTGGACGGTCAAATGAAGAAAAAAGAGAGAGAATTTGATTTTTTTCGTAAAAATGAATTAATATTATAAAATAGTTAGTGGAAGTTTAATATATAGTGGGGTAGTGGGGTATATTTTGCCAATTTTGCATAGTTTTGGTCCCAAAATGAAATTAAATAGTTTACAAGGTAGAAAATATAAATTGTAAATTTTGAAAAATATTTACGGGGCTCGGGTTTCGTAAAAATACTTTTTGAAAGTTAAAACGCTTCAAAATATAATAACAAAGCTTCGACACGACTTAAAACGCAACTAAATCGAAAACATCGAAAATATAAAATATCGAGACAATCGATAATAAAACGTAAATTCTTGGGCATCCGTCGGTATCGCGATCACTAATAGTTATCGTCATTCGTTAAAACGTAAAACACGAGAAATAAAGATTAAATATAATAAAAATCATTTTTATGATTATTTTGAGAATATAATATCGATACCTATCATATTCCTTGTCGGATTTCATCTAATCGACATTTTTATGCTAGTTTCAAGTCATAACCTTTTCGGTTAGTCGATAAATTTTAAATTCTCATTAAACTAAACACGTAATACGTAATAGTCGAGATTAAAATAACGACCTGAAATTGACAGATTGTCACATCATCCCCACCAAATTAGGAACTTCTCCCTCGAAGATCAACTTGCGTTCTTGCCCGATCGCTTGTTGAAATCAAAGAGATGAGGGTAATTCTTACACATTTGGTCTTCTCGTTCCCAAGTATACTCCAGGCCTCTCCGAGAGTTCCATCGAACTTTGACAATAGGTATTCGGCTTTGCTTCAGTTGCTTGACCTCGCGATCCATGATCTCGACTGGTTCTTCAATAAAGTGCAACTTTTTATAAACCTTAACCTCGTCTAACGGTATAATGAGTTCTTCATCGGATAAACACTTCTTTAGATTTGACACATGAAAAGTGTTATGAATCCCATACAGTTCTTGTGGTAGTTCAAGTTGGTATGCCACGGGTCCTACTCTAGATGCAACCTTGAATGGTCCGATATAACGAGGACTCAACTTCCCACGTTTTCCAAATCGTACAACACCTTTCCATGGTGATACCTTTACCATAACCTTATCTCCCACGTTAAACTCCAATGGTTTTCTTCTCACATCCGCATAACTCTTATGTCGGCTTCGAGCAGACAACAAACTATTCTTGATTTGCACAATCATATCCGTCGTCTCTCTAATCAAATTTGGTCCAGTGAGTTGGGCATCTCCAACCTCACTCCAGCTAACGGGTGATCTACATTTTCTCCCATAAAGTTCTTCGAAAGGTGCAACTTTAATACTCGCGTGATAACTGTTATTGTATGAGAATTCGGCCAAATGTAAGTGCTTATCCCAGCTACTTCCAAAGTCTATCCAAATTGGTTCCTAATGACTTTTGAAGTGATCTCCAAAATCCAGAAACAAAACGACTATCTCTTTCGGAAATGATTGAAATAGGAACACCATGCTTGCACACGATTTCCTTCAGATAAATATCGGCAAGTTTCTCCAAACCGAACCTCTCGTTGATTGGAATAAAATGAGCGGATTTAGTTAAACGATCGACAAGAACCCAAATTGCATCGAACCCAGACGGTGTCCTTGGGAGTTTTGTGATGAAGTCCATCGTAATTCGCTCCCATTTCCAGATTGGAATTTCAGGTTGGACAAGTAATCCTGACGGCTTCTAATATTCAGCTTTCACTTTTGCACATGTTAAGCATTTCGCGACGTATGTTGCAATATCAGCTTTCATATTCGGCCACCAGTATAACTTTTTCAAGTCTTGGTACATTTTGCCTGATCCAAGATGAATAGAATACTTGGACTTATAAGATTCTAACATGATCAAGTCTCTCAGTCCACCAAAGAATGGTAACCAAATTCGACCTCTCAAACATTTGATACCATCGGATTGCGTCTCAAATGTTTCACCGTCTCCTCTAGATCTTTCGGCTGCAATATTTTCCTTCTTGCACGCTTCGATTTGTGCGTTTCGAATCTACTCAGGTAAGTCATTATGAACTGTCACCACCAAAGCACGCACTCGAATCGGTTTCTCCCTTTCCATTCGACTTAACGCGTCAGCTCCACGTTCGCCTTTCCTGGATGATAACGAATTTTGCAGTCGTAATCACTCAAGAGTTCAACCCATCGACGTTGCCTCATATTCAGCTCCTTTTGATCCAATATGTATTATAAGCTTTTGTGATCAGTGAAAATTGTACACTTCGTGCCATACAGATAATTTCTCCAAAGTCGCAGAGCAAAAACCACAGCACCCAATTCTAAGACATGGGTTGTGTAGTTCTCCTCATTATTCCTTAATTGTCTAGAGGCATATGCGATCACCTTTTCACGTTGCATAAGAATAGCACCGTATCCTCGAAGAGATGCATCGCAATAAATAACAAAGTCTTTACTTCCTTCAGGTAAAGATAAGATCGGCGCACTACAGAGTTTCATCTTCAGGGTTTGGAAAGCTTCTTCTTCATCATTGCCCCACACATACGGTTTATTCTTCTGAGTCAGCTTAGTTAATGGTTTCGATATCAAAGAGAATCCTTCAATAAACCTTCGGTACTAACCAGCCAAACCTAGAAATTGTCGTACTTCAGTTGGAGTAGTCGGAGCACTCCAATTCTTGATGGCTTTGATCTTTGTAGGATCAACATGTACCCCACTTTTATCAATCACATGCCCAAGAAATTGTATAGAACTAAGCCAAAATCACACTTTGAGAACTTAGGTTCAAGATAATTGTTAAGTGTTCGGCATGCTCTTCATTGCTCTTGGAGTAGATTAGAATATCATCTATGAAAACGATCACGAATTTATCAAGATACGGCTTACAAATGCGATTCATTAAATCCATGAATACATCAGGTGTATTAGTCAAACCAAAAGGCATAACCAGAAACTCATAATGACCATAACGAGTTCTAAACGCCGTAATAGGAATATCTTCCTCACTTATGCGAAGTTGATGTTAACCAGAACGAAGATCAATCTTGGAGAAAACACGAGAACCTTGAAGTTGATCAAATAAATCATCAATTCTTGGAAGCGGATAACGATTCTTGATCGTCAGCTAATTCAGCTCTCGGTAATCAATACACATACGAAACGAGCCATCTTTCTTCTTAACAAATAAGACAGGAGCTCCCCAAGGTGACGAACTCAGTGGTATAAAACCCTTATCAGATAGCTCTTGCAATTGCACAGATAACTCCTTCAGCTCGGATGGGGCTAAACGATATGGTGCACGAGCCACTGGTGCAGCACCAGGAATTGGGTCAATTTGGAATTCTACTTGCCTTGGAGGCGGAAGTCCAGGAAAATCTTCCGGAAACACTTCAGGAAAGTCACGGATGACTGGAACATCTTCGGCACGTTTCTCCTTCCATTCCTTCTCCAATACTTTAGCTAGGAATAACTCACAACCTCTTTCGATATACTTACGAGCCTTAATGCACGAAACGATTTTTAGTCGTGAATTACGTTGATCGCCTTCGATAACCATGGTCTTGTCACCAAGGGAATCCTAACTTTCTTTTCTCTACACAAGATAGACGCATTATACTTGGATAGACAATCCATTCCGATAATAATATCAAAACTTCCCAATTCGACAATCTTCAAGTCTATTTTGAAAATACGATTCAAGAGATTTAGAGAACATCCTAGGAGCGCACGATTGGTACTCACTAATTTCCCATCAGCTAGTTCTACCTCATAACTCACGTCTAATTCAACCGGTTTGATATCAATTAAGGTACTAAAACTTGTAGACACAAAGCTTTTGTCCGCACCAGAATCAAATAAAGCTGTAGCGTAACGGTTGTTCAGTAAAAACGTACCAGTGACAACTTTCGGGTTTTGCTTCGCTTAGGCTTCACCCAACTGATAAGCTTTTCCCTGGTTATCTCCACCACGTGCATTCTTTGGAGGTTGAGGGCATTGGTTCCTCATGTGTCCTTTACCTTGGCAGTTAAAACACGTCACTCCCTTCTTTCCTGGTCACCAACAGTCTTAAGTCTTGTGACCTAACTTGTTGCACTTCCCATACTTGGCACATTCACCAGTATGAGACTTCTTGCAGCGTTGACATCTGGTTCCCTTATCAGCAGATGCCGTTTCAGTCATCGCATTAGCATTACCCCTCCTTCGGTTTTGATTCCTATTGTGATATTGACGGTTATCACCACGATCATCACTATCATTTTCAGCTCTTCTTTTGTTACCTTCAGAAACACCATCAGCCTTGTCTTGGATGATTTGACCCATTAGTTGGTAGGCCATACGAACAGCTTCATCAATATTGGTAGGTTTAGATTAGGTCACATCACCACGAATGTTGGTAGGTAAGCCTCGAATATACTGCTCCACCTTCAAGTATTCTGGGTTAACTTTGTTTGGACAAAGTAGAGCAAGTTCATGAAATTTGTTTGTGTATCCATCGATGTTAGTACCCTTTAGTCTCAGCTGATATAGTTCCTGTTCTAACCTCTAAATAACACTCCTTGGACAGAATTCATCGGTCATCCACCTTCTTACTTCAACCCATGGTGTAGCATAAGCAGCATCCATACCCATTGATGCCATTCTTCCATTCCACCAAGTTAATGCTCGCCCTTGAAGAGTAGCAGAGGCAAACATCACCTTGTCTCCTTCCTCACTTCCACTAAATCGAAACACGGATTCCAATTTTTCAAACCATTGCATTAACCCAATAACACCTTCAGTACCCTTAAAAGTTGGGGGTTTGCATTTCATGAACGAGGTATAATTACACTTCTTGTTTTCAGGAATAACTGGTCTATCAGCATCACCAGTTCCAGCACCAGCATTGCCAGCTCCAGTATTACCAGCTCCAGTATTACCAGCTCCAGTATTACCAGCTCCAGTAGTGCCAGCTCTAGTATTGCCAGCTCCAGTATTGCCAGCTCTAGTATTGCCAGCTCCACCAGCTCCACCGGATCCACTAGCTCCACCAGATCCACCAGATCCACCAGCTCCACCGGCTCCACCAGATCCACCGGCTCCACCAGATCCACCGGCTCCATTATTCATATTTGCCATAAATGCATTCATAGAGACCTGAAATTGATCAGCTACTATAGCACGTAACTGAGTCTCAGTCAATTGTTTTGGCTTAATCCTGTTACATAATTCACATCAAAATTAGTATTCATTCAATGCTTGTGATAACAAAACATGAATAACACAAAATAAGAATAGATAGATGAAAAGAAACAAGAATGGATGATAGAATAAAAAAAGAATTTGGACATGGAATGAAGATTCACGAGGAATGAGTCAAAAGACATGGATTTCTATTGTGACAATCATCGTCGTTTGTAAATCATGTATTAGTATTATAATAATCAAATAATTAACATTTATAAATAAATGTAATTTCATTATGCTTTAAGCATAATTAATAATTAAATATTCATAACATATATATACTTTTCTTATTCTCGTCCATTGGCACCTCGGAGGTTTCGCTTGCAGATGTTATAGTTAAAAGATTTCAAAATTTTATTTTTGGAAAATCTTTTCGTTCTCTATAACTTGAGCTCTGATGCCAATCTGTAACACCCCCAATTTCGGGTCATAGCAGCGGAAGGGTCATTGGGTGTTATTGTCATGGTACAATCTCAATATCATAGAAAATAGCTCAAAACGAGTCGTTTTGCTAAAACATGCATCCATTCATTTATTTAAAGATAAAACAGTTCACACACGGTCCCAAATAGTTTTAAAGTTTACACAACCAACCAAACGATAAAAGTTTCTTTGAATGAACATAGTTTAGAAAAGTGGGCCAAAACATTTTAATTAAGCAAGTTGCATGAAACCGCCTTCCTTGAGTGCCTTCTTCATGGACCTGAGATAAAACATGCTATAAATTCAACAAAAATGTTGAGTGAATCTATAGAGTGTAAACTAAATAAACGAACACAATCATGTGGATCTGACATAATTATCGTTGTTATTTCATAAGTCTCGTGACATTGAACATTAACATATATTATTTCAGCCCAACACACCTAGCCAAGTGCGTATATTTATCTTATACAATTGCATCCGATGTTTCATTACTAGTGCATCACAACACCACGCGATAGCTAGTCGCGACCGGACTGGGTGTCACCCCGATAGATCTATCCATAGTATTAGCGTTCTTTTCGATTAACAATTCACGATTCATGGGTCTTTTAAAGCTAAACATACTTATATAACAACTTTCATCTAAGCATACAATCGGGTCCTTTGTGTTCAATTTTAAAAGAAAGAGGGTTTACCACAACTTCTCATTGTACCATTCGTTTATAATAAATGCTTTTCCAATAATAAGGGTTTCCACAACTTCTCGTTGTACCCTTTTTATTTTTGTAAAACAAGCATGTTATCCCCCTCGTGGGTTTTATAAAACAAGTAAACATGTCAAAGCGAGGCTATAGACTCACCTTGGTACGATAGTAGTAATGTGACGATCGCCGATGATTTGTGATGCCCGTTAAACACGATGACCGCAACCTACCAAATAAGGCGCGTTCGTTAATAAACGACTCAAGTATATATAATAATTAAATAATATGAAACTCAATTTCAAAAAACCATGAAAATCCTAAGAAAATTAACAATATAGGTGTACTTCTATACCCTTTTATTCAAAACTATTCTTTTAAACACTTGCACTCTCGACATTGACCCGTCATAAGACGTCAAGTCAACGCAAGTCAAACCATCATTTTACTTCCCTCGGACCAGTAAATAAGTCATTTATATAATGACTTAACACTTGGGTAAGTCACCATGTCCAATATTGAATACTCAACTCACGCCACACAAGTATTGAACTACGTGTCTAAAATACCAATCATCATGTACACTCCAAATGTACACACCAATCTAACCTATCTAGACTTGTACGATTTAGAAGAAACTTGGTGAAAAACTCATACATAATATGAATAAGACTTAGTTTAAGTTTCATTCAAAAATATTACTTCTAAGACCTTCTGCCCGACACGTCTTTGTGTTACAAAAACCGGACAGTTTTACGCCTGTGACTTGTAAAACCATTTTGACTTACCTAAACAATTCCGTTTGCAAATCCGATACTCGGGTTTGAAAATAGACTCATGACCTGAGGTTTAGCAACTTACAACAGTACTTGAACATATTTAAAACTCATTCTATAGTCCCCGAGATTCGATCCAAATATCGACAACAATTTTTGGATTGTGTCGATACTCGTCTCCCGGTACACGAAAATCAAAACACCATAACTTTTGATCCGTAATGAGTTAGAAGCTCATTCAAGCGGAAAAACGAGCGTCTTGAAGATTACTACAATAATATCACATCATCCCATATAATAATCAGACCTAAGACTTTCAAAAATACCCTTTTACCTAGTGGTCTAAAATGACTAGTTAAAAATCATACTAAATCAATATTTCAACCCATTTCAACAATTTATATACTCCTAATATCATCCTAATATCATCCTAACACCTTCATCTAACTCCTAACACCCTAGAATGATCATCCAAAAATTAACCCACTCAAAATAAATAACATGCAACAACATCCCACAATGAATATAATAATATTAACAACATGTTTCACCATAAAAATGGATCAAACAACATGTTCTTCATCAAAAATTGAAAAGAAAAATTTAGTGGATGCATGTTGGAAATTTTTTTACCAAATTGAAACTTGTTGAATTTCCAAGATGGGTCTTCTTTTAGATTTTAATGAATCAAAGTAGAAATTGAAATAATTTGATGGATTTGGTGATGGGGTGGACGGCCAAATGAAGAAAAAAGAGAGAGAATTTGATTTTTTTTTGTAAAAATGAATTAATATTATAAAATAGATAGTGGAATTTTAATATATGGTGGGGTAGTGGGGTAGATTTTGCCAATTTTGCATAGTTTTGGTCCCAAAATGAAATTAAATAGTTTACAAGGTAGAAAATGTAAATTGTAAATTTTGAAAAATATTTACGGGGCTCGGGTTTCGTAAAAATACTTTTTGAAAGTTAAAACGCTTCAAAATATAATAATAAAGCTTCGACACGACTTAAAACGCAATTAAATCGAAAACGTCGAAAATATAAAATATCGAGACAATCGATAATAAAACGTAAATTTTTGGGCATCCGTCGGTATCGCGATCACTAATAGTTATCGACATTCGTTAAAACGTAAAACACGAGAAATAAAGATTAAATA
Organism: Glebionis coronaria; assembly: GCA_025667525.1. Lineage (NCBI taxonomy): Eukaryota > Viridiplantae > Streptophyta > Magnoliopsida > Asterales > Asteraceae > Glebionis > Glebionis coronaria. Next base: position 325,892 of record JANFOE010000720.1, on the reverse strand, counting down.
TAATAAAAATCATTTTTATGATTATTTGAGAATATAATATCGATACCTATCATATTCCTTGTCGGTTTTCATCTAATCAACATTTTTACGCTAGTTTCAAGTCATAACCTTCTCGGTTAGTCGATAAATTTTAAATTCTCATTAAAGTTAACACGTAATACGTAATAGTCAAGATTAAAATAACGACCTGAAATTGACGGATTGTCACAATATAAAAAGTAATTTTAAATCTTTTGGCATTTTTACATTTTCACTTTGGGGTATTTCTATATTTTTCATTTTATTACTTTTTACTTGCATTTTATTTTCCATTTACTTTCTTTGTTTACTTGTACTTTCTGTTAAATTTGTGGTATTGTGCACCTTGTTTTAGCAATAGTAAGTATTTACGTAGATAATATTTTTACATTTTTACGTGCTTTTAAATATACATAGATACCAAATCTTCTAACTGAACCAAAAATGATTAACCTCTATGATAAATTGGAAATCAATTCGAGTCGAGTCGAGGAAAAACGATTATACTATAAAGTGAATATTAGCTTTCTAACAGTTTTTCATTATTATTATTTCTTTTAGTGTCCATAGCCACTAAGTTTCCCCTCTTGATCATGAACCGTTAGTTTTCTGGTATTACTTTGTGCTAAGCGCAAAAGTTGTGGGTGGATCTATCAGGATTGACAATCCCCGTCTCGTATTACTTTGACGCACTACATTTGTTTATACTTGAGTATTTAGGCTGAATACTCGCTAGGGAAACTAACATGTTATTAAGCATCGGTGTCTTGAGCTACATAGCAATAATAATGGTTTCGGACTATGGTTAATGTATATAACCATTTTCCCTATTACTTGTTTTACAAATGAATGCTTGTGTTCCATAACTTTACTACTAAACCTATGAATATCACTCAACTTTGTGTTGATGTTATACATGTTTAATCTTAGGTAATAATACTTAGTTTTGATTGGATGGGAGCCCGCAGGATATTTTCGCAGCTTGGAGATTTCTGAGTTATATTTAAACTTTGTGTTTGTTAACAACTGTCAAAAGTTTATCATATATTCTTGGTAACTATATGTTACAAAACCATGTTTAAATAATAGATTCTTCCGCTTATAAAACTCTGGAACCCTTTGTTTAAAAACTCTGATGTTTATGATATAAAGTATATGTTTTTATTACGTCAACCTTGTGTCATCAGTATTTCATTGTTTCTTGTACCATGACGTGGCATCCCCATGTTGCCTACGTGTTTCCTTGCCTGATTTCGAGTGTCTTACAGATTGGTATCAGAGCGATGGTTATTGGGAACCGAGTCGTTTTCAAATCATAGTCCACAACCTAAAGTTAAAATATTTCATGTTACTAAGTGTCAAACACATAATCTGCCATGGTTGTTCGATATCTGTATGGGTAGCTCTCTAATCCTTATTATTTACTTATAATTATCATTGTAATATTTCATTCCTTGATTACATTTTGAAGTGTTACAATACCCTAATGACAATAAGTACTATTTTTTTTCAAATCCTTTGTGCTTAATGAGTTATCATTGGATATTACTTTGATTACAGATTCCCTTACTTTATTACTAGAATTCTAGTTCTTGTAAACTTGATCTTGTTACAATAATTTTAAGTTGTTATGACATTACATACTTGTATTCGAAGCGCGTATGCTGCCGACTTTTCATACTCACTTTTCTGAGTACTATTGCTATTTCGTTTATGCGTGATATGACTGAGCTCACATACTCGTTCGTTTTGAAACGCCTATTTTCTCGACATACTTTTACATGTTGTGTGTATTCTCGTGATACCATTGTTTGGGATTAAGAAGTGTTGCTTTCATCTTTTGATTATCATTTTACTATCGTGCGTGTTGCTTTCATTGTTTAACTCCTTTCTATTTAGATATCCGAATTGCTTTCCGACCATTTGTGATTGGATGTCTTGAAAACAAAAATAGTCTATAGACCATTGTGTAGCTCAATGTGTCCCCGAAAAAGACTAAAGGACATTTTGTGAGTCACATATCTCGAATCATTCCTTGAATCTGTGTTGAATAATATCGTGGGTTATCAAAAGTTTGATTGACCTTTACGTCACTGTTTTATACGATACTCGTATATCGATTAAATATTATTTCATTGACCATTCTAAGTTTCGACTTCGAATATCAAGGTTCGTTTGTACCTTGGAAACACTACCGTCATCTTGTAATTCATATCCTATAATATAATGTGGCGCTTGTTTGGAATACAATTCTACTTCTATAAACTTGTATCCTCCCCTTTCATTAAACCTCCTCGCTCTGGGAATGCAACTCGTAAATGTTCCATTTCTTTCTCGGTATGCCTTATGTTTTTGGAAAATCACGCCGCCAAGAAACCTTCCTACATTGCATCTTGAAATCTAAGACATGTATGTCATGCTCCATTTTGGTTTCTTAGACTATCGTTGGTATTCTTAAACCATTTTTATACTATGTTTTTCTTTATATGCTTAATTATACAATCTATTCTTTTTCGTCTTTATGGAATCCACAAGTCATGTGTGTACATAAATTCTGGGTCGTTATGAAGTTTGATTAAATTTCAAGATGTGTCCAAAAATATACTTTCTGCGAAAAAGTTACATGTAATTTAACGATATCGATAATTTTTTTTTATAAACTTTAGACATAAAAATTTGTTTCTACTTGTTAAAACGTTCGTTTAGGAAATAAAATTCGACCCATAAATCTTAAAAACAAGCAAGTTACGCTCATTTTAAATTGTAATATTTAAGAACTCATTTTCTGTGTATTTTTAAAATATCATTTTGTTGCCATATTTGAGGTGAGGGCATTTTCGTCCATTTTTTATCCGTTTCAAGTCTCGAGTAAAACTAGAAAGTTGTCCAAAACATTGTTTTACACGAAATTAATTTAGACTTTGAGTCCTGAAAGTGTACATTTTTTATGCGTAAAACTTTTGAGATTCGGAAACTTTCCTAATATAAAAACTTTCCAAAAATATAAACTTTTCGGGTTAGTTGTGTCATTCGTAAATTGATGTTTTACTTTCTTAAAAACATATTTATGTCAACTGAATTACGATGTGAACGCATACAAATTCCTTTATCCTTTATTTTATACACGATTTATTTGGAATTATATATTATCTTTCTTTTCTTCTATCGTACCACTGATTTAGGTCGAGGTTTGAAGTTCTTGTTTTCACATCCTTCGTTATCATTTTTGGCACGATTCTCATCACGATTGCGACAAAAAATTTTGAAACCTTATCACCTTGTAACCATTTTACAGATTTTCTTATCAATTACTCTTTACAACTCTCGTGTAACCCACTCACTATTTATAAGTTACCATATAAACTCAAACTGGTATTGCTTGCAAATCATTTTACAAAATGTTCCACTTGGGTCTTATTAATTACTTGAATGTTTCCTTATAAAATTAATTGACATTAATTTTACAATGTATTTTCACAAAATTTTCTACTTTGGTCTTATAAAAAAATTTTGTAACATTAAAATTGTTGAATTAAATATCTAGCCAATTACTTACTTGCGAAAAGTTTCATAAATTATTTCGATTTCTATGTTGGTATTATATATATATATATATATATATATATATATATATATATATATATTAAATACATGGCATGTGATTCTAGTTTGACGAAACTAAGCATCACATTGCTAATCCTAAATTATGCATGGCCTGATGACTTATGCGTAATTTAGAAGGAGCCATGCGAGACCGAATAGTAGTCACCTTAAAATGTTTTTACAAGAACCAACTTTTTACTTATGTTTCTTAAAGAGGTAGATAAAATAAAATTTTGAGAACTTTTACATATTATGCGAGTAGCACCCGTTCTTGATATATGCATATATTTCCTTATCTTTTCTTGAACTAATTACGAGTCTACGAGTACATTTTCTTTACTAAACGATCTTTGTTCTACTTATTACCTTATTTTTCCCTCATGATACAATTCTATTTACAGTTCGTCTAATTACCGACCATTGATACCAGACTTGAAAGTTTCAACGTTTTTATGCTTCTACATCAACAAACCTTCTATATCTATTTTGGTAGACCTTCAAAACGTCTCTGGACGTGAATAATGATTTATGACTAGACGTGAACTATGATTTCGTACATTTGTCATGATGTGTGTTAGACTCTATCGTCTTGCATTCATTCGTGTGAACCATGTGTTGATTTCGCCTCTCATTGCTAATGTTGCTTATTTTACTGGAATGACTCTCAAGTGACTTGTAACACCCCAATTTGATAAATGGAATATCACAGGATAATTATGGCGTGTCATCAAAGCATGCAAGGTAAATTTCCTAAACATTCAATGACCATAAAAGGAAATACCGGAAACAAACATCGGTAGTCCAAGTATAAGCTCACACACATGAATATAAGTACTGAAATGGAAAAGGACTAAACAATGTCCAATGAAATGAAGTAATGCAATGTATAGAAAATGCATAAGTACCTGCCGTTTGGGAACATGAAAGGAAAACGGCTGAGCATAACGCCCAGTGAACGGATATTCAAGCATAGCATGAAAATACATAAGCATGATAAGTCCAATAGCAGCAGACATGTATAAGTCCTAGATAACATAGAACATGTTCATAAAACTGGTTTTATAGTTTGAAAAGACTTATGTTTTTATATGAAAAACTGTATTAATTAGCCAATATCCCATATAGATCATGAGGTTTCACCGTGCATGGATACTTGGAGGGGAGACCTCATCATGCAATTAGAGGGGATGCCACTAGTTAATTAGTCTGGGTAGGAGGGATCCACTCTTTGTGAAGGATGGAAGACACACACCACATTCACCATGAAAATCCTGTAATGTAACTAGGATGCACCCATACGCCCCACATGATAAAATAAATATAAGGCCAAAAATGTAAAGAGACGCCACGAGAAATCACTCCGCCGTTGGGAAGTCGTAACACTGGTGCCTCTAGTGTTGTGTCTATGGTACCTCGATAACTAGGTGACATGGTCATGCATGTATATGGCTTAGGAATTTAAACCTAACATAAGCAGATCAAAACATATAAAACAATACTTGGTAAAACAGTTGGCTACAAACAGGGAATCCTAATAAGGAAAGAGAATGTCCATACAGAAGGACGGAATATCCGTACCTTACGTCCAATGAAGGAGGAAAGATGAAAGGATGAAAAGTCCTACTCTGACCTCACTAGTGCTACATAAATAAGGGACATGTATAAGATGTCTTATATCTGAGTATGTTACTGGTTCTTGTATGTTCTTAGCTTGTTTTATATGATCTTGTCTTATTTTACTATTTTTTAAATGATATACTATATTATTCATGTATTTCATGTCTTCTAATTATGTATTATGTTGTATTTTGGTATTATTATACTTGTAGTGTAATAATAAGTAACTTTCTAATAATTGCAGGTTTCCAAAAATAGAAAGTTTTCAAAAATAGAATGTTTCCAAAAATAGAGAGTTTCCAAAAATAGATCAGTTTCTAAAAACAGAAAGTTTCTAAAAATAGTGAGTTTCCTGAAATAGAAAGTTTCCATAATTAGAAATAAGCTAGATTAATAAGCTAATAATATAAGCTAGTATTTACTGGTTAAAAGTTATAAGTCATGAAATTAATAGCATAGTTTATTAATTAAATAATATAGTTATATCTGATTAATAATTAATAATGATAATACATGTTTTATTAAATAATAGCATATGATGCTTAATTAATAAACTATAGGTTATACAAATTTAATTAAGTCATGGTTTAATTAAATTAAGTCTAGTATAATACTTAGGTTAACATGTTTTATTAATTTTGATTAATAAACCTAAGTCATGCATTATTAATTAACTATAAGTTCATGTATAAAATAATTAATTAATAAAACTATAGTCTAAAATTAAATGACAAATTATACTTCGACTAAACATGTATTATTTATAAAATTAATATAACGTAAGACATGTTTTAATTAAATTAATTATTTAGGCATGTTAATTAATTTAATTTACTTGTAAAAATAATCTTTAAAATATCTCGAGCCCGCAACCCGAAACAAAGCCAAAACCCAAACACCAACCACCACTCACAGACGCGGTTGTGGTGGCGGCTGGTGGCTGCGCAGACAACGGCGGCAACTACTGATGTTGTTGCGCCGTGGCTAACCATTGCCAGAACAAGGTTCCCATCGGCTGCAGCTGGTGGTACCCCTGCCCTCGCTGCATTCCCCCAGCTCGAACAACCTAGCTATTGGCTTGAGCCGGTGGTTCCCACTGCGTAACACAGCCACACACTGAGCCCCTTGGGGGTCTCGACTGTGGTCGAATGGGAGCACCGAGAGCCTTAGTGTTAATCCCATATCAATCCATAACATAAGATTTAGAAGAGATATTTAGAGATAGAAAGAGAAGAAAAGTAGAGAGAGAAACAAGATAGATTTTGGAAGGTTTATCTTTACTAGAGAGAGAAAGTAAAATGAACCAACACCCTCTTCCACACATGGAAGAGGGTATATATACCCTTGGCATATGGGCCGTGGGTTTAGTATCCTTGGGCCGGGCTTGGCTTTGTTTTGGGCTTACGCCCCTAACTTATACAATATTAGCTTAAAGTCCAAGCCCGGTTTTCACGATTAACCTATTACAATACAAGACCAATAACGACTAAGATGACCTTTTACATTCTTGTTTGACTATATAAAATATACGGCTAACAATCTCCCCCAATGTATCGGTCATCCTAAAAAGCTTAAAAAGCATAAGATGATTGAGTGAATACATTCTTGTAGAGGAGATCTTCCTGCTTTGATCTTGTATCTTGGTCTTGATCTTGTTTGTAACGGTTTTGTTCCTTCATGCTTTTGTGATCTTTATATGAGCCTTTGTCATTTGACTTTGAGTGCTTGAGATCTTCAATCTATTCTTGATAGTGTTCATCTTGAGCTCTTGTGACAAGATGACCTATTACATTCTTACATTCTTAAGTATCTTGAATATCGCCATCTTGTGCTCTTGTGACTTCTGAATCGACATCGGTTACACAGCTACGACACCTTCTTGATATGCAGCAACATATATAGACACGGATAAAATGGCTTTGAACATTTCATCCTAACTCGGTAGCATTTTACCTCCGATCGATGAAGACCGTTTAGACGATATTAGATACCGTACCTGTGATCGGGTAGATTCGATTAAGAATCTCCTTGATAGGGTTTCCCGGCGATAGCAGCCAGTTCTCTTTACTCGACCATCTCAAAGCAGACTGCGAACGTAAAGAGTGAATCATAAGGATAAATTATCCGTCTGATTAGAGTCGTCAATTCATATTTCCTGGAACAAGTTTGATTCTAAAAGAATCGCACCATTGTTGCTTTCCAGTTTGTCACAAGCTTGATTCATAGAGAATCTTGCGAGTCACCTACCGCAGTGCTGTTTGATGTTGAGACTGGAAGGATTTCCATTCGTCACTATGAACACTAATGAGTGTCACTCTGAATGTTCTGGCAAGATCACACGGATTTTGCGAACAAACCTGGAATCAAGTTTGAATTAATTAAGAATCGAAACTTAGTTTCTTTCCAGTTCTCACAAGTTTGATTCGTGTAGAATCGCACAAGTTACCTACCATGAGCTTGTTTAATGCTGGCTCAAGCAGGATTTCCATCTTCATTGTGAATCGTATCACTAAGATTTTTTGGCAATATCACAAGGATAATGCGTAGGACTCGATTGTGTCCTAATGAGATGATGAATTGATCTCTTTTTGCTCTAGACTCAATAAGTGCATTTTGGTAATCGGAGGCTGGAGCAGACTGCCACCTTTTCAATATTAACTAACTCGGAGTGAGAAAGTCAATAGATACGTGTTGATCTCCGTGACAATGAGACAAGTTTCTTTTGAGAGAAACTCGAATGGCTGAGAAAAAGGGTCGTGCATCGCATCACTGGGTCCATTACACTTGTCTGCAAGATATGTGTTAACCCGGTTTCTGCCTAAGTTGCATAGAATATTCAACTCCTTCAATGCTTACCAATACGTCATCACTAGCACCTTGTTGTGATTGTTCCAGTGCTAACTTAAGTAATTGGTCCGCATTCAACTTCATTTAACTCCATCTTTCCTAAGGACAACTATTTCTAGCTATGGAATGTCCTTGGGTAGATCCCTCCGGTTCTGGTTGGATCATAGGACTTAGTTTCCTATCCTAAACCACCTTTTGACTCCATGTTCCGTCGTGGATAGTAGGTTATTTTGGGTATAGATCGTAACCATAAACCATTGTAAACCATTCAAAGTGTTTGATAAAAATCAAAACTTTTAACACTTGAAAGTTTTACATTTCCGAAAAGCCCCCCCTACACACATGCATCGATATACGAAATAGTTTGGCATGTGAAGGAAAGAGTTGCACTTGAGTCTTTAAGATCACTTGTTGCGATATATTACATTTTAATCACATTTTCTCCCCTATCTCTAATATAAAAATATAATATTAGAGATACCAATTGATTAAAATATGACAATTTCCAAAAAACCGACGGGAGAGAAACATGTGTGCACGCATGAATCATGGAATATTTTCAGTCGGGACGCTCCCCCTCAACAATATATGTGTGTCTTGAAAACAAATTTGACAAAATTTTAGAAAAACGACACCACAAAATATGTTGAGGTACGGAGTTGAGATGCCTTTACCGATAATATATATGACAGATTTAATCACATTTTCGGAATGTGTTGGATACATAAAATATGACAATTTTAGAGATGTACCCAACAACATTAAAAGGCTTGATTTTAAAACTCTCCCCCTCAAAAAGTGATCAAAATAACATATGACATTTTGAGATAAAAACCTATTATGAGGAAGGGAGTGTTGAACACACAATTTTGAAAGATTTAGAAAAACCTTTTGAGAAAGTCTTGAAAAATTTGTGTTCAACGGTTTTAAAATAATCAAGATAGAAGACTTATCTTCTATTGCTTAGGGAAAGCGCACTGAAACATACACTCACCTTTCGGGTCCGTTTTTCATGAGCTTAAAACTTTGATTGTTTTGTGACTAGCTCATGACCGAGAAAAATAAATTTCCCGTTGTGAAGGATAAGTTATCATCCGTGATAAACTTTCCTTAAGTTGAAGTTCGAGGTCTAAACTGACATTTACTTAGAAATCGTTTTTCATGAACTTAAAAACTTTGAATGTTTTTATGAGAAGCTCATGACCGAGAAATATGATTTTCTCGTTGAGAAGGATAAGTTATCGTCCGAGATAAACTTTCCTTAGTTGAGGTTCGAGTCCTAAGTTGTGATGCGCTTATAAGTCATTGTGAGAGAATATCAAGCAGCTTCATTTGCCAAAACCTCCAAGTCTTCTGGAGTCATATACTTCATACCAAGACGGCCAACGAGATACTAAAACCTATTTTGAGATAGAGCTTTTGTAAACAAGTCAGCTATTTGGTACTCAGTTCTGACAAAGTATAATTCCACGATACCACGTTCCACTTGTTCCTTGATGAAGTGATATCTGACTGCGATGTGCTTGGTACGGGAGTGTTGAACCGGATTGCAAGAAATGGCTATGGCCGACTTTCAGTCACAATACATAGGTATTTTATTAAAGTGGAAGCCATAATCTCTGAGTTGAGTTCTCATCCAGAGGACTTGAGCACAACACGCGGATAGAGCCACATATTCTGCTTCAGCTGATGAGAGCGAAGTGCAATCCTGCTTCTTTGACGACCAGCTCACAAGTTTGTCTTCCCCTAGAAATTGTACGCTACCAGAAGTGCTTTTTCGACTATCAAGGCAACCTGCTTGATCAGAATCTGAAAAAGCTGTTAGATGAAAACCGGTTCCCTTCGGATACCAGAGTCCCATGTGAATGGTATTCTTAAGGTACCGAAAGATCCGTTTAACCTCTTTGAGGTGCTTTTGAGTAGGTCTGGGTTGATATCGTGCACAATAGCATGTGGCATGATGAATATCAGGCCTGCTGGCTGTAAGGTACATAAGTGACCCGATCATACTGCGATATCGCGTTTGATCTACGGGATATGAGTACAAGTCAGCGTCTAGGGATGTGGTCGACAATGGTGTACCAACGCGAGCACATGAGGTCATACCATGCTTTTTAAGTATCTCTTGAGCATACTTAGCTTGGTTTATGAAGATAGCACGTGGGGATTGATGAATCTGGAGGCCTAAAAAGAATTTTAGCTCCCCCATCATTGACATTTCAAATCTGTTGTGCATTAATTTTTCAAAACGTTTTGAAAGTTTTGGGTTCGTAGAACCAAAAATAATGTCATCAACATAAACTTGCACCAGCAGTATGTCATCAACATAAAGTTTTGGAAACCAAGAAGTTGGATAGTTCTTCGTACCATGCCCTTGGAGCTTGTTTAAGTCCATATACAGCCTTCTTGAGACGATAGACTTTGTTAGGATGATGAGGATCGATGAATCCTTCCGGCTGCTTCACATACACTTCTTCCTTCAAATGACCGTTGAGAAAAGCAGTTTTAACGTCCATCCGAAAAACCGTGAAGCCCTTATGTGCAGCATAAGCAAGGAATATCCTGACTGCTTCCAAACGAGCGACTGGAGCGAATGATTCATCGTAGTCTATGCCTTCTTGTTGATGGTATCCCTTAACCACAAGACGAGATTTGTTTTTGATGATGGTTTGTTCTTCATCCAGTTTGTTTTTCCAGATCCATTTGAAATCTAAAATTGACATTCCATAGGGTCGGTCAACAAGTTCCCAAACATTTAGGCGTTCAAACTGATGAATTTCGTCTTGCATTGATTCAATCCACGCATGATTAGTCATGGCTTGTTTGATGTTTGTAGGTACAGTTGAACTCACGGTGAGTACATACATACACACATCGCCATCGGTTTCGAGTTGTCTGCGTGTTCGAACCGGCTGTGAAGGATTTCCAATGACTTGCTCCAATGGATGATCACGTGTCTAATGGTGAGTGGATGGATATGGTTGGTAGAATGTATGCATGTTGTACGGATCAACATGTTGAGTAGAAGACTCTCCGACTTCGTGTACCGGTGTACCGAACGGGTTGATAAATTCTTCTTCGTCAGGTTGTGCATCGACTGCTTGATTGTTGTTTCCTCCTTCAACATTGACGGTTGGTGATGTTGGTTGTATGATTGTTTCTTGAGTTTGTTGAGTAACCAATGGAATTGTCTCTTGAGCAACGGTTGCTGAAGTAGAGGCAGTTATGTCTTGTTGATTTTGTTCGGGTGCATCAGCAGTATTGACAGCAGAAGGCTTTGACACAACTTGATTGTTTCCATAGTATTATTCATAAAACAATGGATCATATAAATCAACCAAATCATTCATTTGTGTCGTATCCGTCGAGTCTACTGTAGGAGTACTTTGTTGACATTCATGCACGGGACGTACACTGTTTTGTGTAGGTTCCATTGCTGGACATTGAGGTACGGGACTTGAGCTGTTTTGTTCAAGTACCATTTGTGGCAATTCTTCAAAGTTCACATGAATTGTTTCGACAATAATCTTTGTTCCCTTGTTATAGACCTGATATCCTTTCGACAATGTCGCATACCCCACAAAAATACATGCATCGCCTTTTTCTTTCATCTTGTCGAGATTCTCACTGTCTTTAAGAATGTAGCATAAAGATCCAAATACATGAAAGAATTTGACAGTAGGTTTCCTGCCATTGATGATGTGGTAAGGTGTCTTTTTATGTCTAGGGATGACGAGATGACGATTCTGAGTATAACAGGCGGTTGCAATAGCTTCAGCCTGAAGAATAGTGGTAATTTTGAAGCAGAAAGCATTGTTCGAGCAGCCTCAACCAAAGTACGGTTCCGTCTTTCGACAACGCCGTTTTGTTCAGGAGTTCGAGCAATAGACGTTTGATGTTCGATGCCTTCTTCTTGAAAGTAAGATTGCAAGTTCTTGTTCAAAAATTCAGTACCCCTATCCGTTCTTATGGTTAAGACTTGATCTTGAAGATTGCGTTGTATCATCTTGAGAATGTTTTTGAGAAACTATGGTGTTTCATCTTTGGACCTTAAGAAGAAAGTCCATGTGTATCTAGAGTAATCATCAACAATCACGAGAATATACTTTTTCCCGTTAATACTCTCTACTCGCATGGGGCCACATAAATCTATGTGTAGAAGTTCTAATCGTCCATTTGAGCTTGGGGTAGTCTTTGTTTTGAAAGACTTCCGTTTTGCTTTCCCCAACTCACAAGAAGAACAAAGATGGTCTTTGACGAATTTTAACTTTGGGAGACCGGTCACAATATCATTTTTCGAAAGCAAGTTGATGGTGTCAAAGTTTAGATGTGACAATCGTTGATGCCATAACCATGCTTGAGATGAAGAAGCTTTAGCCATTAAGCAAATTGGATTTGTTGAAGATGTGTCTTGAAGAGTTACTGTGTAGAGATCAGAACCACGAGAACCTGTAAAAAGGTCATTCCCATCGTAGTCTCTAACATAGCAAGTAGATTTCCGAAAAGCCACTTCTAAATCCGCATCACAAAATTGACCAACCGAGAATAAATTGTGATTCAGTCCCTCGACGTAATAAACTCGTATGATAGTGAGATTTCCTTGAACCAAATCGCCATATCCAAGTATCGGTGCAAACTGATCATTTCCAAACCGCACCGTACCCAGAACCTTCTCCACGAAGTTACTGAGAAGCTTGAGATTTCCCATCATGTGCTTTGTGCACCCGGTGTCCATTATGAATAAGATGATTTCGACGAGCTGCAGAAGAAATAGAAGACAATCTAGCATTCGAAAAATGGGAGCCCTTGATAGAAACGGGTTCCAAAATAGTAGTGGACCTTGATTCTAAAGGCAAGCTAACATTCATAGACCCAATTAGAATAGGGGTTGTCTTAGGTACCCATTTGTATCCGGGTGGTGTAAATCTTGAATACCCCCGTGTACATGTCCTTATCATGTTCTCATAAAGCTTCTTTAACCTGCTTTGTTTACGTAGAGTAGTGGATTCTAACGCACTTAGTTTCTTAAGTGGTTGATCAGTAGATTGGTTCAAAGTTCTTGTGGGTTCACTAGTACTAGTGGGCACACGAATAGGCTTCCTAGTTCTAATATTCATGCCATTATGATTAAGAGCACAAGCATCATGATTGAAAGTACGAACACATTTGCCACATTTAACACAAACAAATTCAACATTCGAGGTCTTAGCATTTAAACTGTCATTACATGCAGTTACAGACGTTTTATTCTTAGAAAACTTAAAATTCCTACTGTGGTCTTCTACTTCCAACTTCTTTCCTTGACTACTGTTAGGCATGACCTTATCTTTCATTCTATTGCTCTTAAGCTGTGGTCCGCAAACGCTAGTAGTGGGGATTACTCCTGTAGAAGAAGACACACGTTGATTAGTTTTCTTAATATTATGAGGTAACTGCGATGTTCCAGTTTGAGTGGGCTTAGTGTTCATCTTATGCATTCCAGGTGCTATCACATTTGTACTCTTATCATTTCCTATCTTAGGCAAAGTCTGTGGGGATTGTCCTAAAATAGATGATTTAGGGCATTTAACTGCATTCGGTTGACGAACGGCGGATGGTTTACCCAAAATAGACTTTCCTTTCATTTTTTCAATGAGTTTTTGTAACTCACTTATGGCTATGTCCCTTTCTTTTAGCTGAGCTTTCAAATCATTTATTTCGAAATCTTTTTCATTTAGTTGACGAAACGAAGAAACTGACATTTCTTGACACTTTTTATGATTATGAGATTTTTCATGTTTTTGTAAAGCAAGTTCAAGAGAAATGGAGTGTTTCTCAAGTTGAGAAAAACTTTTCGAAAGTTTGTTATATGACTGAATTTGTTTCAAAAGCTCTACTTCAAGATTGCGACATTTCAGGCCCGATTCTGACACTAGACATGCTACATGACAATATTGATCAAGATCGGTATACACACCAAGTATAGCATTCATATGGTCAGCATAAAAGTATTCCTTAGAAAGTCGATCAATTTCGTTAGAAAGTTGGTGTTCTTGTGTTTTTAATTTAGTTTGAAGAAAATCAACTTCATCTTCAAGAGATTTAACATATCTTAAATTAGTTAACATTTCCTCAGTGAGAGCATTATAAAACATTTCCACATTTTTTGAAAGATCATCAATTGTTGGAACAATGCATTGTTGAATGACGACTTCTACTTGTGGGTTAGGTTTAATATTCCAAATGGTATCCCTAGAAACTTTTTCATAGTCGACGACACCTTTGTACAAATTTAAAACCCCTTGTTTTATAAACTCAAATTACTGAACACATTTGATTTTCTCATCCCATTTACGTTTTTCATCCGAAATTTGTTTTTCTAACAAAATTGATTGCTTTTTGAAACTCCTTTTTAAAGAAACTTTCTTTTGGGGTTCATCACTTGGTGGTGGAACACTATTGTACATCTTTTGTTCTTTGGAAAGTTCTTTTTGAGGAACAAACTTAATATAAATATCAGAATCAGAAAGGTTTATTAAATCACTTAAGTTTGATCGACATTCTTCTTGTTGACGAATGATTTCGTCGCAGTCAAGGGAAAGCATAAGAGCAAGATTATCAACATAACACCCGATATCATAAAGAGCAGGCTTGGTACTTTGAACTTTCTTGAGATATTCAGGCTTGACATAACTCGTTTTCTTATTTCTATTGAGTATATTCATAGTTTGAATAGATTGACCCGTTTTGTAAACAATGTTGTTTAACGTGTCGACTCTCTTTTTCAAAGCAAGAATTTTTTCAATATCCTTTTCTTCACGAGTTTTATAAAGCTCAGTTTGTTCTTGGTTAACCGACTCTAATTCAGTAATTTGGAGTTTATGTAGCAGCAGTTCTTCTTCAAGGTCCAATATCTTTTGTTTTGACATATAAATTTAGTGTGTTACTTCAGAACAATATTGTTCATTGAGCACCTTACGTTCATATACCAAACCATTAGCTATCGCAACCCGTCGATCAGCTTCTTTTACATAATCACACTCTTTAAGCCTGTCTATCTCCTCGGCTAAGTATGTGTTTGCTTGCTTCAAACGTTTATTAGCCTCTTTGTTTTCCTCAATTTCATGTTTTAAAGAATCAATAATAGACGCAAGCAAATCACGGTCCTCTTCCGAGTCAGTACCCTAAGTAGCATTTCCGTCATCATTACACATATGCTGTGAATTCGTAGAGATATTGCTATCCTCCATGTCCATTACATATGTGTCGTTGATGCTTTCGGGTTGCTCAGGATACCGTCGTTCATTAGCAAACACATTATAGTTATAATTTGATGGTACCTTTTCAATTGGCTCAGTGTCGAAGATTGGTCCAGAATTTTCAGCAATCTCTGGAATCACTTCTTGAATCTTTGCCATGTACACATAATGTGCCTCTAACTCTTGATCATCGGCTTCATCATCAGTGTCATCACGCCAGTCAACTTCATCTGCTGTGAGTGGAATTCCTGCTTCTTCTTTCTTACACATCAACATCTTTTCCTTGTGATACCCCGAATCCTTAACCCGTTTTGGCTTCTTACATTCCCTAGCCATGTGCCCAAATCCCTTGCAGTTGAAGCATTCAATCCCAGTCTTCTCCACCACTGGAGTGCCTACAGTATCTCTATCCCCAACTTGATTCGGCATCCTCTGATTATCATACCTAGCATCACGATCATACCGAGGTGCATGATCAACTTACTTATATCTAGCATTGGATGATGATATGGGGTTGTTGTTGGTAGGTTTGTAGATCTTCTTATAAGTTGTGGTGAGTAAAGACATGAGTTCCTCAATCTTCTTTTCCTTTGAAGTTTGTTCATCATCACTGTCTCCATCTGACTCGGTGTCATACTTTGGAGGTGGAGTGGGGACAATTTCTTTTGCTTTGTGTTTAGCAGCAGCTAGAGGTTTGGTGGATGAGCTTGATGACTTTGAGGAATGAGTAGGTGGTTGTTGACGGGGAACGGGTTTTGTTGAAGTAGCAGCCACAAAAGCAATATAATTAGCAGACCATTCTGCCTTTTCAGCCCTTAGTTCACTCACTTATTACTAATGTTGTTTTAAGATATCATAATGTTTGTGATAGGAGATGGTCTTGATATCTTCCCTTTGTTTAACCAAAGTCACAAACCTTTGCCATTCCGGTTTGAGTTGAAGTAGAAACTGAACATTGGCATGATGGTCGGAGATGGTGCACTGATTTCTGACAAGCTCATTCATCATTTTGTAGAATCTCGAGTAATATGAGTCAATGGATTCACCATCTTCAGATGTGAATTTTCCAAACTCCCAAAGTAGATTAGTCTCGAGATCTTGAACATTGATCGACTCACCTTGCTTCAATCGATGAATTGCATTCCACATTTCCATAGCATTAGGACATGCATCAACTGTGGAATAGATATCGTTATCAATTCCAGTGAGTATGAAGTTTACAGCATCAGCTTCAGCTTGGAGGAGTTTCTTTTTCTCAGCAGAACATGTGTCAAAATCCTCCATAGCTCGTATAGTTGATGAAGTACCATCCTCTGCCTGTGTGGTAATTGGTCTGAATTCAAAAAATGGAGGTGGATTCTCAAGGAAGTCACGAAGAGCAGTTCGGTTTTCTTTTCCGTCGAGAAATTTGAGAAAACGTGATCTCCATTGAACGTAACAACCGGCAGTGAGCACAGGTGGATTACCGTTGCCACCTTGTTCCAAACGAATTTGATTAGCAGTTGCAATGTTGATGTTGTTGTTAGACATGGTGAATACTTGTGAATGAATTGCAGATCTTAGTGGATTTGTTGTGATGAGGTGTGGTTAAAATTTCGAAAGCTCAAAAAATTTCTTAGTCCGACAATAAATTCCTTAGTCCGACAAAACGGTAAGCCGAAAAATTTTGTATCGCCAAATTTTGAAATTGAGTTAGAAATAGCCAAAAACTAGTAGGGAAAAAATTTGAATTTACTTGACCTATAATTTTTTACCTTTTTTTTTATCTTCGTGTAAACTATGTTCTGAAACTAGTCTAGATAGTGGCTAAGTATAAAAATTGCTCAATCAAAATTTATCTGTCCATCGTAATACCCATCGCACTCTCAGATCGTACTCTTAGAGCGTACTCTTAGATCGCAGTCCTTGATCGTACTCTTGTATCGTAGTCACTAGATCGTACTCAGATCGTAACGTTGGATCGTAGTCAGTGATCGCAACAAGTGATCGTAGCCTATGATCGCACTCCTTGATCGCAGTGGGTGATCGCACTCTGGATCGTAGTGAGTGATCGCAGTGACTGATCGCACTCTGGATCATAGTGAGTCATCGTACTCCTTGGATCGCAGTGCGTGATCGCACTCTGGATCGTAGTGAGTGATCGCACTCTGGATCGCAATGAGTGATCGCACTCTAGATCGTAACCAGTGATCGTGATATTGGATCGCAAGTAGAAACCCCAGGTTTATGCAATCGCAATACATAGATCGTACCAAAGAATCAAAAACACCCCTTTTCTCGGATAGTACTAGAACACAACAAATTCGTAATTTTTAGCCTAAAAATGAATCAAGCACCCAAAAATTTTGTGTTTTTAACCAAGATAACAATACCAAATCACTACCAATAGTAAGTAGATGATTTTTATCAAGAATGAACCATAAAAACACCAAAAAAAATTTGGTACGAGACTTTTAGAGCAAGATAGGCACGAAAAATCAAGAACACAACACACGAATCTTCAATCACCTATCCACTATAGGCTCTTGATACCAAATGTTAATCCCATATCAATCCATAACACAAGATTTAGAAGAGATATTTAGAGAGAGAAAGAGAAGAAAAGTAGAGAGAGAAACAAGAGAGATTTTGGAAGGTTTATCTTTACTAGAGAGAAAGTAAAATGAACCAACACCCTCTTCCACACATGGAAGAGGGTATATATACCCTTGGCATATGGGCCGTGGGTTTAGTATCCTTGGGTCGGGCTTGGCTTTGTTTTGGGCTTACGCCCCAAACTTATACAATATTAGCTTAAAGTCCAAGCCCGGTTTTACCGACTAACCTATTACAATACAAGACCAATAACGACTAAGATGACCTTTTACATTCTTGTTTGACTATATAAAATATAAGGCTAACACTTAGGCTCTCGGTTGGGGCTACCGAACCGTAAGCCAAACCAAATGAACCCTTTTTCTTGTTTATTAATTCCCACTAACATGTTTATATTAATTATATTTAAGATCAATCATGTGTTCATAAATAAATAAATAAAGGAATTAAAAAGATGAAGGTTTGATGTTTTAACCCCAATACGTGATTGAAAAGAACACGAACACGAACCCGAATACCAATAAACCAAAAATCCAAAATCAACAACGAATCCTCTTGTTTCTTTGTTGTGTGCCGCAGCCTACAGTCACCAAGGGGAGGCTAGGGTTTTAACTTTTTCTAAAAAAAATATGTTATGAAAACTCTGTGAATTATTATTTACCTTAGTCAAAATTTAAATGGGAATGGGCCCCCTTATTCCCCTTGTCTGCGGCTACCACAAAGCCCGAAGGCAAACCCGTGCCTTTTCATAGCTAACGTAATATTCGTGTATGCTCGTGTTTATTATTCGTGTTTATAATTATTATACGTAATAATTATCGTGTTTATAAATGTTCGTCATTATATGTTGGTGATTATATGTTCGTGATTATATGTTCGTAATTATATGTTCGTGATTATAATTATTATACTCAATAATTATTGTGTATTATTATGTACTTAATAATTATCGTGTATTAATACGTACGTAGTTTCTGAATTTAATGTTCGTGACACGTGTATATAACCTAACTGGAAATTTTTAATTGGTTCGTAGGTTTACGTGATGTAGTGTTCATTGTATTTATATGCGGGTTTTACAACTCTTCCCCCTAAAAAGAATAATTCGTCCCCGAATTATAGATAACGTAAGCTGAAAGAGGAACATACCCGAATCAAAACTTGAAATGAGGGTAAGAAGTCCGGATAGACTCCTCCGTCTCCCAAGTGGCTTCCCGCTCGGAATGGTCCCTGCAAAGGATTTTGACGAATGGAATCGTCTTCTTCCTCATGACTCGCTCTTGAGGATCAAGAACTCGTTCGGGCTCCTCAATGAAAGTTAGATCCTCACGAATCTGTTCGAGTGGATACTAAACCATGTGAAGGGGGTGATACTTGTACCCTCTGAGTAAGGACACATGAAAGACGTTATGAACGTGAGAGAGCTGCGGAGGTAACGCTAAATGATACGATACTTCACCGACTCGTTCGACGATATCAAACGGTCCGATGAATCGAGGACTGAATTTTCCTTTTATTCCAAAACGCCTAACTCCACGCGCCGGTAATACCGTAAGAAAGACATGATCCCCCACGTTGAAATGCAAATTCCTACGATGCTTATCGGCATAACACTTTTGACATGCACGAGCTTCTTGCAATTTCCCCTTAGCTACAACGACTCTCTCGTTGGTCATTTCTATCATCAACGGACCTTCAAGTGTTCGGTCATCAACATCTCAAACGGTGCACACTTGATGCTGGCATGCCAACTGTTGTTGTATACAAATTCTACTAAGCAGATATAGTCGTCCCAACTTCCTGTCTATTCTAAAGCACATGCTCGAAGCATGTCCTCTAATGTCTAAATGGTACGCTCCTATTGTCCGTCCGTCTGAGGATGAAAACCCGTGCTAAGCTTAAGTCTGGTGCCCCAAGATTTCTGCAGGCTCCTCCAAAGTCACAAGAAAACCGAGTTTCTCTGTCCGAGATGATACTGAATGGAGCACCAGAAGTCTCATGATCTCCTTCTGATATAGGTCAGCGAGTTTGCTAACCGCATCATCCTTGCGGATCGGTAAGAAATGAGCTAACTTGGTAAGCCGGTCAACGATAACCCAAATGGCATCATGCTTCCTTTTGGTCTGTGGAAGTCCGGTGACAAAGTCCATGGAGATCTTGTCCCATTTCCACTCTGGAATGTCTAATTGTTGTAGTAGACCACTAGATCGTTGATGCTCGATCATAACCTACTGGCAAGCAAAATTTATTTGGAACATAGGTAGCAACATCCTATTTCATACCACTCCACCAAAAATACTGTTTGATGTCGTGGTACATCTTGCTGGAACCAGGATGAATAGAGAATGGGGAGCTATGAGCTTCAGCCAATAACGCCTCTCTGAGTGTAAGATCATCAAGACCACAAACTCTAGTGCCCTGCCATAAGATACCGTCGTCATCTACCCGAAACTCCGTCTACTAATCTAGGTTCTGAATAATTGCCCAGATTTCACCATCATCATTATGAGCTTCCTTGATTCTAGAGATTAAGTCAGGCTCAACTCTAAGATTAGCCCAGTAGCCATGTTGTCCATGTACCATAATCTCAATATCCAGTCGCTCCAAGTCTCGTATAATCTCTTCCTCTATTTTAATGTCGTTGATCATACCCGACTTTCTACTAAGAGCATCTGCCACTACATTCGCCTTGCCGGGATGATACTGCAGATTAATGTCATAATCCTTCAACAGCTCTAACCACCTTCTCTGCCTCATGTTCAGTTCACGCTTAGTGAAGATGTATTTCAGGCTCTTGTAATCCGTGAAGATATCACATGATTCGCCATACAATTAGTGCCTCCAAATCTTCAGTGAAAACACAACTACTGCAAGTTCCAAGTCATGCGTAGGATAGTTCTCCTCATAAGGCTTAAGTTGTCGTGATGTGTAAGAAATCACTTTCCCATGTTGTATGAGAACACAGCCAAGGCCATTCCCTGAAGCATCATTATAATTTTGAAATCCGCCTGTACCAGAATGGAGAGTAAGAATAGGTGCAGACACCAGCCTCTGCTTTAGGTATTCAAAGCTCTTCTCTCTTTCTTCACTCCATACGAATTTCTCCTCTTTCCGCATAAGTTTGGTCAATAGCAGTGCTAATCAGGAAAAGTTCTCTACGAACCTACGGTAGTAACCAGCTAAGCCTAGAAAGCTGTGAACTTCAGTTGCCGACGTCGGTCTTGGCTACTGGGTAATTGCCTCAACCTTCGCAGGATCCATGGTTATTCTGTAAAACCCGCATCTAAATGCCATGAACACTACACTACGTAAACATGCGAACCAATTAAAACTTTCCTTTTATGTCATGAACACGTGTCACGAATATTAAATTCAGAAACTACGTACGTGTTAGTGCACGATAATTATTAAGTACGTATTAATACACGATAATTATTAATCATAATAATTATAATCACAAGTATATGATCACGAACACTAAAACACGAACATGTGAACTACGTATAGATTTATTATTACACGATAATACTGATTACGTACAAGTATTAGTTATAACACGAACATTTAACCACGAACTAACACGAATATATTAACAAATGAACAGGTAAATTATTTAATCATGAACAAGGCCAGGTAAGCCCTTGTAGGCCATAGTAGCCGCGGATAAAGAGAAGGGAAAGGGCCAAGCCCATTTGATTTTTGACTAAAAAGGAAAAAGGGAAAAACACAGAGTTTCATTCACAAAATATTTATTAAGAAAGTAAAAACCCTAACCTTGTTTTCTCACCTTACTGCCTGCTTCAAGAGACACCACTAAGGGTGTTGGTTGATTTTGATTGTTGATATTAGGGTTATTCGTGTTAGTGTTCTTGTCCTCATTCAATCACGTATTCGGTAAAACATCAAAACCTTTATCTAGTTAATTTATTCTTCTATTTATTATGTTCATGTGATAAGAAACTTAAAAACATAATAAACATGTTAGATCAAATCAATAAAACATGTAATAAAAAGGGTTTTGGTGGGGTTGTTCGACCAACGCACGCAAACTGAGAGCCGAAGCTCTCGGTGGTCTCGCGTTTCACCAACAGCCAAGACCTAGGGTCTCGGTGTGGTCCTTCGTTGCTCGGTCATAGGGAACCAAGGACCCTGACTCGTGTCGGGGTGGCCTTGTTGTTTGTTGTGGGTCTCGGCGCAGCGCAGCAGCACCACCGGCACCAACCGATGGCTATTTTGCCTTGGCAGTGGGAACCACAGCGAGACAGGGGAACCAACGGCTAGCAGCCGGTGGTGTTTGGTCCAGAAGTGGCTAGCCAGGCCACGATAGTGGCAGCCGGCTAGACCAGTTTAGCCACTGTCGGGCTAGGTCGGTCCGGTTCATGGTTCGGTCCAGTTCACGGTTCGGTACGGTTCGGTCCGGTTCATGGTTCGGTCTAAATTAAAACATGGGTTCAGTCACGGGATTAATTTTTACAAGTTATACATTTTTACAAGTTATATTATTTTTCAAGAAAAATTAAATTAATTAAAACATGACTAGTAAATTTAATTTAATCATGGACTTAGGTTATAATTATTTTAGTAATAATACATGTTTAACTTATGTATATTATCATTTAATTTAGACTATAGTATTAATTAATTATTAAAACATGGACTATAATTAATTAATAAATCATGACTTAGGTTATAATTAATAAATTATTAATACATGTTTAACCTAAGTATTATATATGTGTTAATTTAATTAAATCATGCCTTTATTTAATTAAATAAATCATATAACCTATAGTTTATTTAATTATCATGACATTATTAATAAACTATACTATTAATTACATGACTTATGATTTTTAACCATTAAACTTAAGCTTATATTATTAGCTTGTTAATTCAGCTTATTTCTAAATATGGAATCTTCTATTTTAGGAAATTTACTATTTTTGGAAACTTTCTATTTTTAGGAACTGATCTATTTTTGGAAACTTTCTATTTTTGGAAACTTTCTATTTTTGGAAACTTTCTATTTTAGGAAACCTGTTATTTTTAGAAAGTTACTTATTATTACACAACAAGTATTATAATACAAGAATACAAGATAATACTTAATCAGAATACATGAAATACATGATTAATACAGTATAACATTTTTTTTTTGAACAAAATACAGTATAACATTTAAAACATTAGAATAAGACAAGAACATATAAGACAAGCTAAAACATGTTATAATCAGTTACTTACTCAGTAGTTAGAATAGTTATATATGTCCCTTTATTATGTAGCATTAGTGAGGGCGGAGTAGGACTATTCATCCTTTCGTCTTTCCTCGTTCAATGGACACAAGGTACGGATTTTGCGTCCTTTAGTATGGACATTCTTTCCTTATTAGGATTCCGCGTTTGCAGCCAACTGTTTTCCTAGTATATGTTTTATATGTTTGATTACTTATGTTAGATTAAATGCCTAATCCATATACATGCATGACCAGTTTCACCTAGTTATGGAGGTACCATAACCATAACACTAGAGGCACCAGTGTTATGACTTCCCTACGGCGGAGTGATTGCTCGTGGCGTCCCTTTACAGTTTTGGCCATATATTTATATTATCATGTGGGGTGTATGGGTGCATCCTAGTTACATGTTTTAAAGGATTTTCATGGTGAATGCGATGTGTGCCTTGCATCCTTCACAAGGAGTTGATCCCTCCTACCCAGACTATTTAATTAGAGGAAACCCTTCTAAGTGCATGACGAGGTCTCCCCTCCAAGTATTCATGCACGGTGGAACCTCATGACCTATATGGGCTATTGGCTAATTGATGAGACTGTAATTATACATAGTCTCATCGTCCAAATCGGGCTTTAAACGCTTAAAATATCATTAAAATACCCCAAAATATGCTTGTGTTTGTTCATTGTGTATTTTAAGTACGGATATCGTGAAATCAACAAAAGATTACAAGAATGAAGCAAAAATGAACACGGGAAATGAAGCCGCACAAAGAACCGGGCCCGAATCATGAATTTCCATTCAAGTCCTTGAAGTTTTGAAGATTGGCAAGATTGGTCCCTCAAGAATTGAAGACTTTTCATTGTATACCTCTGTAAATCCTCAAAATTACTTATGGGTCCCTAAAATATGAAGTATTTACAATTTTAGTCCTTGGAATATGAAGAAATTACAAGAGAAGTCCTTAAAACAAAGTTTGGAAATACATTGTGCCATATTTGACAACAAGGGCAAACTTATTATAAAGAAGGATTAAGTTTTGGCTGTTTAATGCAAAATGAAACAAAATTGGAAGCCTAGGGGTAATATGCCCAGACAATGAAACCTCACAAACCATTCACCCAATGCCACCTCACCTCCCACGCCACATCACCCAACCCACGTCAGCATTCACTTAACAGAATTAATATTAAACAATTTTTTTTAAAAAACTTGTTTTAATACTAATTTCATTCCCGGTTTACATTTACTATTTCACCAAAACAAATCAACACCCCTGTTCTTCACCTTTAGAACCCTAAACCTCCATACTATTAATTAGGTTAATCTAACCTAATTTCTTTTCCAGGATGGTAATTAATGGTCTTGCAAACACATCCCCACTCCTAAACAGCTGTCACCATCACCCACATAGGTTGTGGGACTATACCCTGCCCTGTCCTTGTCCACAAAAACCCAAAAGCAGACCAAATGAATGGGTGGATGTGTTTCCTTGTTCCCAAAGGCTTCACAAACGTCTGGGATCATCTTTTCATGGCTGGCAATCACATGGGGGTCTTACAAGCTTCCAAAACATCCAAGTTGACCAAGAATCGAATCCAAGACCAGGGGCTTATTTGGAAGATCAATGTTTAGGGTTTGCTTATTTTTATCTTTCTAGAATCTTATATTTGCCAGTATATAAGGCATGTCAGGTCTTTATTATTTCTTGTTCCATTTTTTATTCAGAATTTTATAAGAGATAATTTCTTGAATATAATTGAGTTCCAATTTTTAAATTTCAATTGCAATTTATTTTCCCTGCATTTTTAAATATCAGTTATTTATATTCTTGCAAAAGTTTGGGTTTCAAGGTTTGTGTGACAGAGTTTCATATTGAAGTGGTAATTTCAAGAAGTTTGGTTAAGATTCAAGTTTTGTGAAAGGTGTTTGAAAGAAAGAAAGTTTTCAAGAAAGTGTTTGAAAAAAAAATGGTTAATGTTCACATGGTTACTGTCTGCTTGTCGAGATGGTGTTTGTTTTGGTGGTTGACGATAAGTAAAGCTTTGGAAGTCTAGCATAGTTGTTTGGGTTTGAAAGTAGTTGAGAGAAAACTACTGAGTTGTTAGGTTAGAGCAAGCAAGCTTGGAACCCTTGGTTAGTTCACTTTCCTCTTTTAAGCTTAACATTTATCATTTATCATCAAACTGCTTATTTGCTTGGCTAGCTTATCTTGTTCCTTTTATTTAGTTCTATTGCTCATTTGATTTGCTGGTGAGTTCTTGTTCATGTTAATGTGTTTCATTTAATGTTCCTTGCTTTTTACTTAAATTTAAGTTCATAAATCTCATAATCTGTAGTCAGTAAAGGGGGTGTTTAGCTTTGATTGACAACCAGGGTTCAACAGGTCCTTAGGGTTTAAGTATGTGTAGATTTTTATGTAAGACTTAGTTAAGCTTGTAACACCTTTCGTTTCTGTCTAAAGTTCAAAAACTCAAAATCTGCTGATCTTTAATTTTCTGTCTTAAGTAATCAGTTAGAATATGGATCTATTTAAATGGTGTTATTTGTTAATGTTTGAATGTTCTCTTTGACTAAACTTACGTTAGTATTAGTCCTTGCCTCTTAGATTTGGGTTGTGTTCACTTTAGCTTGGATTTGTGTATACACTTGGTCATTTTTTACCAAGTTGTGTGCCAAATGCACTAGCAGCCTAAATGCTTCATAAGTTAGTCGAGTAGCTAGGCCATTAGTCCATTTGGTTTTATAAAAGTTAGAGCACATTTAGTTATAGAAGAGTTTGTATTTTTCAAAGTTTTTCGTTTCTTCATAAACTTTACATCATTGTCCGAGAGTTATTATTAGGTTTTAGGTCCTATAAAGAGAGCATAGATAGTACTCTTACTCTGTTTCTTAGGTTAAGTTTAGTTAGGATCTTATTTCAACTTATTGGCATAAGCCAAATGTGGCTTATTTTTTTGTAGGTGCATTATAGTTTAGCCAAAAAGTCAGTGTATTGCTCATTAGGCCCATAGACCTCCTTTTTCTGCACTATAGGTTATCTAGGTGATGTTTTTGCGTTTTTGAGGTTTGATACTTGGTGATTTAGATAGGTATTAGGTTAGTATAGGGTCACACTATCTGGTATCCAAGTTTTGAAAGCTTTTGGTTGGTTGAATTTGCTTAAGAGCCCACTGCGCACCTTAAACAACCAACATACCTCATTTTTTTGGTTCACACCTGATGATTTTGGTGATTTGATTACTTGTGTTTGTGTAATTTGTTGTTTGTGTGACTCCCCAATAGCCTATTGCTATTGGGGGTGCCTCTTGTGCCAAAAACCGCCAATAAAACAAAAAAAAGAAAAAAAACAAGCAAATCTGAGCCAAAACGTCCCCTATGTCACAGAGACTGAAATCAGATTTAGCAACAGATTTCGACACTATTAAGTGTCGTATAAAGTCTGGGAGGGAGGAGGAAACAGATTCGCGACAGTTTTGTGGCATAAAAAAGTGTCGTATAAAAGTCTGGGAGGGAGGAGAACACATATAATAGAAAAAGAGAGTAAACTATTAAAAAGATATAAGGCAACTGTGGGTATCGAACCCCTGACTTACTCTTACATTCAGACGCAGCACATCACAGCCACACCATCTGATCTACCAAATGTTTTGTTAATACACTCGTTCTTTTCCTTTATAATTGCTGCTGTTTGAACCAGACATACAAGAAAAAAAATGGAAAGTGTCCACAATGGGTTTCGAACCCATGACATTCTCCATAAGTAAGACACAACAGCCTACACAGCAACCATCTGCCCTATGCTTCTTTTTTGTTAACATTTCCTTTTAGCTTTTCTTTATACCCTTTTTTTTGTTTGTTTCGTATTATTTTTAATTAATCAGCCCAATAAGCTTGTTTCGAGCTTATTTTGGGCTTTTCTTTCAAGTTTATTCATTTTCCTAGACTTAGATTAGTATTTTATATTTTATGTAAATTTTTGGATTTTTAGAAAAATCATTTAATATTATTAAACCATTTAATTAGTTTAAATAGTTTTTAATTCATAAAAAAATTATTTAAAAGTAAAAAAAATGTAGTTCTTTTTTCTAAAATTTTATTTTATTAGTTAGAACTTAATAAAAATAAATTTTTATTTGTAGGCTTTTAATTTGGTTATTTTCCTTTTATGTCGCGTTTTTACGTTCGTTATTACTTTCGTATGCTTTCGTTATTTGGATTGTTAGCCCATTTTTGTTTTGAAATTAGTTTTTTTTTTCTTTTTAAATTTAATAAATTTATGTTTAATTAAGTCTTCAAAAATTTTAATTTATCGATTTTCCGTCTCGATTCGCGCATAAGGCGTTTTACGTCGTAGGTCGTTTTTAGCTTATTCTGTTTTCTTTTCTTTTCTTTTCTTCTTTCCAGAAGCGTAATAACTAAAATTAAATAACGTCTATATTTGTTGGCTAAACACCATACCTCCTCGAGAACGAACTCGATTGTCGTCTTTACGTTTTTCCTAAAACGTATCGATTAATACTTACCCGCTTTTGTCGCTTTGTTTTTCCTAGAATAAAGTGTACAAAAATATCGCAACATCAAAAATGGCGCCGCTGCCGGGGAGGTGTGTTTAGCCATATTTATTTATCGTGTTTGTTTGAGTGTTTACGTTTTTATCGTTAATACTTCTTTTTATTTTTCTATACTATTAGCCATACAAGTAAATACGTGTTAAATTGAACTCAATTAACACAAAATCATTTTCTCGTTTTCTTGTTCATAATATATTGTATTTACGTAGAACAACTTATACACAATAATTATCCAAATACGCGAGAAATTGCACCTCAATAGTTGAGCGTTCCGGTCACTATTGTTGTATCGAATTCAAACGAAAGTCAAAGGAAAAATAGATAAGTACTCTTAATTGGTTTTATCTCGATAAATACAAACTATAATGTGGGTATAAGGCGGTTGTATTTCACGACCTAAGGAAAAAAGGCTCTTAAGTGCTTCGCGCCGCCTCGTTTTCTCCGCTCGCTTGTGCGTATTTTGAAAGTGACGATTAATTAGGGGTTTGCCAAATTAAGTATTATTAATCTATTTTTGTGAGTTTTAATTATTGAACCTCGAAACGTTTTGGCGTTCCGCCAACGTTTCAAAGTCGACGAGGGTTTTCACTTCACGTAATTACCTTCATTCTTCTTGGATTCATTAATCGAGACCTTTGATTAGTGGATAGTTTTTGTAGATTAATTTCTACGTAATACACCAAAATTCCAAAAAAAAATTAAAAAAAACCAAAAACACAAAAGGATTCTTCGATTTTTTCTTCTATTTTCATAATTCTCTTCTTTCACCCTCTATAACGTTTAATTCTCGAAACGACTTTCTCGTTGCATCATGTCGTATGATGGTGGATATTATTTGTGTCCATATTGTGGAGGCCCGCCCGATGGTGCCAATTGTTTTAATTGTAAGGTTGTTGGAGGTCGAGAGGGTTATACCTATAACTCCGCTCCATGTGATCGTGGTGACAAGTTTCGATCTTACGACCAAGATCACCCATCGTCTTCGTTCTACTCGTCATATGATTCGTCTTTTAATTGTGATCAAAATCAAAATGATGAAATGAATCAAAACGCCTTTTGTGACTATGTGAGACGTAATAATAAAAACTTAACGATGATTCAAGAACAAGTTACGAATCTTAAGGAACATTACGAAAAACAATTGGAAACTCAAAAGGAATTTTACTTAAAGGAAATGGCCTCCATGAGAACCGAGTTGGAAAACGAATATGATGCCGCTTGTAAAGAACAAGAACGTTTATTTGACCTAATTGACGAGAGATGGGATAAACTTGTTGATAAAGTTGTGGAGGCTTACACTAATGAGCGAAATGAACTTCTTTCAACGATTGAGACCTTAGAGAAAAAAGTAGCTTCATACGAGTCGAGTTCTTCATCGAATAACACCAATCCTAATTCCGAGGGAGAGGTTAAAGCCTTATCGACTCCTAAGACTCGTACGTCTCGTATTGATCCATATCTCTCGAATTTTAGAGTCGTGCAACCTTCGTCGTCTTGCAAAAACGTAGAGGAAACGGAAAAGTCATCCAACGAAGTTTTGAAAAATGTTTGTGAAAATAAACCAAAGGAAAAACTCGTAGGATACTTGGGAGTATTAAATCTAATACCTTGTAAACCTAATTTTTCTAATGAGGATGAAATTATTGAGGATTTTCTAAATGAATACACACCAATTTTGAATGAAGAAATTCCATCAAGTGATTTTGAAAGAGAAAAATGTGAAAAGGTTTTAAAAGAAATCGTTGACCCCTCGTTTTTACAAGATGAACGAAAATTAATTCCGAAGGGACGTGTTAGTAATTTTGCTAAAATGTTCGAGAACCCACGTTTGATCCCTTCGAAGGACAAAGTTGAAACCGTCAAGGCAAAATCATCACGAGACGAGCCTTTTACTCCTAATCCCACACCGAGTAAGATTTTGGATTTATCATGTGAGAAGTCCGCCGATGGTCTTGCTCACATCGATACGTTTTTCGATATCGAGGTCGAAACGACAAAGGCAAAATCTTCAATCGAAGAGCCTTCTTTTCCTAGTTTCACGACGGTTGAAGCTAGCGACTCGATTATCGACGATTTTATTGCTCAACCTCTTCCACGAGGAAGAGAAGACGTTTTTGATCCCAATGGCGATTTTTCTGAGATCAAACGTATTCTTGATGATCCGCCTTCTATTTTAGAGTTTGATGAGGACCGTTGCGTTAGCCCGGAGGGGGATGTTTTATTAATCGATTCACATTTCAAACATTCAAATCCTCCTCCCGCCTTCAAGATAAATGTGGAAATTTTAAGTGTGCCTAGAATTGTTTTAGAAACACCAAATATTTTCAATTTAATCAACTTGGGTTTTCGTAACAAAGAGTTAAAAAATGAAAAAGGGAATGATTTTAAAATTGATTTTAAAGATTTTCCAAATATAGCTCCATCATCACCTCGCTTAATTGAGCTTGCTACAAACGCGTCTACTTCTTTTGACGACGTTTTGTGTGGATCTAGTGTGGGGGAAGCCCCATTTGTTTCCTCACACTTCTCCACCGAGGACGAGATTTTTGACCCCGGTATCACGTTTAAGATAAAATCTCGGTCTTTTACCGAAGTAGTCACTAGAAATCCTTTCTACACTTATGGTATGAGTTTACCTCGAGTAACTCGATTTTTATGCCCAACCATTGTCCCACCTTTCTCTTCTTATGCTATTTTCTTGTGACCCATTGGGACGTTGTTACTTGAAGTCGTGTTGTTTCGTTTATCTTCCGAAAACGAAGACACGATCTTTGATCCTGGTATAGACGTTTTGCCTTTATACACGGTTGCTTTTGGGCCTTGATTACATGTAAGTCCCACCAAAAATGACCGAACCAAGATAATCCCTAAATGATCACATTTATGGGAATTCGAGTCGAGCTTTTGACTCGGTTATCAAAAACAAGGTTCCTCGTGGGGGAGACCCATGCTTATCCATGTACATATTATTGCTTTCTAATTAGTTTAATGTGAGGGGATTTGTGCCCTTCCAACCTTTGTTCCGTGGTTGTTCGTGATTGTGATTCATTAGGTACATCGACACCATTGAAGCCTCTCGTGTTCGTAGCACTCGAGCTTCGATCGTTGCCTTTGGAGATTCCGATATCCGATGATATCCTTTTATGTTCTAACGATTATCTTATTAGCATAATTCATAAACGGCTTTTATGTTATTCGTTTTACCCTTTCCATGCTCGAGATTAAGCATTCGACTACGTCTCTAGTATGGGGGTGTTTCACCCCTAGACTCGATACATTGAGGACAATGTTTAGTTTTAGTATGGGGGGTGAGTAGATACTTTACCTTGCTTATGTCAACACGCTATCCAAAGTTTCATCTTTTTGTTATCATTTTGTTGCAAATAAGGCTAAAAATGGCCAAATTTTAAAATTTTTTGTATTTTTCATAAGTGTTTAAGACACGAATGTAGGTTTTCCGATGGTGAGAATAAGAGTAATTTTTTACTCGACCATGCGTGTTGAGCACTTAGCTTCGATTCCTTAACTTTTAGGCTAAGTCTCTTAAATGAGGCCGAGAAATGATAGAGTTATTTATAAGTCTCGTAATCGTCACGATCTCATGTGTAGTAATTATTAGCTTATTCTCCCCACGCTTTTGCATAATAAATTGTTAATAAATATTGATTTAGCGGTTTAGTCACTATTGTTGGTTTTTAATTTCTTTTAGTAGCTTCCATGTAATTAAATTGGGAAAACAATAAGGTATCGCTAGCGTCACGGTTTTGAAGTATTGGCGCCCGAATAATCGAAAGATTCACCTAATAATAAGATTTCAAGTGCTCACCTAAATTAAGCAAAAATTTGAAGCTCATAAGGCCGAAAAATCTATGCCTAAATTGAAAGTGAATCAAGCCTTAATCTTTGAAGCTTTGAAGATCCAAAATTCGCTTTAGCATGAGGATATACGTCTTTGGCTAATAAAACCACCGATGAGGCGGATAATAAAAGGCAAGGCAAGACCGAAGTCATAATAAAAGCTTCATGGCGAAGTTGAATAAAAGATGGAGGTAAACCAAAGATAATAAGGCCCTTCCGTTAGGGGGCGTATAAAAGTCTTGGTAATAAGTCTCATGTTCAAAATCGTTATAAAACCGTGTTTATCGATCCTTCTTGTTGACTTAATTTTTTGACATCGTTGTCTATTAGGGTGAATTATTAATTTAATGATTTTGGCTACACCGTTAAGACTCTATTTTTAGACTTAATCTCTATTCACGCATAAGTCAATGATGTATCCTCGTGATCATTAAGACAAAATAAAATATAAGAGATACCAATTAGGAATAAGGGAGTTTAGGTTCGTAATTAACACTCATGAGATATGATCGTGTTGCTAACTTATAATAACAATGATCTGGTTACACACTTAGCATGGAATTGGGTGAAAATCGAGGACGACGAAATTATTTCTAACGAAGCATTCACGTGTTCTTGTTCTATGATCCCAAAAGTCACGTTCTCGTGATGAAAACAATACATTATGTCTAAAACGCGTGTAGTAGTTTATTTAAATTTATGTCTTCAATAAATGTCATCATAAAATGAATTTTGGAAGTGCTATGATACTTAATTCTAGCATTGTGTGGGGACACGGCAATGGTTTAGTATGGGGGAGTGATGAGACTGTAATTATACATAGTCTCATCGTCCAAATCGGGCTTTAAACGCTTAAAATATCATTAAAATACCCCAAAATATGCTTGTGTTTGTTCATTGTGTATTTTAAGTACGGATATCGTGAAATCAACAAAAGATTACAAGAATGAAGCAAAAACGAACACGGGAAATGAAGCCGCACAAAGAACCGGGCTCGAATCATTAATTTCCATTCAAGTCCTTGAAGTTTTGAAGATTGGCAAGATTGGTCCCTCAAGAATTGAAGACTTGTCATTTTATACCTCTGTAAATCCTCAAAATTACTTGTGGGTCCCTAAAATATCAAGTATTTACACGTTTAGTCCTTGGAATATGTAGAAATTACAAGAGAAGTCCTTAAAACAAAGTTTGGAAATGCATTGTGCCATATTTGACAACAAGGGCAAACTTATTATAAAGAAGGGTTAAGTTTTGGCTGTTTAATGCAAAATGAAACAAAATTGGAAGCCTAGGGGGGGTAATCTGCCCAGACAATGAAACCTCACCAACCATTCACCCAATGCCACCTCACCTCCCACGCCACATCACCCAACCCACGTCAGCATTCACTTAACAGAATTAATATTAAATTTTTTTTAAAAAACTTGTTTTAATACTAATTTCATTCCCGGTTTACATTTACTATTTCACCAAAACAAATCAACACCCCTGTTCTTCACCTTTAGAACCCTAAACCTCCATACTATTAATTAGGTTAATCTACCCTAATTTCTTTTCCAAGATGGTAATTAATGGTCTTGCAAACACATCCCCACTCCTAAACAGCTGTCACCATCACCCACATGGGTTGTGGGACTATACCCTGCCGTCCTTGTCCACAAAAACCCAAAAGCAGACCAAATGAATGGGTGGATGTGTTTCCTTGTTCCCAAAGGCTTCACAAACGGCTGGGATCATCTCTTCATGGCTGGCAATCACATGGGGGTCTTACAAGCTGCCAAAACATCCAAGTTGACCAAGAATCGAATCCAAGACCAGGGGCTTATTTGGAAGATCAATGTTTAGGGTTTGCTTATTTTTATCTTTCTAGAATCTTGTATTTGCCAGTATATAAGGCACGTCAGGTCTTTATTATTTCTTGTTCCAGTTTTTATTCTGAATTTTGTAAGAGACAATTTCTTGAATATAATTGAGTTCCAATTTTTAAATTTCAATTGCAATTTATTTTCCATGCATTTTTAAATATCAGTTATTTATATTATTGCAAAAGTTTAGGTTTCAAGGTGTGTGTGACAGAGTTTCATATTGAAGTGGTAATTTCAAGAAGTTTGGTTAAGATTCTAGTTTTGTGAAAGGTGTTTGAAAGAAAGAAAGTTTTCAAGAAAGTGTTTGAAAAAAAAAGGGTTACGGTTCACAGGGTTAGTTAATCGGTGTATTTTGCATACACCTCATAGCATGTTAATTTAGTATAATTGTATATTTTTTTAGTCGTTATATATGTACTTTGAGTGTGTTTTGTGATTATATAGGTTAAGAGCGAAATGGAATAAAATGGCCGCTTTAATTAATTTTTTGGAGAAAAGACATTGTGAGCGCCGATGAATGAAGAAAAAATATTGAAGAAAAAGATTTGAGCGTGTCGCAATATTTTCGGTTATCTTTTATTTGTTCGGGCTTCGTTTGAGCAGTTATTGGTGTTGGGTTAATTTTTATTGGGCCAAAGTTATTATATGTCAAAAGAATTAAATTTAAAAAAAAAAAAAATACTTTTGGCCCACTTGGACCCGGCCCAAAAGCTTAAACCGACACCAACACAACTTATAAAAGAAAAAAAAGTTGGTGGGGACATAAGGAATTGAAGGCAGTCAGCCGCAAGTCACAATTCACAAAAGAAAAAAAAAGTGCGAGTAGTGGGGGCCGCCGATTAAAGAAAGAAAAAAAAAACATTAAGTTTGGACTTTTGGGAGGAGTTGGAAATCGCAATTGAATCGTCCCTGTGTGGTGAAAGACGACAAGGAGAAGAAAAATAGATTCCAAATTTTTTGGAGTTTGTTTTCTTTATTTTGAGATGATGAGTGTACAACGGGCCGAGTACACCGCGATGTCCGGCTAATTTTGTTGTAATTCCTTCTGGTAACTTTATTTATGGTTTGATCATCACTTTTGGATTATTATATTTTTATTACATTGATTTATGATTTATTTATAAATTATTTATATTGACTTAATATTATGTTTAATTATTTGTGCAAGACAATTTATTGTTAGTTAACGATTCATACTTATTTTATTTAGTTAAAAAAAAAGATGGTCGTATAATAAACATAAATTGTACCCAAATAAATTATTAAAATATAATTGTTGGTTGGGTTAATATAAGATTTATTATCGTGAGTCATCGATAAACATAATAAATGCCGACATTAATTCATTCATATTAAATCAAAATAATCTTTGTAAACGAACTAAAAAGTTTCGATAATCCATTAGTGTGATCAGCCATAAATATTAGGAGCTGGAAGGGATTACATTTTTCTTTTAATTGTTTACATCTTTATTTTATTTTTCTAGCTTTATTATTAGCTTAATAATTATTTTAATTTTTAATCAGCATTTTTATTATCAAAAGTATTTTAGTTGTCAGATTTCAAAACCAAAACCTTTATTGATCAGTGATCACCTCAAAACTTAAACTAAAACCACATAGTCCTCGTGGATCGATACCCATTTACCCTATCTAATATAAGGTAATTAGGTTTATTTTTTGACCGGTACTTCGACGTCGATCAAATTTTGGCGCCGCTGCCGGGGACTCAGTGAGCTTTTCGTTTAAGTTTTTGTCAATATTTTTCTTTAATAAAATACAAAAATACAAAAAGATTTTATTTTTCTTGTTTTGTTTTGTTTTGTTTGTTTGTTTTGTTTCTTGTGACTGTGCAGGTTAGTGTATGCGCACACGCAGATCGGGACGTACATCACCGTTAGCTTACGATCCTGAGGTTGAGAAAAGTGCAAGGTTAAGAAGGAAGACGTTTCGACAGTTTTCTACTAATCTTGATTTTTCAGGTTTAGCAGAGCTTTTCGCTGAAATGCCAGGTGACGAAGATGGTGGCGGAAGTGCTAGCGGCAGTAGTAGCGGAGGAGAATCTCCACCACGGGGTGTTGATTCTTATTACAGGCCGGGGATCTTCGAGGATCCCTCGCCTATCGTCTATCCGGATCCGGTTAAAGGGGTTACAAGTAACTTCAAGATCTAGCCGAACCTCATAGCAATTTTGCCAGTGTTTAGAGGTCGTGAGGAGCCATACGCACATCTGCGAGAATTCTTCTCAATTGCTGACACACATCAGGTTAATAACATTACCAAGGATGAGGTAAGACTTCGCCTTTTTCCTTTTTCTCTTAAAGATCAAGCTAAGGACTGGTTCTCATCTCTTGAGCCAGGTAGTATTAACTCATGGTCTGAAATGCAATCTGCTTTTCTTGAGGAATTTTATTCTATAAGTAAGACTGCTGCCATTAGGAATAAGATTAAATCCTTTCGTCAAATCCCAGGCGAGCAGTTTCATGAAGCATTTAATAGACTTAAGGAGTTATTAAGAACATGCCCTCATCACGATGTTCCAAAATGGGAGCTTGTCAAAGTCTTCTATGATGGGTTGGATTATAACAACCAACAATTTGTGATGGCCACTAGTGGGGGTATGTTTTTCTCGCGACCTATGGAGGAAGAATGGGAGTTTTTTGAAAAACTAAGCAAAGGTTCTAAGACCCAAGCTTCAGTGGATCGAAACAACCACCCATCTTCCGCCAATTATGTGTCTAACCATCGTGGCACAAATTCTGAAATTAGCGAGTTAAGTAAGAAAGTTGATCTTTTGTTGAAAAATATAGGAAAAGGTGTTCCAAATGTGTCTAATGTGTCGCATAGTGGGTGTTCAATGTGTGGTGATCCAAGTCACTCTGTCGATAATTGTCAAAGTTGGGGGGCGCCACCGAATGAGGAGGTAAATGGAGTCTACGGGGGTCGTCCACGAAATGACCCATTCTCCGAAAGTTACAATCCTGGATGGCGCAATCACCCCAATTTCCGTTGGAAAGATGAAGACACTCGCCCTAATAATACCCAACAACAACACTATGGTTACAAACCAAGGTACGAGGGTGGCGATTCATCTAACTTCCAACAAAATTCTTACAATCATAGGCCACAACAACAATATCCAAATCAGGGCCAAGGCCAAGATGACAACCGTCTCTTGAACCTTGACCGAAAGTTTGATAGGCTTATGGATTCATTGTCTACCTACAATCAAGAGATTAATAGAAAATTTGAGGTCACTAATCAAAGACACGAGACCACTACTAAATCTATTGCAGCTCTTGAGAGACAAGTTGGTCAATTAGCGGATCAATTGAGTAAAAGAGATGAGGGAAGGCTACCGAGCTACCCCACCATGAATCCCGCACATAAGAAAAATGGAAACGAGCACGTGAATATGGTGACATCTCTTCGAAACGGTAAAATCTACAACAATGACAAGGGAATTCCAAATTCTCCTGACGTCGAGGATTTCGTTACCGATGACGAAATTATTGTTGAAGGTAAGAATTCTGATAATGTTAAGTCCGGTTCTGAGTTGGTAAATGATTTGTTAAATGATTTTCCTAAACCAACAACACCGAATCCTAAAGCTACTGAATCTCCTGAAGTTAAGGAGGGTGGTGTGTCCAGCACACCTTACCCTACGGCTTTGGAGAAATCGACATCTGCAAAGTTAGCTAAAAAGGGTCCTCATGCTGAGGATATGTGGGAGACTTTCAAGCAAGTTAAGATCAATCTCCCCCTTATTGATGCTATCAAGCAAATTCCTGCATACGCCAACTTTTTAAAGGACTTGTGTACCCAGAAGAGGAAGCTGAAGGCGTCGTTGCCTAAAAAGATTGACCTAACGGAGCATGTTAGTGCAGTCTTATCTAGCTCTCTTCCTC
The DNA here is from genome assembly GCA_025667525.1 of Glebionis coronaria. Lineage (NCBI taxonomy): Eukaryota > Viridiplantae > Streptophyta > Magnoliopsida > Asterales > Asteraceae > Glebionis > Glebionis coronaria. The sequence continues at coordinate 288,536 of JANFOE010000720.1, read as the reverse complement.
CTAAATTCAAAGATCCTGGAGCACCGTTGATTTCAGTGGTGGTCGGAAATATTGCCATTAAGAAGGCGCTCCTTGATCTTGGTGCCAGTATTAACATCCTTCCTGCTAGTTTGGTTGATATGTATGACTTAGGAACTCTTCGTAAGACAGACACCATTATTTCCTTAGCCGATCGATCTACCAAAATTCCTAGAGGTATCTTAGAGGATGTTATTGTGAAAGTTGATGATTTCTATTACCCAGTTGACTTCTTTGTTATGGATACCGAGTCAAAATACAAGGATGTTCAACCAACTATTATCCTTGGCCGCCCATTCTTAGCCACGATAGATGCTAGGATTAATTGTCGGACTGGCGCCATGGATATTGCCTTCGGTAATAAGAAGATAAGATTGAATGTGTTTAATTCTATGAATTCTCCTACGATGAATGAATGTTACCAAGTAGATGTGATTGATGAGGAAGTTCAAAAGTATGCATCCCGTATGCTTAAGAATGATCCTTTGGAATTATATCTAACTGGTGATATTGAGGAGATTCTTGATGTTGTTGAAGTTCTAGAGATTCAAGAGTGTTTGGTCAATTCTTTGGACCATCAAAAACCACCTTGGTCTTATAAAGTGGAGCCCTTGCCTTCTACTTTTGACACGGCTACGAAACCGTCTTTGGAGGTGCCTCCAACTCTTGAGTTAAAACCTTTGCCATCCAATCTCAAATATGCTTTTCTAGGTCCTAATAATACGTTACCCGTTGTTGTTGCTTCTGATCTTTCTGAATCACAAGAGGGAGCACTTCTAAAGGTGCTTTCCAAGCACAAAGCAGCAGTAGGATGGACGATTGCAGACTTGAAAGGGATCAGCCCTTCATTATGTATGCATCGAATTGTTACGGACCCAGATATTAAGCCAGCAAGAGATGCGCAAAGGCGACTGAATCCTAATATGAAAGAGGTAGTCAAGACGGAAGTTCTTAAATGGTTAGATGCTGGTATCATCTATCCCATCTCGGATAGTAAATGGGTAAGTCCTACTCAAACGGTGCCTAAAAAGGCCGGAATCACCGTTGTTGAAACCGAGAATGGGGAAAAACTCACAACCCGACCAGTCACTGGGTGGAGAGTTTGTATAGATTACCGTAAGCTGAATAATGCCACATCTAAAGATCACTTCCCACTACCTTTCATTGATCAAATAGTTGAGAAGCTTTCTGGTAACAAATTCTATTGCTTCTTGGATGGGTATTCCGATTATAATCAAATACCCATCCATCCTGATGACCAGGCCAAAACTACGTTTACGTGTCCATATGGGACGTTTGCATTTCGAAGAATGCCTTTTGGCCTGTGTAATGCACCGGCTACCTTTCAGCGGTGTATGATGAGTATCTTTTCTGACATGGTTGGAGAATCTGTAGAGATATTTATGGATGATTTATCCATCTTTGGTCAATCCTTTGAAAGCTGCCTTGATCAGCTTGAAAGCGTGTTAAAAAGATGCACCGAAACTAATCTGGTACTTAGTTGGGAGAAGAGCCATTTCATGGTTCGAGAGGGAATTGTATTAGGGCATGTTGTGTCTGAAAAAAAAGGATTTGAGGTTGACCGTGCCAAAGTTCAAGTAATTTCAACCCTTCCTCCTCCCACTACCGTCAAAGGTGTGCGTTCTTTTCTTGTTCATGCCGGGTTCTATAGGCGATTTATTAAAGATTTTAGTGCAATATCAAAGCCTCTTTGCAATCTACTCTTAAAAGATGCACGCTTTGACTTTAATGAATCATGTCTTCAAGCATTCAACATGCTTAAGCAAAAGCTTGTAGAAGCCCCTATTCTGCAATCACCTGATTGGTCGAAGCCTTTCGAGATCATGTGTGATGCGAGTGATTATGCCGCTGGGGCGGTTCTAGGACAGCGGGTCGATAAGAAGCCCGTTGTGATCTTTTATGCTAGTAAGACTTTTTCAGAAGCTCAAATGAATTACACTACTACTGAAAAAGAGTTGTTAGCCGTGGTTTTTGCTCTTGATAAGTTTAGGTCATATATTTGGGGGCATTCTAAGGTGATAGTATTTTCAGATCATAGTGCCTTAAGACATTTGTTGACTAAGAAAGAGACAAAACCGAGGTTGCTTAGGTGGATTTTGCTTTTACAGGAATTTAATCTAGAAATCCGGGATAAAAAGGGGTCAGAAAATGTAGTTGCTGACCATTTGTCTAGAATTATCCCTCCGCCATTCAACCCTTCTGATGTGATTAAGGAAAGTTTTCCGGATGAAAGCTTATTTGAGGTTTCTAAGGTTCCTTGGTACGCAAATATAGTTAATTACCTAGCTGTTAAAAAGCTTCCGGATTTTTGGTCCAAACAACAAAGAAAATACTTCTTCTCTCAGTTGAAGCATTATTTTTGGGAGGATCCGGAGCTATATAAGGTATGTGCTGACCAAGTTGTTAGGAGATGTGTTCCTGACCATGAGCATATGGACATATTGGCTCATTGCCATTCTTATGCATGTGGTGGTCACTTTGGTGCTACAAAAACTGGGCATAAAATCTTACAAAGCGGTTTCTTTTGGCCGACTATCTTCAAGGATGCCCAGTCTTTTGTGAAAGCGTGTATTCGTTGCCAACAAGTTGGAGGGATTTCAAGGCGTGATCAAATGCCTATGAATCCCATACTCGTTGTTGAGATCTTTGATGTGTGGGGTATTGATTTTATGGGACCATTCCCCACTTCCCATGGCAATATTTACATTTTAGTGGCAGTTGATTATGTGTCTAAGTGGGTGGAGGCTGAAGCTACTAGAACAAATGACCATAGTATAGTTCTTAAGTTTGTTAAGAAGAATATCTTTGCTAGACATGGAATTCCTAAGGCTATAATTAGTGATGGGGGTTCTCACTTTAAGAAATTTAAATTTGGGAAATTATTGAAACACTATGGAGTTAATCATAGGATAGCTACCCCTTATCACCCACAGACTAGTGGACAGGTTGAAGTATCTAATAGGGAGATTAAGCGGATTTTGGAAAAGACCGTTCGTAGTGATAGGAAAGATTGGTCCTTGAGGTTAGATGATGCTTTGTGGGCATATAGGACGGCGTTTAAGACTCCTATTGGTATGTCACCGTATAAGTTGGTATATGGCAAGGCGTGTCATTTACCGGTTGAGATAGAGCATAGGGCTGAATGGGCGATTAAGACCGTTAATCTGGATTTAGAGAAAGCGGGTAGTTCTAGGAAACTTCAATTATCTGAACTAGATGAGATTAGACGTGATGCTTATGAGAGTTCTAGGATTTATAAGGAGAAAACCAAAGCTTTTCATGATCGACACATCACCAAGAAGTCCTTTTTGGTTGGTCAAAAAGTTTGGTTATTCAACGCTAGACTTAAGCTTTTTCCTGGAAAGTTAAGAAGTAAATGGACGGGTCCATACGTTGTGACTCAAGTCTCTCCATACGGAGCCATTGAAATAAAAAATATGGTGGGTGGAGAGCCGTTTAAAGTTAATGGACACCGTTTAAAGCCGTATGTTGAGTTAGAAAGTGATCAGATGGAAACGGTGGATGTGGTTTATTTGGAACCACTCCAACCGTCTCAATAGCTCATTTGAGTTATGTCTGGCTGAAGACGGTAAACTTAGCGCTTCGCGGGAGGCAACCCGTGGTTTGTGGAACTTTGTGGGTGTGTTCACTACAAACCCTCACGAGACAAAACTCGTCCAGTCGGGCTACCGAGTGGTTTAAAGGCTTGTTGCATACGCTAAATGCAACCGTGATTCCTACGAAAGTGAGTTAGGTTTTTGTTTTTTGTGTGAGTTTGTCAAATTGATTTTTAACCAAAATTTCAATTTAAAGTTTTTGCATTAGGGACAATGCAATGCTTTAAGTTGAGGGGGGTGGCACATGTGTTACATGTTTTTGTGTGAAATTTTTGGTCAAATGGGTTAAAATGTGATTTTTGGGAAAAATTGAAAATTTTTAAAATTTTAAATCACATTATAAGAGTCTTGTGCTAATTAGATGTGGAAGTTTCTTCTACATATATGTTTGTTGAGTGTTTGCAGATTCTAAAGATTAGTTTGTGGATGATTTATTGGAGCAAGCTAGAAGATTTGGCCATATTTATCAGGTGCACCCGATTCCATTGTATAATTTGGTTATTAAATTGATTTGATTGTTTGCATGTAGTTAGGCATATGTATAATTAGATGGTCAAACCACGCCGGTTAAAGTCCCTCTACTTACTTTGCTTAGATCGAGTAAAAATTTTAAATAAATAATATGAAATATAGTAATGTGATAGTTGGGTTAGGACATTTGAAATTGATCTTATTCGGCTCGCCACCCGCGCACGGTGGCCTTAGAAAAGAGTTGGAGAACTGTCATAATTATTGGTGGTAGTCATATGCTGGGCTTGCCTATCTGATTCGTCACCCGCGCAAGGTGATACTTTAGTTGTTAGCATGGGTCAGACGCCAATTTTTATAATGGATAGCATTGCACTTAGCTGAGACAATTTTATGTGAAATAACCCAATCCTTGTATTATTGTAATGAAATTAAAAAGATTAGTTTAATTTAGTGCATTGTATAATTATACTATGTGGTAGATAATTCCATCATGTGATGTACCAGTAGGCACGAAGTATAACTGTTCCCATTTAATTAAACAGACTTAATTAACCGGTTCTCATGTGCCAATGTATCTTAGTATGCACCTATAGGATAGATATTCATTTTTCTGAATAATTGGTCTTTATATCAATCTTAAAAGGAGTGTATAAAGTGTTCGGGATGACTTGTATAAGAAACGGTCCCGAATGGCTAAAAAGATAGAGCTTATGTGTGATGTGAAAAAAAAAAAAAAAAAAATGTGTGAAAAGAAAAAAAAATGGAAGTATGTAAGCTAGAGTATGATGGCTTATGATGTGCTCTTATGCTATAAAAACTCCAACGTTATAAAAGGTGTACGATATTCTCACCTCTTGTTTTAGATTAATGTTTATATTGATTATAGGTGTGTAATAGGTACGTTGGCCACATGGTTAATTATATGAAATATAAAGTAAATGGAATTAATGGGAATGGTTATGCTAAGTGTTTAAGAAGGAAAAAAATACTGGTAATCATTTTTGGATTATTTGTCATATAGGATGGTTATTAATGTATTAGGTTGAATGTGATTTTTTTTGATTAAATTTCAATAGTATGATTAAAAATTATGAAATTAACATAATTGTATATTTTTATTTTTACACGAGACGGTAAAAGTTAAAGTTGAGGGGAGTTAATCGGTGTATTTTGCATACACCTCATAGCATGTTAATTTAGTATAATTGTATATTTTTTTAGTCGTTATATATGTACTTTGAGTGTGTTTTGTGATTATATAGGTTAAGAGCGAAATGGAATAAAATGGCCGCTTTAATTAATTTTTTGGAGAAAAGACATTGTGAGCGCCGATGAATGAAGAAAAAATATTGAAGAAAAAGATTTGAGCGTGTCGCAATATTTTCGGTTATCTTTTATTTGTCCGGGCTTCGTTTGAGCAATTATTGGTGTTGGGTTAATTTTTATTGGGCCAAAGTTATTATATGTCAAAAGAATTAAATTTAAAAAAAAAAATACTTTTGGCCCACTTGGACCCGGCCCAAAAGCTTAAACCGACACCAACACAACTTATAAAAGAAAAAAAAGTTGGTGGGGACATAAGGAATTGAAGGCAGTCAGCCGCAAGTCACAATTAACAAAAGAAAAAAAAGTGCGAGTAGTGGGGGCCGCCGATTAAAGAAAGAAAAAAAAAACATTAAGTTTGGACTTTTGGGAGGAGTTGGAAATCGCAATTGAATCATCCCTGTGTGGTGAAAGACGACAAGGAGAAGAAAAATAGATTCCAAATTTTTTGGAGTTTGTTTTCTTTATTTTGAGATGATGAGTGTACAACGGGCCGAGTACACCGCGATGTCCGGCTAATTTTGTTGTAATTCCTTCTGGTAACTTTATTTATGGTTTGATCATCACTTTTGGATTATTATATTTTTATTACATTGATTTATGATTTATTTATAAATTATTTATATTGACTTAATATTATGTTTAATTATTTGTGCAAGACAATTTATTGTTAGTTAACGATTCATACTTATTTTATTTAGTTAAAAAAAAGATGGTCGTATAATAAACATAAATTGTACCTAAATAAATTATTAAAACATAATTGTTGGTTGGGTTAATATAAGATTTATTATCGTGAGTCATCGATAAACATAATAAATGCCGACATTAATTCATTCATATTAAGTCAAAATAATCTTTGTAAACGAACTAAAAAGTTTCGATAATCCATTAGTGTGATCAGCCATAAATATTAGGAGCTGGAAGGGATTACATTTTTCTTTTAATTGTTTACATCTTTATTTTATTTTTCTAGCTTTATTATTAGCTTAATAATTATTTTAATTTTTAATCAGCATTTTTATTATCAAAAGTATTTTAGTTGTCAGATTTCAAAACCAAAACCTTTATTGATCAGTGATCACCTCAAAACTTAAACTAAAACCACATAGTCCTCGTGGATCGATACCCATTTACCCTATCTAATATAAGGTAATTAGGTTTATTTTTTGACCGGTACTTCGACGTCGATCATTACTGTCTGCTTGTCGAGATGGTGTTTGTTTTGGTGGTTGACGATAAGTAAAGCTTTGGAAGTCTAGCATAGTTGTTTGGGTTTGAAAGTAGTTGAGAGAAAACTACTGAGTTGTTAGGTTAGAGCAAGCAAGCTTGGAAGCCTTGGTTAGTTCACTTTCCTCTTTTATGCTTAGCATTTATCATTTATCATCAAACTGCTTATTTGCTTGGCTAGCTTATCTTGTTCATTTGATTTAGTTCTATTGCTCATTTGATTTGCTGACGAGTTCTTGTTCATGTTAATGTGTTTCATTTAATGTGCCTTGCTTTTTACTTAAATTTAAGTTCATAAATCTCATAATCTGTAGTCAGTAAAGGGGGTTTTTAGCTTTGATTGACAACCAGGGTTCAACAGGTCCTTAGGGTTTAAGTATGTGTAGATTTTTGTGTAAGACTTAGTTAAGCTTGTAACACCTTTCATTTCTGTCTAAAGTTCAAAAACTCAAAATCTGTTGATCTTTAATTTTCTGTCGTAAGTAATCAGTTAGAATATAGATCTATTTAAATGGTGTTATTTGTTAATGTTTGAATGTTCTCTTTGACTAAACTTGCGTTAGTATTAGTCCTTGCCTCTTAGATTTGGGTTGTGTTCACTTTAGCTTGGATTTGTGTATACACTTGGTCATTTTTGACCAAGTTGTGTGCCAAATGCACTAGCAGCCTAAATTCTTCATAAGTTAGTCGAGTAGCTAGGCCCTTAGTCCATTTGGTTTTATAAAAGTTAGAGCACATTTAGTTATAGAAGAGTTTGTATTTTTCAAAGTTTTTCGTTTCTTCATAAACTTTACATCATTGTCCGAGAGTTATTATTAGGTTTTAGGTCCTATAAAGAGAGCATAGATAGTACTCTTACTCTGTTTCTTAGGTTAAGTTTAGTTAGGATCTTATTTCAACTTATTGGCATAAGCCAAATGTGGCTTATTTTTTTTGTAGGTGCATTATAGTTTAGCCAAAAAGTCAGTGTATTACTCATTAGGCCCATAGACCTCCTTTTTCTGCACTGTAGGTTATCTAGGTAATGTTTTTGCGTTTTTGAGGTTTGATACTTGGTGATTTAGATAGGTATTAGGTTAGTATAGGGTCACACTATCTGGTATCCAAGTTTTGAAAGCTTTTGGTTGGTTGAATTTGCTTAAGAGCCCACTACGCACCTTAAACAACCAACATACCTCATTTTTTTGGTTCACACCTGATGATTTTGGTGATTTGATTACTTGTGTTTGTGTAATTTGTTGTTTGTGTGACTCCCCAATAGCCTATTGCTATTGGGGGTGCCTCTTGTGCCAAAAACCGCAAAAAAAAAAAAAAAAAAAAAAAACAAGCAAATCTGAGCCAAAACGTCCCCTGTGTCACAGAGACTGAAATCAGATTTAGCAACAAATTTCGACACTATTAAGTGTCGTTTAAAGTCTGGGAGGGAGGAGGAAACAGATTCGCGACAGTTTTGTGGCATAAAAAGTGTCGTATAAAAGTCTGGGAGGGAGGAGAACACATATAAGAGAGTAAACTATTAAAAAGATATAAGGCAATTGTGGGTATCGAACCCCTAACTTACTCTAACAATCAGACGCAGCACATCACAACCACACCATCTGATCTACCAAATGTTTTGTTAATACACTCGTTCTTTTCCTTTATAATTGCTGCTGTTTGAACACCAGACATACAAGAAGAAAAAAAATGGAAAGTGTCCACAATGGGTTTCGAACCCATGACATTCTCCATAAGTAAGACAAAACAGCCCACACAGCAACCATCTGCCCTATGCTTCTTTTTTGTTAACATTTCCTTTTATCTTTTCTTTATACCCTTTTTTTTGTTTGTTTCGTATTATTTTTAACTAATCAGCCCAATAAGCTTGTTTCGAGTTTATTTTGGGCTTTTCTTTCCAGTTTATTCATTTTCCTAGACTTATATTAGTATTTTATATTTTATGTAAATTTTTGGATTTTAGAAAAATCATTTAATATTATTAAACCATTTAATTTGTTTAAATAGTTTTTAATTCATAAAAAAATTATTTAAAAGTAAAAAAATGTAGTTCTTTTTTCTAAAATTTTATTTTATTAGTTAGAACTTAATAAAAATAAATTTTTATTTGTAGGCTTTTAATTTGGTTATTTTCCTTTTATGTCGCGCTTTTACGTTCGTTATTACTTTCGTATGCTTTCGTTATTTGGATTGTTAGCCCATTTTTGTTTTTAAATTAGTTTATTTTCTTTTTAAGTTTAATAAATTTATTTATAATTAAGTCTTCAAAAATTTTAATTTATCGATTTTCCGTCTCGATTCGCGCATAACGCGTTTTACGTCGTAGGTCGTTTTTAGCTTATTCCGTTTTCTTTTCTTTTCTTTTCTTCTTTCCAAAAGCGTAATAACTCAAATTAAATAACGTCTATATTAGTTGGCTAAACACCATACCTCCTCGAGAACGAACTCGATTGTCGTCTTTACGTTTTTCCTAAAACGTATCGATTAAAACTTACCCGCTTTTGTCTCTTTGTTTTTCCTAGAATAAAGTGTACAAAAATATCGCATCACTAATTATTACAGATTTTCAAAAAAACATATGTCTTTTCAAACTATAAAACCAGTTTTATGAACATGTTCCACGTTATCTAGGACTTATACATTTCTGCTGCTTTTAGTCTTTTATGCTTATGTCATTTCATGATATACTTGTATATCCGTTCACTGGGTGTTATGCTCAGCCGTTTTCCTTTCATGTTCCTAAACGGCAGGTACCCAAGGGCGCTCGTAGACTTTAAGAGTATGTGCATACGGATTGGAAGCTATCTAGCCTTCATCACATTATGCTACTTATTTCATTGGACATTTTTTAGTCCTTTTCCTATTTAGTACTTATATTCATGTGTGATGAGCTTATGCTTGGACTACCGATGTTTGATTCATGGTCATTTAATGTTTTTAGACATTTACCTTGCATGTTTTGATGACACACCATAATTACACGTGACGTTCCATTTACCAAAATGGGGTGTTACAATTATGGCATCAGAGCCAAGCCTTCGACTTGTAGGCTCTTAAAACATGAACGGTGATTAGTGGGTAATCACCATGGTCTTCCTAGAACTGACAGTTGTTTTCATGCATTTATTCATGTATCATTTTTGTAGGAATTTTGACTAAGTAATGGTTGGTACAGGACTGGCCATATTTAGTCGCATGTGCTTTTAATCGAATCATTTTGTTTTGATGATACAACCCATAGGCGTTCACCCAAACCCATGTTGTTTCATCATCATGCATTCATACACTGTTTTCATGCATAATTTTTTTTTCATATATATATATTATGCTTAATCAGTTTAATCATGCATTTTGTTTTATACTGTCAGATGGTTCTCACACGTGAACAAGATCAAACCAATTCAGCAGTTCAAGCTGTGATGTAGGCTATGCTTCCTCAACTGAGGAATGAAATTAGGGCCGAGGTGCAAGTTGCCAACAATCAGCACAAACACCAACATATTAATCCTCCTCCTCCTCCTCCAGCTACACTGATCACATGGCTGGAGCGATTCAACAAGCAGCGTCCGCGATCCTTCGAGAAAAGTGACGGCCCCAATGAGGCTGAGAGCTGGCTAGCTCACATTGAGAATATCTTTGATGCGATGGGATGCGAACCTGTCTTCAAGGCAAGGTTAGCCTATTACAAGTTTGAAGGGGACGTGCTTGGATGGTGGAAGTCAGTGAAACAATCGAAGGGAGGCAAAAATTGGGTTGCTGGCTTGACTTAGGCACACTGAGTTGGTTATGGGACAGTTCTTACCAAAGGCTGAGAAGGATAAGCATAAGAGGGAGTATCATGGGATTAGGCATAGAGTTGGGGAAAACAGCAATGAGTTCATGTAGAGGTTTCTTCGTTTGGCTGGATTCCTTTATGCAGCAACAGGGATTGTAAAGGAGCAAGCATACCACTTTCGATGGGCTCTTCGTACATCGGTCTCCAATAACTTGGTGTGTGCTACCTTTAACACGGTGGCACAAGTAGCTGATGCAGCACACAAGTTGGAGATGCTGCAAGAGAGGGATGAGTTTGGAGAGGCAGAAACACCCCACAAGAGGTATATTCCGTCATTCAGTGGTGATCATTTCAATTCATTCATTAGTATCTAAATATTTATCTTTCTCTATACAATTGCATCTTTCAGACAGAAGACTGGGGACCGGTCCTGATGAGACTGCTTTTATACATAGTCTCATCATCCAAAACGGGCTTAAAACGATGAAAATATCATAAAAAGTGCCATATATATGCTTGTGATTATTCAATGTGTATTTTAGGTCCGAATATCGAGAAAATGACAAAAGATCATAAGAATCAACCAAAAACGAACACGGGAAAAGAAGCCGCACAATGAACCAGACCCTAGTGTTGATTGTCCAAGAAAAGTCCTTGAAGAATTGAAGATTGTACAAGAAGGGTCCTTCATCATTGAATAATTGACACTTAATACCCTTGTATATTCATAATTATAAGTTTGGTCCCTAAAGTTTGTCAAATTTACAAAAAAGGACCCTCAACTTTTAAGAATTGGCAAGATTGGTCCCTACAAATTGAAGACTTGTTATTTTTAGTCCTCCACAAAGTCAAGGATACAATTTAAGACCTTGAAGCATGTAGGCATGTCAAGAATAGCCCTTCAAAAATCAACAAATGGCAAAATACACCCTTGAAAATACTTTCCAAAAGTTATTGTGGCCAAAGTATAAAGATTGAAACTTATATAAAAACGGAAATCTACCAAACTTCAAATGGAAACAAAGTGGAAATATAAGGGCCAAAGCTGGGAGACAAGGAAAGTTACCTAGACTAATCAGTTGTTGACACCTCACCCCACTCACTTTCTAAGCCAATCACAACTCACCCTTTTGCCACCTCACCCACCCTACTAACCGGTTTTATAAACTAATTTATAATTAGTTTAATTTGGCGCCTAACACCTATTTAAACCTAAACCAAGATCTAAACCACCACTATTGACACCAAGAACACGAATTGGGTTTTTACTAATCCTTAGAAATTAAGCCTTAATCTTTTCTAGAATTAAGATTAAAGGTTTACCTAATACAACCCCACCTTTAAACGTGTTGCCACCTCATCCTAGGAGTCACATGAGCCCTCCCCTAACCCACGAACAAGCAAGAAAAACAAAATGGTGCCAGAGAGTCAACATTCCACAACACATGCTTACTTTCTAAGCTTCATTGGACGTCCAAGATTGTTTCTACACCACTAGCATCTCTACAAACAGCCAAAGACTTCACATGGGCTTGAATACTTATTCAAACTTCAAGGGCAAAGCTGGAACTTCAAACATTAGGGTTTACTAGTTTTTTACTCATGTAATGCTTTATATAAAGCCTTTAGGTCATAGCTTATAAACTTGTTCTTGGTTTTTTTTGTCACAAATCTGTAAATCCTTTTGTTCATGAATGAAAAAAGTGTTTGATGTTGTTGACGAATTCCATGCACCATATTTACTTTTCATGTTTGTTAGTTAATGATTTAAGTTTGTGTTGATTTGAGGTTTCAAAAAATTGGTTTTAAGTTTCTGAGTTTGTGTTTCAAAAAGTTTTCAAAATCATGGATTTATCCAAAAATTTTGGTTCAAGCCTTGACTATTTTTGGACCATTGATTGATCACATCTCCCTGATAAGAAAATTATCAAGGAGAAGTGAGGTCTTTGTTTTGGGAAAGCTCAAGTGTGGGGATAAAACACTTGGAAGAAATCTGCTTCCTTTTCATTTTTTATATATAATATGTTGTCACCTTCTTTGTTCATTCTTAGCAGGGGTTTGTTAGAAGCTTGTTCTTGTTTAAGCTCTAACATTTGGGGGTGTGGATAGTACATCCCTTAGGTTTGCACTTTTCTTCCTTTTTTATCTATCAAAAATTTGTGGTAAGTGTGATTGTTGCCTGTTGATGTGTGATGATGTTTCATGCATAGAATCTGCTTCTTAGTTCATGATAATGTTGATGTGATGTTTGTTTAAGGTCTTCTTGGTTTAAAGAACGTATTTGCTTTGTTAAATATCTGAAATTAGTTTTAAAGTGGTGTTTGGGATTGCATGCTTTGTGAGTTATAATAGAAACCAAGTAGGATTTAAGGTCAGTTTGTGTTTGTATCTTATATTGGAGTGGTTCTATGTTGAAATCTGCTTAACTTGTGAACTAAAACACAAAATCTGAATCTTTGACTAAACAAGGTTGTCATAGGGTATTTTGAGTTGAAACTTGGTCACCTAATAACTATGGGATATATCTAGGGTTGTGAAGTGAAAAAGTTGATATTTAACAACTAGATAACCTGTTATGTGGCTTTGAAATTCATTATTTGGTCATTTGCTTCAGAACTTGTTTAATCTGCTTAACCAGTCACATCAATAAACTTACATATACTTTATACTAGTTCTAATCTTGACCCAATGCATGAATCTTGTGTATGTAGGCTTGATTAAGTTAGTAACTACTGTTGTATGCTTTTGGTAGAGTTTGGTTGGATTTTTCTTGCATAAACAGTTGCTTAAACCACCAGACATAGCTTATTTGCATATCTGTGACTATTTTGCTTAAACTGTATCAATTGGCTTAGTGGTTTGTTGATTTCTTGCTTGATTGTGACTCCATACAACTCACTGGTTGTAGGGGTGCCTTGTTTGTCCAAAAACACCAAGTAAATCTCTCTAAAAATCATAATCATTGAATCAAGCAGTGAGAACTCCTTTCCCACTGCTGCTTGCCACTGATAGTGTTAATTATTGAACAATGTTAGCCTCAAAATATTGAGTCAAACAAGACTGCTCGGTCATATGTTTATTATGTATCGTATATTAGAACGTAGTAATATGTAGTAGGTTAGTCGTGTATTACGGGCTTAACTTTAAGCTAAGGTTCATTCATAAGTAACCAAAGCCCAAAATGAAAGCCCGGACCATTATCATATAGCCCTTCATGCCACATGTAGGAAAGGCTATATATACGTCTCTTTTCATGTAAGGAGAGGTTGGTTGGTTGGTTGTTCAATTTCTCTTAATCTAACATTTCACAAGTTTTCACACACTTCTCTCTTTTTTCACTCTCTAGTTTCTCTCTCTAGAATTCATCTTTTATCTACCTTTCTTTCTTGTTTAATCATCACGTAATCTGGACAACATTTGGTATCAATCGCCATGGGGTAGTTTTTGTGATTCGTTGTTGCTATTATATTGGGTTCGTGTGATTTACACCTAACATCATCCCGAATTCAAGTATTTTCTTGTTTTTCATTGTGTTTCGTGTTCTAAATCATACTTTAGATTATCTTCATACTTGTGGTAAGATTTTGGTTACTTTGGTTTGGATTGAAACACGAATTCCCAAGTAAATATCTCATCTTTCTTATTGCCTAAAGTATCGAACTTTTTTATTGGTTACGATCTGGATATCACGATCGCATAAACCGAGGGTTTCTACTTGCGATCTAATAGTCCGATCACGTGTTTCGATCACTGACCACGATCAGGTGTTACGATCCATCACTACGATCCATCACTATGAACCTTCACTACGATCCATCACTACGATCCATCACCACGATCCAAGACCACGATCCAACACCACGATCCAAGACCACGATCCAAGACCACAATCTAAGACCACGATCAAGGACTACGATCTAAGAGCAAGATCAGGGTTGCGATCTAAGAGTAAGATCTATGAGTACGATCAAGGACTACGATCTAAGAGTACGATCAGGGTTGCGATCTAAGAGTACGATCAAGGACTACGATCTAAGAGTGCGATCTAAGAGTGTGATGGGTGACATCGCGATGGACATCTAAATTTTGTCAGAGTATTTTTTAGACCTAGCCACTATCTAGACTTGTCTCGGAACATAGTTTACACGAAGGTTAAAAAAAAGAGTTAAAATTTTTAGGTCAAGTAAAATCAAATTTTTTCCATACTAGTTTTAGGCTATTTCTAGCTCGATTTCAAAATTTGGTGATTACAAATTTTTTAGGTCTACCGTTTTTCGGACTGAGGAATTTATTGTCAGACAGGGAAAAAATCGCAATTTTCGGAACTTCAAAAAGAAAACAATCACAACAAAACTACTTAAGATCCGCATTCACTTCATCATTTAAGAGAATATTGAGATGGATTCTACTGCAGAATATCGTGTGACGAACAACAACATAATGGTGGCGGGTAACAAAGAGAGACCACCAATGCTTGTGGCCGGTCGATATGCTCAATGGCAATTGTTGATCCCAAAGTCAGATCTTAAACCTTAATAGCTTGTTTAAGGGTTGTGATAGAGAGAAAGAATTCAATCTAACACTAGAGAAACTTTGCAAAGCAAAGTAACTAAACAAGATGCGGAATGTAATGTTTAGCACAAGAACAAATGAGATTCAAACGTTGAACTTTAATATATCAAAGATATACGAATACCCAAAGTGGTATTAGGGTTTACAAAACCTTAAAGTAATAATAATGAAAAACGAAATGAGAAAGACACACTTTGCATGCTAACCTAGTGAGTCCTTTTATAGATACAAGGACCCACGTACAAGATCACTACTAACAAACTATGAAAAGTATTAAGGAATAATAACTGAAACGCGTAAAAATCTATTCCATGTTTATCTTGACGGCAGGGCCTTTGACTCCAGCAGGGGAACGGATCCCCCTGCCTTTGTTATTTAGCAGGGGGAACTTACTCTTGCAGGGGTATGAATAATCAACTAGCAGGGGAAACAAGTAAGCATAGATTTATTCCCAACAATCCTCCCCTAAACTTGTGCTTTCCCCTAAAAGACAAGTTTCTGAATAAATGCTAGTTGATGAGGATGCTTACAAACTCTCTGGCCAAATCTGACTATGAACCATTCTTACCAGATCATAAGCAACAGGCTTTTTGGCATCAACAATTAACTTAGCCTGTGCTAACTTCTTGAAGGTTTCCTGAGAGAAGGGATAATACCTATGATTGAGTAAATAAACACTCACACCTTCCATTACTACCTCATAAACCCCAGAATTTGTAAATAGCTTCCAATACACCAAATCTCCTTTATTCACTGCATCAAATAGAGGATCGAATAATTCATGTTCATACATTCTATGCATGCACTCCCAGATTACCCAATCCTTCTCCACACCATCCATGGTAGGAGGTTTTGCAGCAAACGTTTTCTTCAATATTTTCCACATTCTTCTAAGTCTTCACTATCTAAAATTTGAAACATGACATCTAGGCTTAGAAATGTCTGTGTTGTATTGTCAGCCCTTGTAAGCTTCCACCAAGTTCTCCCTTTGTGTTCATAAACAGCATACTCTATAATAGCAAACTTCTTTCCAAGTTCACTAGGTGAGATTTCATCATTTTCCTGCAAAATCAGCTGTTTATCAATTTCATCATTTGATGGCCCTTGAGACTCTTTAGTGATTATGCCCACTTGCTCCATTCTCTTGAGTCTCTTTGCTGCTCTTTGTGCATTAAGTACAGACTTCTCAAGTACTTCTGGAAAACTTTCACCTGCTTGGTGCAATGCCCCTGCTTGGGATGATGCACCTGCTTGTGTAGTCTCTTCAGCTTTTCTTTTCTTTGTTGCTCTAGCTTTCTGTAGCACTTCACTTTGTCTCCTAAGATACTCAGCTTCCTCAGGAGTGTTGATGGTCATCCAATCCTCCACATCATACAACTTTAGAACTGGTCTGACTGCTCTCTTTATGGCTTCAAAGCTCATATCTCTGAAGTCACCATCCTTCCACTTTCTATGCCTTTTAAGCAGAACTTTGTAGTGATCAAGTTGCCCTTTCTCTGACGTTCGATACTTCTCACTCTGAATTTGCATTGCCCTTCTTTCCAGATACTCAGTTTGATATTTGTAAACAAGGCAAGTCAACTCATACCTGTCTTCCAAAGGAGCATTTTTCAACTCCTTCTCCCATTGATCAAGAAACTCTCCAACATGAGGTACCCTGTCATCTAGTTCCCTATGCATAATCTCAACCTGTTTTAGCATATCTTTGGGCCTCATCTTCTCCATCCTTTGATCCTGCATATCCATTTCCTCTTGTTGTAGCCTGAGAGCTACTTGTGCATCATGAGCTTCTTGAACCTTCTGCTGTTCAGGAGTCAGATGCTTGTATTTTCTCTTGGGCTGTTGCACCATGATTCCTTTTCCTTTGTCTTTTGGATCCACTGCTGGTGCTGGTTTTGCTTTAGATGCAGGTTCTTTGATTGTTATCCCCTTCTGAGCTGGTTGCTTTCTGTTCTTCCTAACAAATGTTTGAGTAATGTTCTTAGCAGGGGATAAACTTACAGCAGTGGGATCAGCAATGGCAGGGGAAACTTTTGAAGCAGGGGCTTCTTCTTGATTACCCATGGTGAGCAATGTTTGAGCAATATCTTTGGTTGCACTCCCCTTGTCACTTCCCTTATCAGCACTTTCTCTCTCCATTCCTTTCTTAGTACTTGTTATCTTTCCATGCTTCCCACCAGGATATGAATAATACTCAGTAGATCCTTCTGTGTGTGGAATTTCCTCCCCTTTGGAAGCATCCTCATCTGTGGAAAGAATCAGTCTGGGCTTTCTCCTCCCCTCAAGAGTAGCAAGTCTGGTTTCCAGGTGAGAGATAACTAGACCTTGCTTTTTGACATCTTGTACTAGTTGTGCATTCTGCCTTTTCAGACTCATGCACATTTTCGTCAATTCTAGATTTGTCAAAGGTTTCATACTGCTCTCAATCCTAGAAGGGAATTTCTCCCCTTGTTGGATATCATGGAGTGGGGGAGAGGACTTATTGATGGTGTCACTATCCTGCTCACCCCTTGAGGATGAGACAGTAGTGGCAGCCAAACCCCCAGGTTGCTCCAAACTTTTGGAGACTCTCCTTTCTGCTGCTTGTGAAGATTCACCAGGCAAGGGAGACCTGGCAAACCTGGATTTTGAACGCCTTTCTTGTTGTGGATCAGCAGGTGGTAGGTTCCTGGCAGGGGATTCAGCAGGTTGATTTATGGCTGTTTGATTTTTGGCTTCTTCCCGTCTGATTTGGTCTAGCATAATTGAAGTGAATGGAATGTTTCTGCCAGAAAACAAAGGTGATGGTGCAAGTAATGTGGTGAAAAGTTTGGTTGTGTGCTTGGTTGCTGAAAAATAGTTTCTGTGTGTAATGGGACCATGATCACTCATATTCAGCAAAACTTCTATAAACCTTGGATACATACAAAACTTTGAGGTGCTTGAAACAATTTTAACCATGCCTTTAAAAATCATTTGAGAAAAACAATACTTCCTTCCTGTTGCAAAGCAGATCAGGGCAGAAGCTATCTCACTACCAACCTCATTAAAAGCAGTGGTTTTGGGTGACAAACATTGCATAATAGTATGAATCAAAAATTTCCAATGAGGGGCAAACTGGCCTTTAGCAAACTTTAATTTTTGATTTTCAGAAAGTTTATACCCCAATTTATCAAGACCTTCAAAAATTTCAGCCTCAGAAAAGTTGGTTATTCCATCCTCATCATCAAGGAGAAGATTCTCCCTGATGGAGGCAAGTGTGATTACCTTGGAATGACCATCAACTGTGCTTTGAATTATGACCTCTCCATTCACTGTTTTGGTCATGGCTTTAGACCAGAACTGTTGAATGTGTGAGGTATAAATGCGAGGATTGATGAGAAGGGCCACTCTGAAGTACGAAGACTTTAGAAAGGCCACAACCTCAGCAAACTCGGCTGGTTCATCATGAAGCAAAGCAATTTGGTTATGATTAGGAGCAATTTTAAGGGTCATGATGAATTTGGAAAATAGTTTAGAGGTTTATAGAGATGGGAGGTAAGTGGGATTAGGTCGAGAGAGATTTATGAACCTGCTGGTAAAGGGAATTAAGTTTATATAGACAAATTGAAGGGCTGTGATTGGACCAAAATTTTCAAATTGCAAAAATATCAAGGATAAATCTTGATAAAAAATTAATATATTTGAAATAGAAGGAAAAGATTACCAATCAACGAAGAAAGCGCCTTAAATATCTTTTAAAAAGAATAAAATATTCCCTAACCAAAATTTAAGCAAGCAGGCCCAACGGCTATGAACAGGGTAACGGTATTGTCGGTCAATGGTCAAACAGGGGAATGTTGTGAAGGCAGGGGAATAAAAGATAAAAGCAGGGGAAACCTTCCTAGGGGTATTAAACTAGTCATGGAAGGACTAATGCTAACTAGCTCTGCTCTAATGCACACACTTGTATACACAAGATAGATACATAGAATCTCAAGAGTCCTCTATTCAGCAATGGTCCCAATACAAAAAGTTAATACATAAGTCCCCCTACACCAGGTAATCCCAAGAAATCATGCATACCCCAGTCACCATCCCAACCTTGTCCCTTACTTATGGTCAGTTAGTCTTGGCAGTGTGTGCCACAGGTCTATATTTGAACAGCAAGCTGTTTATAATAAAGAAATGTAAGTACACACTACAGTGCCTCAAGGTTTCAGAGTTCTGACAAGCTTTGCAGCAAGTCATCATTAACCTGAACCCTCACTCACCAGTGGATATGATGTAAGATCATATATGAGCATCCTAAGGATACCCTGAGTCCTAAAGGTCTGACCTAACCTCCCCTGAAACATAGAGTATATACCTGATTCACCAACAAGAATAGTATGCACCTTATGAGCCTCTGCATTGTTAGTCTAAAACCACATAAAACCACTTTTGAAAAAAGAACACACCCAGCTTAAGAGAAAAATTCTCTTGGCAGGGGAATGAACCCCAGGCAGGGGAATCAGTGTTAAAAAGCAGTGGAATGAAAGAAATGGTAAAATTGACTAACAATTATACAACAACAGCAGTGAAGTAACTCTGATTATTCATGACAAAATAGACATCAGATTTTTAAGGAGTAACCATTCCAATACCTGCAACTAGATACTGAAACCTCCCTACATCAAAAGCTTTTGTTAAAAGATCAGAAACATTAAGTTCTGTATCAATTTTCTCAGGGACAATCAGTCCTTTTTCAAAACAATCTCTGATAAAGTGATGTCTAATTTCAATGTGTTTGGTTTTGCTATGAAAAACAGGGTTCTTTATGATGCAAATAGTGCTGTTGTTGTCAATGAATATCTTGGTTTTAAGAAAGTTATACCCATAATCAAGCAATTGATTTTGCACCCAAAGAACTTGACCACATCATGCAGCAGCTGCTACATACTCAGCTTCAGTTGTGGATGTTGCCATGATAGTCTGCTTCTTACATTGCCAAGATATAAGCCTGCTCCCCAAAAATTGGCATCCCCCTGTTGTAGACTTCCTATCATTGTTGTCACCAGCATAATCACTATCTGAATAAGCTATCAGCTCAAATGGTGACTCCTTTGGATACCAGAGTCCTAAGGTAGGATGACATTTTAGATACCTAAAAATCCTTTTCACAGCAAATAAGTGACACTCTGTTGGTGACACCTGGTATCTTGCACATAAGCAGACTGCAAACATGATGTCAGGTCTTGAAGCAGTGAGATACATAAGAGACCCAATCATAGACCTGTAATTCCTGACATCAATAGGCTTTCCAGGACCATCCTTGCCCCATGGATGATCCTTGTCCATGGGAGTGGACACTTTCTTCCCATCAGACATGCCAAACTTCTTTACAATCTCAGCCACATATTTGTCTTGTGAGATAAATATCCCATCTTTCCGCTGCTGAACTTGTAACCCCAAAAAGAAGTTTAGTTCTCCCATGGCACTCATTTGGAATTTATCCTGCATCAATTTGGCAAACTCTTTGCTAAGCATGGAGTTAGTTGATCTAAAAATGATGTCATCCACATAGACTTGTACTAGTAGAAGGTCACCCTTTTGTTTCTTGGTAAACAGGGTCTGATCAATCTTCCCCCTGCTGAATCCATTATCTAGGAGATATTTGGAAAGAGTACCATACCAGGCTCTGGGAGCTTGGTGAAGGCCATACATGGCCTTTTTCACTTTGTATACTTTGTCAGGATGTTCTGGATCTTCAAACCCTGGTGGTTGCATGACATAGACTTCTTCATCAATGGTTCCATATAAGAAGGCACTTTTCACATCCATCTGGAAAACAGTGAAGTCCATGAATGAGGCATAGGCAAGAAATAATCTAATAGCTTCAATCCTGGCTACTGGAGCAAACACTTCTTCATAATCAATCCCTTCTTCCTGAGTATACCCTTGTGCTACCAACCTTGCTTTGTTCCTGACAACTATTCCCCTTTCATCCTTTTTGTTCCTGAGTACCCACTTGGTCCCAATAGGCCTTGCCCATTTGGGACAATCAACCAGAATCCAAACCTCTTGTATGTCGAATTGTAAGAGCTCCTCTTGCATAGCTTCAACCCAGCTTGGGTCATTTAAAGCCTGAAAAATCTTCTTTGGCTTTTCTTGTGACAAAAATGCAGTAAACAGACAACATTGCATGTTGTCATGATTGAACTTCATGGTGATGTTAGCAATGAAGCTGTGCTCCTTTGCTGTATACCTTGTATGTCTGGGGGCTTCAGGATCGCCAATGATCTGAGAGATAGGATGGTCCTTATTGATCCTATAGGTAGGCTGCATGATGACTTCTGTTTCATCTTCTTCCAAATCAGAATTGATGGGACTATTTTGATTAGGAAAGAAGTCCTCAAAGGAACTTCCAAATGAGACAGCATGACCTAAAGATGGGTGCTTGTGAGCAGAATGAAGCTCTGAATAACTAGGGCCTCCACTCCTGATGATTCTGCTTCCACTGCTGGATATGATAGGACCATCATTTATGGGTGTAGATGATGAGATGAGTGGGGATTCTCTTTCAGCATCAGTAGTCTCATTAGCATCATGATCCTTTGTGAAAGAGGAATCAATTCCTCTAGCAGTGGAATCCAGGATTCCACTGCTTTCAGCCATTCCACTGCCTTCAGTTATAGCAGGGGATGAGATTGGCTGTTCTTTTCCTGAAGCAGAATTATCTTCTTGTTTATCAGCTTCACTAGGAAACAATGAGGGTACATTCATGTACCTCAGAGGTGACTTCTCAGCATCAATTGTTTCTTGAGTACCTGAAATGTTAGTGTTCTGCAAGACAACTGGTACATAATTCATGGACTTGGAAAGTACATCTATATCAAAGAACCAGTCCGGACCTGTTTGAACATCTTCAGGTTTGTCTTCAAGAAAATTCACATGAAGATTTTCTGTGATTTTGCTTGTCTTCTTGTTGAAGACCCTATATCCCTTGCTGTTTAAGGAATAACCCACAAAGTATCCATCATCACCCTTTTCACTAAACTTACCAAGATTTTCAAT
This sequence comes from Glebionis coronaria, assembly GCA_025667525.1. NCBI lineage: Eukaryota > Viridiplantae > Streptophyta > Magnoliopsida > Asterales > Asteraceae > Glebionis > Glebionis coronaria. The sequence goes on along the minus strand of JANFOE010000720.1, from coordinate 266,498 downwards.
GGTGTTCAAGATGATAACATGACACCCAAAAGGTCTGAAAAAGTCAATTAAAGGAGGTCTTCCATTAAACAGCTGATAAGGGGTCTTGTTGTGTGCCTTGACAACCAAGGCCCTGTTTTGTACATAGCAAGCAGTGGATACAGCTTCAGCCCAAAAGATAATTGGAAGTTTGGAATCAGACAACATAGTTCTTGTAGCTTCAATGAGTGTCCTATTCCTTCTTTCTGCCACTCCATTCTGTTGAGGTGTTCTAGCAATGCTAAATTGCCTCTTGATGCCTTTGTTTATGCAGAAAGAATCCAGTTTCTGATTTCTGAACTCACCACCATTGTCTGATCTTATGGTAACTACCTTCATGCTTTTTGACAGTTCAATTTGATTGATGAACCCAATGAGTATGTCAGCAGTGTCACTCTTTTCAAATAGAAAGAATGTCCATGTAAATCTTGAAAATTCATCAGTAATCACTAAGCAGTACCATTTCTTCATTATACTTGCCATAGAAGTAGGACCAAAAAGATCCATATGTAGTAGTTCCAATGGCTTGGTGGTGGACATACTTGTTTTTGACTTGCAAGATGCTCTGTGTTGCTTCCCTTTCAGACATGCTGCACAAGTATGTTCAGTGGCAAAAGACTTGGAAGGAAGACCATGAACCAGATTATGCTTTACTAGTTTGTTCATGTTCTTGAAATTAAGATGACCAAGTCTTCTATGCCATTTCTTACATTCATCTGCTGAAGCTTTGGCAATGAAACATGTTTCATTGTCTTGGAGAGATATGTCCTTGAGATCAATTGTGTACATATTCTTCTGTCTTGGTGTTCTAAGAACAATTGGAGTGTCTTTTGGCAAGACAAACTCCTTTCCTAATACCAAGCATTCAGTGTCAGTAAACAAGACAAAATTCTTGTTATCAGTCATCTGTGACACACTGAAGAGATTATACTTGAGTTCTTTCACCAAGTACACATTGTCAAAAGTCATCCCATTTGTGACAATAGTTCCTTTTCCTGTTATAGTTCCATGCCCATCTCCAAAATAAACACCATCATTGTCATGCAGGGGTACAAAGTTAGACAAGTAAGCTTTGTGTCCAGTCATACTTCTTGAGCATCCACTATCCCAATATGCTCTATCATCCCTTGTCTTCTTTGTCACCTGCAAAAGGAAAAACAAATTAGTTTTTCTTGGGGACCCAAGCCATTACAGACTTGGATCTACCTCGTGTATCAATGTAGGATAGCTTATCGAAAACTAGAGATACACCATTAGATTGATTACCCCTTTTGGGTGCCCAAATCCAACGAGCTGAGGCTTTCACAGCTTTTCCCCATCTTCCCATGTTCCTAGAATGTACAACTTTTCTAGCAGGGGATACTCCAGTTTTAGCAGGGGAATCCTTATGCTTAGCAGAGGGAACCCACCTTTTGTTTTGGCCTCTGTTCATGTGTTGGTAAGGTCTAGGGCCAGATCTATATGCAGTATAAGGTGTTGGGGTGGTCACAGAAGTGTTGGGCTTTGGGTGAACATCATTTTCCTTCCTAAGGGCTGGAACAACATATTTCCCAGTTACTCTATTTCTCAAGGCAGGGGCAACATACTTGGAAGGGGAAAAGGATTTTGCCCCTGCATTTAGAAGAATGGCTTTAGGTTGCATATCCTTTAAGGGATTTGCAGCCACCATCTCCATTGGTGCCTTACACTCTTGATAAGTATGTTCAAAACTGCCACATGTGAAGCAGGGCTTGGTATTGATCACAAAGTCTTTTCCTAATTGACGAGACTTTTGGTCATTCCAATTTCTTTGATTATCTCTGACATTCCTGTACATACCAACATATTTAATGGTAGGTTTAGGAGACTGTGGCCTAGCCTTAGATTTGGAAGAGATGCTCTTAGAGTTTGGATTGCTGCTAGAAATTCCTTCTTTTGAAAATCTAACAGGGTTGTCAATTTGCTTTAAGCCAACTTGTTCCTGTTTAACATCCCTAATGACACTAGTTTTAACTAGAGACTCTTCTGTATCAAGGTTATTAGGTATATAAGCACTCAAGTCAAACTCAAGGTCATCCTGTTTTTCAAAACAAGGGAGACCAGTCCATGACAAGTCTTTTCTAGGATAGGCAGCATGGATGTTAGCAGGGGGTGGAGGTATAGTAGCATTCATATTCTTAATTCCAAACCCTGTTTTGTCCTTAGGAGATTGACCAATTTCAAATGCCTTGGTTAAATCTTTTGAAGCTTTTCCAAATTTTTCAACAGTTTCTTCATCTATCTTTTGGTTAGCTTTAAAAATTTCAAGTCCAGCAGTTAAAACATTTATAGATTGGTTATTCTCCTTGGCATCTCTTTCTAGAATCACAATGTGATCCCTATACTCACTTTCTCTTTGCCTATACTCTCGTATGGTGGACTCTAGTTGTTCTAAAGCACGTTTGTAATTATCAAGATCATTATCACAATTGATATAGTCAGCTTTTACCTTTCTGATTTGATCATTTAAAGATTCAGAATTTTTCCTACAAGCTTTAGTACAGTATGAGTCATCATATACCTCATTGTCAGAGCTGGAACTTGACATGGCCATAAGTGCAAAGTCTTCTTCCTTTTCCTCAGCCATCAACGCTTGATTTCTTTCCACACTTTCTGTCATAGCACTCCAGTCCCATCCATTTGCTCCATCTATCCCCTGCATTGCTACCATGGCTTTAGCACCAGAATCCTCATCTCTTGTTTCCTTTCTATGGCTATTTCCAGACTTAGGTCCTCTGCATTCCCTGGCAAAATGACCCTTCTTGCCACAATTGTAGCATTCAACTTTTGCTTTATCAAACCCAGCCACATCAGATGGATTAATTGTGATCTTCTTCCCATACTTCTTGTGGAACCTGTTTGCTCTCATGCTGAGCAAAGCCATATTCCACTTGATATCCAATTCTTCTAGTGCTTGCTTACTGATTTGACTCAGATCTTCATGTAACACTGTAGATCCTTGTGGCCCTTGAGATGCTATAAAGGCACATGCAGTGTCAAGGCTGAATGTGGCTGGTCTTTCTTCATTATAGGAAGGTCCAAACCTGGTAGCAGGGGAATAAGTAGCAGGGGCTACTTCTATTCCACTGTTCTTGGAGATTCCACTGCTTTGTGATATGAATGCCATGTTAGCAGGGGAATCAATGACTCCACTTGAGTTGGTGGGAATTGTCCCTTTTGACTTCATTTCATTGACAATGGGTTCAAAAACTTTTAAGTTATTGTATATGTCATCAATGTTCTTGTTGTCCAAGTCATCCTTATTCTGCCAGATTGCCTTATAGACAAACCATTCTTTCTGGAGGCTGTTAAGAAACCTGGTATTCACCTGCTCTCTTGTCACCTCAATATCAAAGAATTCCAAGTGGGCCACCATGTCTTGAAGCCTATTGTAAATAGCTCCAATTGATTCATCACCAATTGCTTTGAAAGAAGCAAAATCATCCAGCATTTGGTTCTTCTTCTTCTTCTTTGTGGCTTCATTTCCTCCAAAGGTTGTGCCTATGGCTTCCCATAGTTCCTTAGCTGTTTTGTATTTCCTGAATCTGAGTTGATGTCTATCTGGTAGGGCCAACAGCAATGAGCTGTGAGCCCTGACATCATGCCTTCTAGCCAGTATTTCCTTATCACATAGAGCAGCAGATTTCTTCTTGTCCTTACCTTTGGAACTTTCACCTTCATCCTTTCCTTCTTCAACTGCCACCATTTTGTTGAATTGATCACCAAACTCTATGATCTCCCAGAGAACATAGTGTTCCATTTTCAGGTATTGTTGGATTCTGAATTCCCATAATTCAAAGTTTTCAGGATCCAACATGGGTAACTTGAGGTTATTGTGGTTGTTGCTGTTTGTGGATGAATCTGAAGACATGTTTGCTATGAGGATTTTGTTCTTGATTTAGACAAAGTTTCTCAACACGCTCTGATACCACTTGTTGATCCCAAAGTCAGATCTTAAACCTTAATAGCTTGTTTAAGGGTTGTGATAGAGAGAAAGAATTCAATCTAACACTAGAGAAACTTTGCAAAGCAAAGTAACTAAACAAGATGCGGAATGTAATGTTTAGCACAAGAACAAATGAGATTCAAACGTTGAACTTTAATATATCAAAGATATACGAATACCAAAAGTGGTATTAGGGTTTACAAAACCTTAAAGTAATAATAATGAAAAACGAAATGAGAAAGACACACTTTGCATGCTAACCTAGTGAGTCCTTTTATAGATACAAGGACCCACGTACAAGATCACTACTAACAAACTATGGAAAGTATTAAGGAATAATAACTGAAACGCGTAAAAATCTATTCCATGTTTATCTTGACGGCAGGGCCTTTGACTCCAGCAGGGGAACGGATCCCCCTGCCTTTGTTATTTAGCAGGGGGAACTTACTCTAGCAGGGGTATGAATAATCAACTAGCAGGGGAAACAAGTAAGCATAGATTTATTCCCAACAGCAATCACGTTTTCTTTGCTATCTTGATACAAGACCTAATGGTGATGCATTGAGGCAATGTATTAACAATGGACCATATGTTTTCTCCGATATCATTGTTCCTCATACACCAACCACATACACTACTCCAGAAATACCCGCAACCACAAGAAAAGAAACTTTATCTGATCTTACACCAGAGAAGCATGCTTGGTATGATGCCGAAAAAGAAGCGATCTATATGATTCTTAGTGGAATTTGAGATGATATTTATTCCACGGTTGATGCATGTCCTACGGCACAGGAATTGTGGACGGCTATTGAACACTTGCGACAAGGAGAATCACTCAACAAGCAAGATGTTAAAACAAACTTGTTTTGGAATTTTGGTATGTTTACTGCATTGGATGGAGAATCAATTGAGTCTTATTATTCACGATTCTACAAGATGATGAACAATATGACAAGAAACAACTTGGAGGTCTCCACCATGCAAGTCAATGTGCAATTTCTTCAACAACTTCAACAAGAGTGGACACGTTTTGTTACATTGGTGAAACAACAGAAGCAGTTAGACAAGGTAAACTATCATACTCTCTTTGATATCTTGAAACAATTTCAACATGAGGCAAAATGAAATTCGAGGTGAACGTGTTGCAAAGACGGATAATCCACTTGCTCTAGTGTCTACCACTCAAGATCATCGATCTCGTAATCCAAAGTCATACTCCATTCAATCATCCTCACCACGATATTCCACATCATCCAAGTGGCAAAGAACCAAGAGCACCATCACCACCATCTGAGTCATCATTTGAAGAGGATAGTGATGAAGATCAAGATCAAAAGAATCATGAAATGAAACACCAAATTGCTTTCATTATGAAGACCTACCATAAAATCTTCAAACCCACCAACAACAATCTTCGAACATCATCCAAAACAAAGAACCAATATGTTGAGAATCCTCCAAGGTATGACACACGTCGACCTGCTGAAAGTCCTTCTAGGTATGATCGACGTAATCCAACACATGTTGAGGGTTCTGCAAGGTATGATCGACAAACTTCCAAGTATGATACTCAGAGGATTGTCGCTGCTACTGGGAATAGGGAAACTGTTGGAACGCAAGTGGTTCAACAAAGTGGGATTCAGTGTTATAATTGACAAGGTTATGGGAATATGGCAAAGGAATGCAGAAAGCCGAAATGGGTTAGGGACTCTAGCTATCGTAAAGAGAAGATGTTGTTATGCAAGAAGATGGAAGCAAGGGTCAAATTGTCGGCTGAGGAAGGAGAAATGCTTGATGACACTGATGATGAAGCTTCCGACCAAGAATTAGAAGCACACTACTCGTACATAGCAAAGGTTGAAGAAGTTCTCACCGTCACTGAAGATGACAATGGCCCAATCTTTGACATTGAGGCACTCGATAAGGTACACACCACTGACGAATATAATGTGTTTGGCGATATTCATGAGCATAGTGAGCTACCCAATGCCATTAATGACACATGTATGATGGAAACGGTTGATAGTGATACCACACCTGATTCATCAGATATGTGTAATAATGAGTCTGAGGACGATCAACATGCAAATGAATATGATGAAGAGGAACGTTTTGCGCTTGCTAATTTAATTGCCACTTTACAAAAAGATGTCAAAGAAACTAAAAAGATTCAAAAGCAATTAAAGAAGGCAAACATAGCACTCACTCAAAACTTTGAAGAATGCAAAGTCGCTCTAATTAAATCTAATAAGACCCTTGAAAGTTATAGAGCTAAGCTTCATCAAATGACTAAAAAGCTTGAGGGTTACAATGGTAGTGCGTTAAAAATTCAAAAGGACGATCTTGAAAAGAAATACAACGAAACTCTTGAGTTATTAACCAAAGAGAAACGTCAATTTAATGTTTTATTAATGGATGAACGTCAAAAAACGTACCTTGCTACCACCAAAGGTAACGAACATGAACAACGGCTTTCGATAGATAACACCGAGTCTGCTAAAATTCTTGATGTTAAGAAACAAGAGGTTGAAACATTAAAACAAGATTTCAAAAGTCGACATGAAAAAGAAACTGAAAAAGTAACGGAACTAGAAAAACAAGTCGAATTTTTGAAGAAAGTTGTTTATAAAACACATGACTCAATTCAAACCATAAGAATGATGGCACCTCCATCTATTTTTAAGGGTCAAGCTAGCTTTGCAAGTCCTGATTATCTTGCACAAGCTCAAGCTGCGAACCCGCGCCTTTATATGGATGAGTCCGAATGGACCGATCCTGAATATCCTCTTGGTTATGATGAGACATCCCTTTGGGAAGAGGAGAGTAGATCACCGGTCAAAAAAGAGTTTGTGAAACCATACAATTATGCTTATAAGAATAGTCTATATGGTCTTTTTACTACACAAAAACAAAAGTCTGGTGAGGAATTATTTTTAGAATGCAAACAAAGAAGAATTCAATGGAAGAAAGCTTTTGCTACTAAGAAAACAAACGTTTCTAAGTTCATCAACTACTTGCCTCTTGATGGTTCTAAAAGCAAGAGTAGGCAAACATTTGGGTTTCTACAACATTACATTGATAATATTAAATCCATTGTTGACAATGAATGGAAACAACGAGAAAATGACGAGTGGAAAAAACCAATTCCTCAAGATATAACTGTGCTTATCAAACAAATCTTAATACCGAACACGACCACATTAAAAGAAAATTTCTTGAATTTGAAAGATTAATTCGGTCTGAAATGTTTGATGATTTAAAATATGTTGAGTCTATTGGGAAAGAAATTGACGATCTTCAAATGGACAAGTCCGTTTTTTTAGATGAATATTATTTACTCTTAGAAGAATGTCTCTCCAAAGATATTTTGTGTGTTACTCTTCAATCTTGTGCTGACATAGATGAATATTCTGATGTTGCATGTAAAGATCTTAATAAGATCAAAGAGTGTGAGCGTCTTGAAGTTGAGCTTTCAAAACGTAAAGAAAATGTTGATAAAAAGGCTTTTGAGTTACTTACAAACAAAACTGATTTCCTTCAAAAACATTGTCATTCTCTTGAACTTGCTTTGCAAATAGACATCGGAAACGGTCCAACTAACAATAAATTACAAGAAAAAATTTCCCAAATGTGTCGAGAAATGAATGAAAAAAGTTTGGAAATTAAAGAGTTGAAAGATCAGTTACAAGACAGGGAAATAGTGATTGCAGAGTTGAAGAAACTCGTTGCTAAGATGGGTGGGAAAATTTTGGAACCTATTGTTAAGAAACCTGTTGTAAGAGAACCCAATACGCATAAAGTGATTAGACCCTATGTCTTGGGAAAACCATATGTTTTCTCTAATTCTGCATTTGCAAAACCTGCGTTTGCCCCCAAGACGGATGGGAAGGATAGGTTACCACATAATACTCTCAGAACACACATTCGATCACAAAGCATTAAGAACACAAATGTGATTAAACTAGGAATGTATAGATTGGAAACTAAACCCACACACAACAAAGAAAGTCAATCAGCTCAGACTTCTAGAAACACTAATAGACGTGTGTGTTTTACTAAAGTAGTAGTCCCCACTGCTAGTGTTAGCCGGCCTCAGCTTAAGAGCACTCTCATGAATAAAAAGGTTTGGCAAAACAAAAGTCAAGGGAAGATGAAGACAGTAGAAGACCACCCTAGGATTTTTAATGATTATAAGAATAAAATGTCTGTAATCGCGTGTAATGACGATTTGAATGGTTCGACTTTGAATGCTTTGAATGTTAAGTTTGTTTGTGTGAAATGTGGAAAGTGTGCTAATGCTAATCATGCTATGTGTGTTTCAAATAATGTCAAAGGCGTAGATACTAGAACTAAGAAGAAAACTGCGATACGTATTAGTGCTAGAAAACCCAAACGCAAAGTGAACCATTCTGGTGTAACCCCTCCTGAGAAAAGTATTGCATCAGACTCTACCACTGATATGAGTGATTTTACTCATATCAATTGTATCTAAAACCGATCAATAAATGCATGTAATGAATGAAAAATGCCTTGTATATGTTTGTTTGTCGTTTCATGTGTGTAGGTACCGATGAACACGAAAACCAGCAAAATCGGCACGAGTTTGAAGAAAAGATCGATGACGCCAAAAATCAAGTTCGATTTTGTTCGCGGATTCAATTTTTTGAAGGATTTTTGTTTTGTTGGTCCCAAAATTACTTATTGGGCCTGAAAGCCCATGTTTGGAAATAACTTATTTACCAATAGCCCATTTCATGGCCCGTAACAACAAAGAAATGTGACGGATTGACTAATTGGGTTTCAAGCCCAAACTATTGCACAAGTTAATTATTTTTTACTTGTATATGGGCTTTACAAAATCATTAGAGTTATAATGAAACGGTTAAATTTAGTCAACCATTTACTCTCACTTTTCACGTTTATTAACCCACACACCACATTTCGATATAACCAAGGTCCTTATCCCTCTCCCTCACACAAAGTAACCAGACCAATATTCACTATTTCTAACCCTAATTTACAACCAATAATTTGGGGCTTTTACCTTTAAGAGGCGCGTGATAACACATGCACTTTAAATAAATCGCCATGAATACCGGATCAAGAAGATGGAGGGAATCTATTGACGTGGCTTCCTTTCTATCATTTGATTAGCTGTGACAGCCAATCATTCCCCAATCCACCAATAAGGAGGGGCCAAGTCAGCAAAGAGAAAGCACAACTAGCACAACCTTGTGCCACGGTGGTAATCCGTGTGCACAAGGATTGTTTACAGCCCTTAGATCAACATTGAGAAGAGAGAGAAGATGAAAGATACCGATTGGACGATCAAGATGGGTTAATCTGCTCAACAAAGTCATCACCCCAAGCCTCGGGTTCAACTATAAAAAACCCCTTTCTCATTATAATTTTTATCCCACTTTTTATTTTAAAGTTATTATGCAGAATTAGTTTTAGGATAAATTGTAGTCTCTTTTTCTTAGTATTGTAATAAATTTATGATTATTAATAAAAGTTTGTTTGGATTCGAATTATTTCTCTATTTACTTACTGTTAAAATTATTATTGCACTTTTTATTCCTTAATCTATTCAGTCATAATAATGTTAATCTTATTTAGTTAAGCTAAATTGATAGCTTATATTAAATAATTAAAGTGAAAATTGGGAAAAACTTTCCCTACTGGAAAAGTCCACGTTTAGTATCACTGTTTGATGGTTCGAATAATGATGTGGATTGGTGTTCGATTGTGGTGGTGAAAGGTGGTTCAGATTAGTGTTATTTAGACGGTTCAGCGCCGCTCTAATTCTCAAAGGTTATCTACATAAGGTTTGTTGTCATTTCAATTTTATGTTATTTCATATTTGATATTAAATCTGTTTACGTGCTAAATGATTCATAATGTGGTTTGTAATGTTAAGTTTGAGGTTTGATAAATCTGTTTAGTCTTAATTTGTTCAGTTTGCTGAAACTTTGATGGATTAAGCTTAAATTGATATCTGAGTTTGAGTTTGGGGATTATTTGAGCGAATTAGTTAATATAATATGTTTTATCTAAGTTTAATATTTGATACATTAGTCTGCTATATAGATCTATTTATTATTAAGATTAGTTTTGTTTAAGTCTGCTAGGTTTAAGATTGGATCTGCGTATGTTAATGAATCTATGATTGTTTAGATTTGTTAAGTCTGTGTTGATTTATGTTTGCAAATGGATTTATTTGGCACATCTTATTGTTTAGTCTACTGGATTGTGGGTATTATCAGTTTAAATTCAAAACAGATATGTTAAAATAGATGATATAATAAAGATTTAAGTCAGCATTTGTTAACTTGCTTTTATAGAAGACTGGAGATGTTTAAAAAATCTGATGGATTTGTAAATTATGTCTGAGTTTATAAATCTGTTATATATCTGATTTGTGTTTTTGTTGGTCTCTTACCTTACTGATTAAACGTTTAGATTTCCTGATTAAACGTTTGCTTTTGTTTACTGATATTTGTGTTTTTGAGTTTATATATCTGATATTTGTAAGTCCAAAGTTTATACACTACAAAAAGTCACTCCTGTGACTAGCAACCTTACTTTATCTGTCAAAAATAAATCATCACAAAAATAAGTCCCCAATGGGACTCGAAACCTTGACCTCAAGGTTATGCACTAAACATGTTTACCATCTGTTCTAGCTTGCCTTTTGAGTTTAATAACAGCTTTTTATATTATAATACCTACATAAATAGGCTGGCAGATTTTGTTTCATTTATATACATAGTTTTTCTTTATAAATTTAATCAAAAGTTTTACAAACTTGATTTTATTAAACTTATGAAAAATAAATAAATAAATAAATAATTAAATAAAAATGCTTTATTAATTTTATAAATTTAATTAGTTATAAAAATTTGTTTTAATATTGATTAGATTTCAATTAAAATTAATTTTAAATAAATTAGTTTTTAAAATAGATTTTGTTTAGTAAAAGGTAAAAGTTAATTTTTAATAGATTTAATTAATTAATAGATATTTAAATAGTTTTTAAATTAGTTTAAATAGTTTGAATAAAGTTTTTAAATAGTGTAAAAGAATTCATATTAAATAGATTAAGTTTTAAATTTATTTTAAATAGTGTAAGTTTTAAATAGTTTAATTGTTTTAATTTTAATAATTGCTGTTAAATATAAAAATGGGGAACGATTCATGCACTTTAGGATTTTAATTGTTGGATTAATTTTAGTTTAAAAACCAAAAAACATTCAAATCAATTGTCCAAATCGAAAAAAAAACGTCTCAAATTCACTCGATCTTCGTGTACAACGAACTTGGTTCATCATCGTGTTTGATTAAATTCGTCTTTGGTAATTTTAGTCTATTACTTTTTCTTAAAGGTGATTTTCTAATTTACCCTATAACGTATCTAATTAACATATACAATCCACGACACATCAAAAATTTCGGCGCCGCTGCCGGGGATCTTGTGTATGATTCGTTTCGTTAAGATTTGTTGATCGTTGATTTGAAGACCCTTTCCGTCCTCGGAAAGTTTTGTTATTTTTCTATTATTATAGTATGTATCATTTTTTGTGTTTTTTGTGATTAATATATTGTATTACGTAGAACAATAAATTTACCTACTTCCAAATAAGACCTTAGTTGGGATTTCATCACCTAGCTATTGTATTCGAATCTAAAACGAAAAAAAGGCAAAATAGATAAATACTAATAAAAAGTCTGAACTGGATTTATACAAACTATATGGTGGGTATAAGGCGACGTGCTATAAAATGTCGTCTAAGGAAAAAGGTTTTTAAGTGCTTTGTGCCACCTCGTTTCCCCGCTTGCTTGTGCGTATATTGAGAGGGACGACCGATTATTGGTTTGCCAACTTGATGAGATGGCATTTATACATGATCTCATCGTTCTTTTCGGGCTTTAAATGCATTAAAATGTCATAAAATACCATATATATATGCTTGTGTTTGTTTACTTGTGTATTTTAGATATGGATATCGTGAAAAAGACAAAAGATCACAAGAAACAAGGAAAAACGGACACGAGAAACGAAGCCGTACAAAGAACCGGGCCCTAGTTCATGAATTATCCAACATTTACCCTTGAAGACTTAAAGATATGCAATATTGATCCTCAAACAATGAAGAAATGACACTTAAAACCCTTGTGAATTCATAATTACAAGTTTGGTCCCTTAAGTTTGTCAAAATTGAAAAAAGGTCCCTCAACTTTGAAGAAATGGCAAGATTAGTCCCTCATCAAATCTAATTTGTCAATAATAGTCCCTCATGGAGTCAAAGATACATTGAAGACCTTTGAAGATCACTAAAGTCCAAATTCAGTCCCTGAATTATGGAAAAATGGCAAAAACAACCCTTTAAACATTTTCACCAAAGTTTTGTGGTAAAAGTATAAACTTGGAAAGTTTATTAACAAAGGGAATTCGTTTTATAAGCTGAAAAACATTGTTTGCACCTTTTTCCAAAAGCCAAGGACTTAAACTGCCAAGTTTAGAAGTTCAAATCCCTAAACACGCGCCAAACAAATCACTCCCTAAGAAAACGGATCAAAACGTGTTACTTTAGCAAGTAAGAACCCATAATTTACTTTTTACCAACAAAGGGTAATTTGAAATTAGTTGTTCCCCCGTGTTATTCACACACGCAGAAACCCATCCCAACCTTAAAACTCTCTTCTCCACTCACCAAAGAACCCCTCACCCAAAACCGTTTCACCCATCACATCACAACTTATTCCCCAAGGACTGTCACGTGTCAAGATCAACAGCCAATACTCTATGCTTAACTACAAAGCTATTTTGAACGGTTTTGATCATTTTGGACAACTCACATCAAAGAATCGTCTAGAAGACCTTAAGGGCACTTTTGGGAATTTAGTTATAGGGTTTATGAATAGTGCTTTATATCCATTTGCCTATAAAAGGAGACCTCAACCTGTGAGAGTCCCTTTGTTCCAGATTTTGGCTATCAATCTTTGTAATTCCTTTTTAAGTTAATAAAATTTGAATTTCATAAAATTTTTGAATTCTATTTTGTGTTTATTAAAAGCTGGTGTTAGAATAGCCTAAATCTGTGTTCCACTTACATGTTTTATTGGTTTTGAAAAAAAGGTTTTAAGGGTTAAAACACTTGTTTTCAGAAATCAAAAGGTTTAGTCTGTTTTTGATCTCACTTCTTTGTTTGTTCATCTTAGAAGCTTGGAAGCTAGTACTTGTTTTGCTAGTACCTCAGCTCAAACAATCCAGGGCCTGGATGTAGGTCTTGGAGGTTTGCACCCTTCTCCTTTTTCAATTTCTCTTTAATTTTCTGAATATTTATGATTTTGCATGATTATTGTGGAATCTGTGTTTTGATGGTTGGATCTTGTTTATCTGGTATTGTTTGATGTTATTGAGTTGATGTTAACTTGATTTGTGAGTTGAATCTGAAATATCCCTTGAAAATTTGTGAAAACAGATAATTAACGGGTGTTTGGGTTAACTACATAAGCAGGTTTTATGGTTTGTTAAGTGGTTGTTTTGAGTTGGTGATTATTGGTACTTGTTTAACTGAGATACTTGGTCACTTATTTGCAGGTTTTGTGGTTTGAAACACCTAGATCCTAAAAAAGGGCTATAAAACCTTGTTTACTTGATAAAATTGGATGTGGTTTAAGGGACACCTAGATCTAATCATAGGCTAGGGTTAACAAGTGATTAAACTTAGTTAATTACACCAGGGAAAGAGATTTGAGTGCTTTAAATTGGATTTATGGTCAATTAGATCAGCAAACTGTGCTTATGTTCTTGAAGTTTATAACAGCAAGTATTATCTGCTTTGATCTTATTCCTTACTTTGATTTAGTGACTGATTTAAGTTTGTTTATGCTTAATCATAGTTAATATAGCTTGTGTATGCATCTTGTTGAATTTGGAGTGCTTATTCTGGCTTAAAACTACTTAAGTGTTCATAACTGCTTAATATCAAGGTCTATGCAATATCTGTGGACTGTTTGCTTAATCTGGGCTTATTGTGTGAACCAATTTGTGATTTCTTTGTTGATATAGACTCCTTGTGATTCACTGATCACAAGGGTGCCCTTGTTTCCATTTGAATCCAACTGGATCTCTCTAAAAAGCTTGGTCAAATAGTCAAAGCAGTGGGAACTCCTTTCCCCTGCTGCTAGCCACTACTAGTGTATTTTTGTGTTCAGCTTATCAATAAGCTATTATAGCTTATTTTAACCAGCAACAACTTGGATTTTGTAATAGGTGCTCATTTTTGACCCATTTGTTCATACTGGAGCAATTGGTGGGTTGACTTTAGGGTTTGACTAGAAAACCATCTTAATTGACTTTTTCATAAGTGCTTATTGGCTTATTCTGGCTTATTGGTGTTGCTTATTGGAATTTTGTTGATTGATTTGGCTTATTGAAGTCATTTGTGACATTTTGCAAGTTAAATCAGGTTCTGAGGTGCCCTAAATCTCAAACCGACTATTTTGTCTTTTAGTGGATTAAGCTGTTTGCTTAATAAGCTGTGATAAGCTCACTTTCAGCTTTTGGGCCTTTAGAGTTTTGTGTTTAGAATTAAATTTTGAGTCAGATATTGCTTTTCTAAGTCATTTGGGCTTATTTTGACTTATTGGGCTAAAAAGTCCAATAAGCTTGACTGTTTTGGGTTTTAGCCCATTTGAGGGGCCTATAAGGGTATTCTGGTCATTTCACTTTCATTTTCTGTTTAATTAGGTCAAAATAAACTAGTTTGCAAGTTTTTAGAATTTTTTATAATTTTTGGATTTCTAATATTATTTTATTATTATTTTTCAAATTTCACATTTTTGCACTTTTTATATTTTTCTTTGCTTAAATACATTAAAATAGGATTTTTTCAACTTTTAGATTAATTTTATCATCTTTAGATTAATTGTTATAATTATTTAAATTTTAATAGTTTTTAAATCATTTTAAATAGTTTTTATTAGTTTAAAAATTTCTAAAAATAGTTTTTAATCTTTTTAGGTCATTTTAGAGGTTTACCAATTGAAAAATCTTTATTTGGGCTTTTTGATAATTAATTTGATTTTTAGGGCTTTAATTAGCATTTAAAATTGAATATTTAATTACGTAAAAGGTTTGAAAAAGTTTTAATCATTGGTAAACTCTTAGTTTATTTTTTTTTATTTTTGTTCAATTTTCGGTCAATTTTTGGTAATTTTTAGAATTAATATTTATTTTAGCTTATTTTACGGTTTTATGTTAAGTCGTAGTAGTAATTAATTTCACGTCTTCGTCATCCTCTTTTCTCATCCCCTTCTTACCAATATTAATCTCAAATCTTGCTACATTTTAGTCACACACATATACCTCCTTGGGAAACGAACTTGGAATTTCATTAGGGTCATTTGTACACGGTTTTCCTAAACCGTCGTATTTAATACTTTCCCTATTTTGGTACTCTTTTCCTAAAGGGTATACAAAAACCCTACAATCATTTTGGCGCCGCTGCCGGTGAGGTGTGTCGTGATTAATTTGTCTTGTTGTTTTTAATATTAACCATAAATAGTATTTGTATTAGTAGAAATCTACTAATACATATTATCGGTTTTATTGTTTTTTCTTGTGAAATTATTTTTACTATATTGTATTAAGTATCACAATCAATACAAAATATCTCCAAAAGTGTGAAAACACAACCTTAATTGGGATTTGATCTCCTAATTATTGTATTCGAATCTCAAACAAAAGAAAAAGGCAAAAATAGATAAATACTTTCGTGAAGCTTGATTTTGAAAAATACGAACTATAAGGTGGGTATAAGGCGGGTATTATAAAATATACCCTAAGGAAAAAGGCTCTTAAGTGCTTCGCGCCGCCTTGTTTCCCCGCTTGCTTGTGAGTATTTTGAGATTGAAGGCTAATCGAGGGTTTTGCCGCCCAAAGTATTATTACGTATAATATATTTGCTTCGTTTTCTTTGTGATTAAACCCTCTTGAACAATTTGGTTTTCACCAAAGTTCTAAAGTCATTTGAAGGCGTTCACTCCACGTGATCGTTATCATTCCTTTGAGGCTTCTTTAATCAAGAGTTTGATTCGAGTAGAGATTTGATAGATTGTTGTCTACAAAGATACACCAAAATCCAAAAAAATTAAAAACAATCAAAAACACAAAAATATTTGAAAATTCACAAAACACCCAAAAAGAATCTTCTTTGCTCACCTCCCATTCTTCGTGAAGTTTATGATCACTCGTAATCAAGCAAAACGAGCTCGTAAACGTCTTCAAAAGCAAGCCAATCAAGAGACGTTGATTGAAGAACAAACTCCAATTGTTGAACCTATTGTAGAACAAGAAGTCGTCATGGCTAATCGTACTATGATGGAGTTGCTACAAGCACCCACCGAGGGTTTTGGAGAAGCCATTGTGATTCCCGCTATCCTTGCGGAGAATTTTGAGATTAAGACGGGTTTAATGTAGATGTTGCAAGCTAATAAGTTTAGAGGTCATTAGAAAGACAACCCGCACTATCACATAAGGAATTTTAATCGTCTCACCGCTACTAGCAAGTTTAAGGATGTTCCACATGACGCCATTAAGATGATGTTGTTTCCATACTCGTTAGATGGACCCGCAAAAATTTGGCTTAAGAAAGAACCGCCAAATTAGATTTTGACATGGGGTGATCTCGTTTCTAAGTTTGTGAACAAATTTTTTCCACCATCTAAAACAACAAATTTGAAAAATGAGATTTCAAGATTTGTTCAAAGAAATAATGGAAGTTTTTCAATGGCATGGAACGCTTTAAAGAAATGTTACATGAATGTCCACACCATGATTTTTCGGAATTTCATCAAATTGATACTTTTTATAATGGGCTTAATGATCATGAACGAGATTACTTGAATGCCGCCGCGGTTGGTAATTTTTTGTGCAAAACAACCGATGAAGCATTAAAGATTATTGAGAATAGCTCTAAGGTTTATAGCCCTCGTAACACACCGAGTGTTGCCAATTTGGGTTCGTCATCGTCGTCATCGTCTCGTAGCATTAATGCCTTACATGATGAAGCTAATGAGGAAAATCGGTTTTTCGATAGATTTTCTAATCTTATGACTCATTGGAATGCTCAAGAGGCTTTGAATTCCGCTTCGGTTAAAGCGGTTGCTAAGAGTTGTTTGTCTTGTGAGAGCTCATGATCTTTCCGAGTGCACTACCGCGGATGGTAACACTTCGAGTGCTTATGTAACAACGGGAACTTACAACCAAAACGGCCAAGGTTCCCTCCCAAATCAAGCTCCACCAAATCAAATTGCTAATAACTATCGAAACAACAACCAAGGTGGTAATTATCAAGGTAATTCACGTAACTACAACAAAGGTAATTATCAAAGTGGGAATGGGCAAGTCACTAATCAAACCAAAACCGTGATTTTCAAAACACTACACAAGGTTTTCAAAATGCTCACACTAAAAATCTTCAAGGAGAATTTTTGGATTATGCTAAAGCAAATGATGCTAAATTTGATAACATGCAACGTAAGATGATTAGCTTAAGATCCGAGTTGAAAAACGAGCATAAAAACGAACTTGCTAATGAACTTAAAACTCATGCAAATAAAATGGAAGGAAATGTTCAACGTCTTCAACAAAATCAACAAAAGATGGAACAAGGACAACATGAGATTAAGCAAGAATTGTTAAAAGCGGATGCTAGGCAATCAAAATTTGAAGACCGAATGGCAAAAATGTTTGAAGCAATCATGTGTAAACCCTCTTCCTCGGGTGGTCTTCCTAGTGATACCATTGCAAACCCGAAGGGAGAAATGAAGGTTATTACTACACGAAGTGGTAAAACTTTCAAGGAACCAATCTCTCGTCCAAGTACTTCTACGGAGAAGGAAATCGAGAAACAGCCCGAGGTGGTGGTCGAAAAGGAGCACATTACAATCCCATGAAGTACCACTCATACCACACCTACGGTTGAACCAATACCAATCATGGAACCCGAGATTCCAAGGCCGTTGCCTAATGTCCAACCCACACCACCCTTACCTTACCCTTCGAGACGAAACAAAGAGAAATTGCAAGAACGTAACAAACAACAAATTGAGCTTTTTATAAAAATGTTTCAACAAGTGCATTTTGATGTGAGTTTAGCCGACGCGTTGTTGTATATGCCTCGTTTCGCTTCCACTTTTAAAAGTATGATGAGCGATAAGGAAAAGCTTTCAAAGCTTGCTAATTGTTCTTCGGTTTATCTTAACCGCATACCGGAAAAAGTTGGTGACCCCGGAAAGTTTCTCATTCCTTGTGACATACAAGATATGAAAGAATGCCTCGCCTTGGCCGATCTTGGTGCGAGCATTAATTTGATGCCATTTTGCATTTGGAAATCGCTTTCGCTTCCGGCTCTTACTCCTTCGAACATGTCTATCGAGATGGCCGATCATTCTACGATTTTACTATGTGGAGTATCCGAAGATGTTTTCTTGAAATTGGGGAAGTTTTACTATCCCGTTGATTTTATAGTAGTTGACATCCCCGCGGATCCTCAAGTTCCTCTAATTTTAGGTCGTCCATTTTTAGACACCTCGAGATCGCTTCTCGACGTTCATGCAAGAACTATTACTTTGATATTCAACAAAGAGGAACTTGTTATAAACGCTACTCAAAACTCAAAACCTTCTCATGTTTATGCAATCGCTACCATCAATCACATTGACTTAGTTGATGTGGTTTGCGATGAGTTTTCACAAGAAGTGTTAGGTTTTTCCGATAGCTCGTCAAGTGGCAATCCCACTATTTTGGATCCGATTCTTGCTAATTCTACACCAAATCTCACTCCATTCCAAGGAGGAGATTTCACTTCAAATGAAATCGACAATGAAGATGAGGTGTTGATTAGTGATGATACTTCAATTCCACCATTTCTTCCGCCGATGGAAGTTATGAGTGTTGAACCAAAATCTTCAATCGAGGAACCACCTATCCTTGAATTGAAAGATCTTTCTTCTCACCTTGAATACGCATTCTTGAAAGGTGATGACAAGTTGACGGTTATTATTGTAATAGGTCTTGCTAATAATGAAAAAACCGAGCTCTTGAAAGTTCTTAAAGCTCATAAAGGGGCAATTGCGTGGAAAATTTCCGACATTAAGGGTATTGACCCAAAATTTTGTACTCACAAGATTTTAATGGAGGAGGACTACAAACCCACAATTCAAAGTCAAAGAAGGGTGAATCCCAAAATTCACGATGTCATTAAAAAGGAGGTCCTAAAACTCCTTGACGGGGGAATGATTTATCCTATCTCTAATAGCCCATGGGTGAGCCCAATCCATTGTGTCCCTAAAAAGGGAGGAATGACCGTTGTGCCTAATGAAAACAACGAGTTAATTCCCACTCGTGTTGTGACCGGTTGGAAGGTATGTATTGACTACCGAAAGTTAAATGACGCCACTCGTAAAGACCACTTTCCTTTGCCCTTCATGGATCAAATGTTGGAGCGACTCGCGGGAAATGAATTCTATTACTTTTTAGATGGTTTTTTGGTTACTTTCAAATCCCTATCGACCCTCGTGATCAAGAGAAGACTACGTTTACATGTCCTTATGGAACGTTTGCTTAACGTAGGATGCCTTTCGGACTTTGTAATGCACCGGGTACGTTTCAACGGTGTATGATTGCAATTTTTCATGAAATGATCGAGAAATCGATGGAAGTGTTTATGGATGACTTTTCGGTGTTTGGCAATTCGTTCACTTCGTGTTTATCTAATCTCGATCAAATGTTAAAACGTTGTGAAGAAACCAATCTTGTGCTTAATTAGGAAAAATGTCATTTCATGTGTAAACAAGGAATCGTCTTAGGACATAAGGTCTCGAAAGCGGGGATTAAGGTCGATAAAGCTAAGGTAGACGTCATCGCCAAGTTACCTCATCCCAAAACCGTTAAGGGAGTTAGGAGTTTCCTAGGCCACGCGGGCTTTTATCGTCGTTTCATCAAAGACTTTTCGAAAATCTCTCAACCAATGACACATCTTCTCGAGAAGAATGCTCCTTTTAATTTCAACGAGGATTGTGTTAGAGCTTTCGAAACTCTCAAAAGGAAACTTACCAAAGCTCCCATTCTTGTTGCTCCTAATTGGGAATTACCCTTTGAAATCATGTGCGATGCAAGTGATTATGCTATAGGGTTTGTCTTAGGGCAACGCTATGAAAAGCATTTCCCTCCTATCCATTATGCTAGTAAGACGATGACCGAGGCTAAATTAAAGTACATCATAACGGAAAAGGAATTCCTTGCCGTGGTCTATGCTTTTGAGAAATCCCGACCTTATCTCGTCTTAACTAAAAGCATCGTGTATACCGACCATTCGGCTATCAAGTATCTCTTAGCTAAGCAAGATGCTAAGCCGAGATTGCTTCGTTGGATGCTCCTCCTCCAAGAATTTGATGTCACCGTGCTTGACAAAAAAGGAGCCGAGAATCTAGCAGCCGATCATCTCTCTCGTCTAGAAGATCCTCACAAAGATGTTTTCGAGAACAAGGAAATCACCGAAACATTTCCTGTCGAGACTCTCGGTGTAGTGAATTCTAAAGACACCACCCCATGGTTTTCTGACATTACAAATTACCATGCGGGGAATTTCATAATCAAGGGTATGACGACACAACAAAAGCGAAAATTCTTTCGTGACGTCAAGTTCTATTTTTGGGACGACCCTTATCTCTTTCGGGTTTGTGCGGATCAACTCGTTCGACGTTGTGTTTTTGGTTCCGAAGCTTCTAATATCCGTAGAGGTTGTCACAAGGGACCCACGGGTGGTCACCACGGTGCTAATCTCACGGCTAAGAAAGTGTTCGATGCCGGCTTCTTTTGGCCTTCTATCTATCGTGATGCACCCGCACTTGTGAAGTCGTGTGATTCGTTCCAACGTCAAGGAAAATCGTCTCAACGTGATGAAATGCCGCAAAACATAATTCAAGTGTGTGAGATTTTCGACATTTGGGGCATAGACTTTATGGGGCCGTTCCCATCGTCTCATGGTAACAAGTATATCCTCGTCGCGGTGGACTACCTTTCTAAGTGGGTGGAAGCTAAGGCTTTACCTACTAATGATGCTCGTGTGGTAGTGAAGTTTTTGAAGCAACTATTCTCTCGGTTCGGAACCCCTCGTGCTATTATAAGCGATCGTGGAACCCATTTTTGTAATGACCAATTCGAGAAGGTCTTAAAGAAATATGGAGTTACTCATCGTCTTTCTACGGATTATCACCCACAAACGAGTGGGCAAGTCGAGGTTTCGAACCGAGCTTTGAAGAGGATTTTAGAGAGGTAAATTAGAGAAAACCGTGCTTCATGGTCTGACAAACTTGATGACGCTTTATGGGCCTTTAGGAACGCTTATAAGACACCTATCGGTTGCACTCCTTATAAGTTAGTCTATGGGAAGAATTGTCATTTGCCCATTGAATTGGAGCACAAGGCATATTGGGCCCTTAAGCATGCAAACTTTTACTTAAAGACCGCGGGAGATCACCAGAAAATACAATTGAATGAATTGGATGAATTAAGAGACAATGCTTATGAAAATTCATTGATTTTCAAAGAAAAGACTAAAAAGTTTCACGATGCAAAGATTAAAAACCGGGTTTTAACGTTGGTGATCAAGTGTTACTTTTTAACTCTAGACTTAAGATATTTTCCAGGAAATTAAAATCTCGTTGGTCGGGTCCTTTCACCGTTACACAAGTGTTTCCTTATGGGACCATCGAGCTAGCTCAAGATGATGGTCCTAAATTCAAGTTGAATGGACATAGGCTTAAGCACTACTTTGGTGGGGAAATTCCTTCAATGGTTGACCTCGACCAAGTCACCTTCCCCAATGATAATTAGCATTGAGGGGATCGAGCCGAGCTCATGACTCGGTAATAAAAAACGAGGAGCCTCATGGGGGAGATCCCATGCTTATCCTTTTATGCTTTCTAATAACTAATTAGAGGGGATTAGTACCCATCCAACTCGTTGTCTCGTGGTTGTTTGTGATTGTGTTATCTAGATCATCATCATCATCTACGATTGAACACTCTCGTGTTCGTTTACGTGAGCCTCCATCGTTTGCTTGAAGAAGTTTTTCACGAATCCATTGACATATCCTTTATTGTTCTAACAATTATCTTTTAGCATAATTCATAAACGGCTTAGATAAATTGTTGATCACCCTTTCCATGCTAGATCCTAAGCATTCGATTCTTCGTCTCTCGTATGGGGGTGCTCCACCTTTAGACTCGAAACATTGAGGACAATGTTTACTTTTAGTATGGGGAGGTGAATAGATACTTGCTTTGCTACGCCCTCACGTTTTCCAACTTTCAATGTTTTGTTTTGTTGCTAATAAGGCTAAAAATGGCCAAATTTTAAAAATTTTCATAGTTTTCATAAGTGTTTTTGAGACACGAATGTATATTTTTCGATGGGTAGAATAAGAGCTAATTTTTGACTTGATGGGCATTTGGAGCCATTTACATTCCTTAACCCGCTCAATTCAAGTTTTGCTAGACTTTTATATAGGGAACTTTAAAACGCGAAAGTCTTAGCTCATGCGGGTTAAGAACAAGAATTTTTCGCAAGTTCCTATAAGTGATCTTAGAAAGTCACTTATCAAGGGAACTATAAAATGCATTCTCTAAACTTGAAAAAGTCCAAGAAAGTGCAAGATCCTATAGGTGGCTTGAAAACCCAAAACATTGATTTGATATAGTCTTAATGAAAGCCAATCCAAATTTGGCTTAATTTTGACTTGCATGGCTAAGTATTCACGAGTCTCTTTAATTAGAGGTCTTTATATAGTGAAGAACAAGAAGTGATAGAGTTAGACAAGTGATCATGCTAAACGTAGAACATGTAAATGTTCTTTCAAAAACTCATATGTTTTTAATTGTGGCTTTTTCTTCCCATAAGATCAATGCATTAGGAATAAAAATAATTGCAATAAGTAAGGTCGTACGATTTGAAAGGTTACTTAGCCTCTAGCGTAAGATCGTTTAAAAGTTGCTCGGGGTTTAATAGAGTTCATAGCCAAGGCATAACTTATTGAAGCGGGACGCGAAGAATGGTGAAGATCCAAAAAGGCCCTAAGAAGGCATGAGGAGCCCTATTTTGTTGCTAAAGATCCAAGATGATGTGAAGTATCATTATTCCTAAATCAATATGAAGGATCGAGACACACGACGAAAAGCAATTACTCCCCTAAAGATCATGGAGAAAGTCTATCCAAAAAGACCCTTACAAGGTATGAGGATAAATATATCCAAGTCCAAAAAGGAGGCGGATCGTTGTAAATCAAAGTCCAAAATTAAGATTGAAGAAAAATGATGAAGTCGTGGTCCAAATATTAAGAATCTCTCAAAAACGTCAAGTGAAGAAATTCCAAATATATGAAGAGAAGACCATAATTTCAAGAACGTCTTCCCAAGATTTGAAGTATGAAGTACATGCCAAATATCGGTCCGAGAAAGGTCTCAAATCGTGAAACAAGTTATGCCAAGATATGAACTTAAGGAGATACACGATAAGCCGTTTTAAAAGACTTTGTCCTTGCTAACTATCGATTAAATCGTGCTACTTTGCTTTCGGACTAATAACTACTCAAATAAGTCAATATAAATCACTTGTGAACCATGACAAATAGTTAAAAAAATGCTAGTAACCCATTTCCTTTTATAATAACTACTCAAATAAGTCATTATGTCTTTACACATCTTCGTAGTATTGTTGCAAGTCTTTTACTCTTTAATAAAGGTTAATAAAATTGAACTTTGGTAATGCTTAGATACTTTATTCTAGCATTGCGTGAGGGCACGGCAATGGCTTAGTATGGGGGAGTGATGAGATGGCATTTATACATGATCTCATCGTTCTTTTCGGGCTTTAAATGTATTAAAATGTCATAAAATACCATATATATGCTTGTGTTTATTTACTTGTGTATTTTAGGTATGAATATCGTGAAAAAGACAAAAGATCACAAGAAACAAGGAAAAACGGACACGAGAAACGAAGCCGTACAAAGAACCGGGCCCTAGTTCATGAATTATCCAACATTTACCCTTGAAGACTTAAAGATATGCAAGATTGATCCTCAAACAATGAAGAAATGACACTTAAAACCCTTTTGAATTCATAATTACAAGTTTGGTCCCTTAAGTTTGTCAAAATTGAAAAAAGGTCCCTCAACTTTGAAGAAATGGCAAGATTAGTCCCTCATCAAATCTAATTTGTCAATAATGGTCCCTCATGGAGTCAAAGATACATTGAAGACCTTTGAAGATCAACAAATTCCAAATTCAGTCCCTCAATTATGGAAAAATGGCAAAAACAACCCTTTAAACAGTTTCACCAAAGTTTTGTGGCAAAAGTATAAACTTGGAAAGTTTATTAACAAAGGGAATTCGTTTTATAAGCTGAAAAGCATTGTTTGCACCTTTTTCCAAAAGCCAAGGACTTAAACTACCAAGTTTAGAAGTTCAAATCCCTAAACACGCGCCAAACAAATCACTCCCTAAGAAAACGGATCAAAACGTGTTACTGTAGCAAGTAAGAACCCATAATTTACTTTTTACCAACAAAGGGTAATTTGCAATTAGTTGTTCCCCCGTGTGATTCACACATGTAGAAACCCATCCCAACCTTAAAACTCTCTTCTCCACTCATCAAAAGACCCTACACCCAAAACCGTTTCACCCATCACATCACAACTTATTTCCCAAGGACTGCCACGTGTCAAGATCAACAGCCAATACTCTTTGCTTAACTCTAAAGCTATTTTGAACGGTTTTGATCATTTTGGACAGCTCACATCAAAGAATCGTCTAGAAGACCTTAAGGGTACTTTTGGGAATTCAGTTCTAGGGTTTATGAATAGTGCTTTTTATCCATTTGCCTATAAAAGGAGACCTCAATCTATGAGAGTCCCTTTGCTCCAGATTTTGGCCATCAATCTTTGTAATTCCTTTTTAAGTTAATAAAATTTGAATTTCATAAATCTTTTGAATTCTCTTTTGTGTTTATTAAAAGTTGGTGTTAGAATAGCCTAAATCTGAGTTCCACTTACATGTTTTATTGGTTTTGAAAAAAAGGTTTTAAGGATTAAAACACTTGTTTTCAGAAATCAAAAGGTTTAGTCTGTTTTTGATCTCACTTGTTTGTTTGTTCATCTTAGCAGCTTGGAAGTTGGTACTTGTTTTGCTAGTACCTCAGCTCAAACAATCCAGGGCCTAGATGTAGGTCTTGGAGGTTTGCACCCTTCTCCTTTTTCAATTTCTCTTTAATTTTCTGAATATTTATGATTTTGCATGATTATTGTGGAATCTGTGTTTTGATGGTTGGATCTTGTTTATCTGGTATTGTTTGATGCTATTGAGTTGATGTTAACTTGATTTGTGAGTTGAATCTGAAATATCCCTTGAAAATTTGTGAAAACAGATAATTAAGGGGTGTTTGGGTTAACTGCATAAGCAGGTTTTGTGGTTTGTTAAGTGGTTGTTTTGAGTTGGTAATTATTGGTACTTGTTTAACTTAGATACTTGGTCACTTATTTGCAGGTTTTGTGGTTTGAAACACCTAGATCCTAAAAAAAGGGCTATAGAATCTTGTTTACTTGATAAAATTGGCTGTGGTTTAAGGGACACATAGATCTAATCATATACTAGGGTTAACAAGTCATTAAACTTAGTTACTTACACCAGGGAAAGAGATTTGAGTGCTTGAAATTGGATTTGTGGTCAATTAGATCAGCAAATTGTGCTTATGTTCTTGAAGTTTATAACAACAAGTATTATCTGCTTTGATCTTATTCCTTACTTTGATTTAGTGATTGATTTAAGTTTGTTTATGCTTAATCATAGTTTATATAGCTTGTGTATGCATCTTATTGAATTTGGAGTGCTTATTCTGGCTTAAAACTGCTTAAGTGTTCATAACTGCTTAATATCAAGGTCTATCCAATATCTGTGGACTGTTTGCTTAATCTGGGCTTATTGTGTGAACTAATTTTGATTTATTTGTTTATATAGACTCCTTGTGATTCACTGATCACAAGGGTGACCTTGTTTCCATTTAAATCCAACTAGACCTCTCTAAAAAGCTTGGTCAAATAGTCAAAGAAGTGGGAACTCCTTTCCCCTGCTTCTAGCCACTGCTAGTGTATTTTTGTGTTCAGCTTATCAATAAGCTATTATAGCTTATTTTAACCAGCAACAACTTGGATTTTGTAATAGGTGCTCATTTTTTGACCCATTTGTTCATACTAGAGCAATTGGTGGGTTGACTTTAAGGTTTGACTAGAAAACCAACTTAATTGACTTTTTCATAAGTGCTTATTGGCTTATTCTGGCTTATTGGTGTTGCTTATTGGAATTTTGTTGATTGATTTGGCTTATTGAAGTCATTTGTGACATTTTGCAAGTTGAATCAGGTTCTGAGGTGCCCTAAATCTCAAACCCGACTATTTTGTCTTTTAGTGGATTTGTACTTTGCTTATTTCTGGCTTATTGGGTGTGCATTTTCAAAATTTCTTTTTACAGATCTCTTTAGCATCCCAAAAGAAGGTTGTGTGTCAAATTAGAGCTTATGGCATTAGCTTATTGCTTAATGGGCTTAATGGCCCAATAAGGATAAGTTGTTTGCTTAATAAGCTGTGATAAGCTCACTTTCAGCTTTTGGGCCTTTAGAGTTTTGTGTTTAGAAATAAATTTTGAGTCAGATAGTGCTTTTCCAAGTCATTTGGGCTTATTTGGACTTATTAGGCTAAAAAGCCCAATAAGCTTGACTGTTTTGGGTTTTGGCCCATTTGAGGGCCCAATAGGGGTATTCTGGTCATTTCACTTTCGATTTCTAATTAATTAGGTCAAAATAAACTAGTTTGCAAGTTTTTAGAATTTTTTTATAATTTTTGGATTTTTAATATTATTTTATTATTATTATATTATTATTTTTCAAATTTCACATTTTTGCACTTTTTATATTTTTCTTAGCTTAAATACATTAAAATAGGATTTTTGCAACTTTTAGATTAATTTTATCATATTTAGATTAATTTTTATAATTATTTAAAGTTTTAATTGTTTTTAAATCATTTTAAATAGTTTTTATTAGTTTAAAATTTTCTAAAAATAGTTTTTAATCTTTTTAGGTCATTTTAGAGGTTTACCAATTGAAAAATCTTTATTTGGGCTTTTTGATAATTAATTTGATTTTTAGGGCTTTAATTAGCATTTAAAAATTGAATATTTGATTAATTAAAAGGTTTGAAAAAGTTTTGATCATTGGTAAACTCTTAGTTTATTTGTTTTGGTTTTTGGTGAATTTTTGGTAATTTTTAGAATTAATTTTTATTTTAGCTTATTTTACGGTTTTACGTTAAGTCGTAGTAGTAATTAATTTCACGTCTTCGTCA
The DNA here is from genome assembly GCA_025667525.1 of Glebionis coronaria. Lineage (NCBI taxonomy): Eukaryota > Viridiplantae > Streptophyta > Magnoliopsida > Asterales > Asteraceae > Glebionis > Glebionis coronaria. Next base: position 239,045 of record JANFOE010000720.1, on the reverse strand, counting down.
TCCTCTTTTCTCATCCCCTTCTAACCAATATTAATCTCAAATCTTGCTACATTTTAGTCACACACATATACCTCCTTGGGAAACGAACTTGGAATTTCATTAGGGTCATTTGTACACGGTTTTCCTAAACCGTCGTATTTAATACTTTCCCTATTTTGGTACTCTTTTCCTAAAGGGTATACAAAAACTCTACAATCACAACTCAAGTAGTATTATACTATATTTTTGTAGTTTACTTATTGAACCTCGAGACGTTTAGTTTTTCACCTATCGTTTCAAAGTCGACCGAGGGTAATTTACTTCCATAGTAGTTATCCTTATTCCTTGTTTTTTATCGATCTTTTTGATTGAGCAATACCAAATAAATAAAAATACCAAAAATAATCTTCTTCTTGTCTAATTTCTTTTCTTCAATCCGCTAAAATTCTCGTCACTTTGGTTTATGCAATTACGATCTTCTCGACTTTCGATTGATTACAATAGGCTTGAAAATATTCCTCGTAGAAATAGAAATCGTCAACAACGAATAGTGGAACCTGAGCTTCCACCTATTGTTGTAGAGATGGCCGATAACCGAACAATGGAGGAATTGCTCCGTGCACCCACAGAAGGGTATGGGGAAGCAATCGTTGTGCCGGCTATTTTGGCGGATCATTTTGAGATTAAGACGGGTCTTTTATTGCTCATTCGTGCCGACCAATTTCGTGGAAATGAGACCGATAAGCCTTGCTCTCATATTCGGAATTTTCTTCGTATTACCTCGACTCTCAAGTTTAGATATGTGCCGAATGACGCGATGAAGCTCATGCTTTTTCCGTACTCGCTCGAGTGTAACGCTAAGATTTGGTATGAGAAAGAAGCACCGGGTTCGATTTTGACATGGGATGATTTACTGTCTAAGTTCATGAATTACTTCTTTCCACCATCCAAAACAACACACTTTAAATTTGAGATCACTAGATTTGAACAAAAAGTGCATGAATCGTTTGGGGTTGCGTGGGAAAGGTTTAAAGATTTGTTAAGACAATGTCCAAACCACGGTTTCTCGGAATTGCATCAAATCAATACTTTTTATAATGGGCTTAATATGAATGAACAAGATTCTTTAAATGCCGCCGCGGGCGGTAATCTTTTAAGAAAAACTCTGAGAGATGCGTGGGGTATAATTGAGAATAAGTCTAGAATGCAATATTCATGAAACACACCGGTTGTTTCCAATGTGAATTCATTTAATCCCGATATTTCTAGATTGGACTCTAATATTGATAGTGGATTCGCGACTTTGTTAAGTGAGATTAGGAAGAATCCTCATTGATCGATTAATATGGTTGAGAATTTTTGTGTATCATGTGGTGGAGCACGTCCTAATTATGCTTGTTCAACCACGGGGTTTGATCAAGCTAGTGCTTTTGCCGCGACGGGAACTTATGGCTCCAACGGTCAAGTTCCTCGTCAAAATCATGTTTCTCCACCGGTTCAAAATACGTACAACAATGGGAATATTGGGAATAATTTTAACCGAGGTAACCAAGGTAATTACAACCAAGGAAATGGGTTTAATGCTAATCAAAACAATCAAGGTTTTAATAATTATCAAAATGATTGTCAAGCTACATTAAAACGAATGAGGCAAATTTGAAAGCTTTTCAAAACAATGTTCAAGGACAAATGGCAACTTTGAAAAATGAGTTTCAAAATACGATTGAAGGGAAAAACAATAAGATTGAGCTTAATCAACAAAGACTTGAGCAAAACCAAAACCGTTTTGAGCAAAGGTTTGGGCAAAGCCAAAATCGTATGCAACAAAGTTTGGAACAAGGTGAAAATAAATTGCTTTCGATGTTTGAGGAATTTATGTCTAAACCATCTTCTTCTTCGGGGTGCTTACCTAGTAATACCATTCCAAACCCAAAGGGAGAGCTTAAGGCCATCACCATTTATGACGATTGTGATAATTTAGAAGAAGTGATTGAGTTTGATCCTCCACCTAAGGAAACCGTTCTTGATGTTACCAAGGCTACTTTAAATGTGATTAGTACCTCGATTTTCTTTGATTTCTTTCCCGAGAAATATAAAGATCCGGGTCAATTCTTGATACCTTGTGTTTTCAATGAGCTTGGGGAATGCAAAGCTCTAGCCGATCTAGGAGCTAGCATTAACCTAATGCCCTTAGCCATTTGGAAAACTCTTGACTATGTACCACTTAGTACCACTCGAATGATCATTAAGCTTGCTAATGGTACCACCACCCATCCGGTTGGTATAGCGGAAAATGTCATTGTTAAAGTGGGAAAAAAAATTTACCTAGCCGATTTTTCTATCGTTAATTATGAGACCAATCCTCGTGTGCCTATTATTTTAGGACGACCATTTTTGTGTACGGCTCATGTTCAAGTTGATATGAGGAAAGAGGATATTAAATTATTTTATGGGGATAAAACTATTGTTTTCAAACCGGAAAAGATTCCAAGATTTGTTTCTAAGAAAGTGGAAAGTGTGAAACTTGTTAAACCTATTGAAAGTAACACAAATAAGAAATCTCTCTTTTACAAAGGTGTTTTTCCAATTTTAGAAACCTCATTTTGTGATGAAGAAAAGTTAAATTCAAAGGAAGATGCTTGTGTTGTTGAATCATGTTGTAATCTTATCTCGTCTCCACTCATTCCACACGAGGATGATAGTTCTAAGATTGAAAAGGAAATTGATGACTACCTTAGTGCACCATTTGATCCTAGTGAGTTTAAAAGTGAGAATTTTGATCCCGAGGGAGATATTGCTTTAATTGAACAATGTTTGAAAATGGACTCATTTTCACTCGCTTCGAAGGACCAAATTGATGATCCTAAGGCACAATCTTCATTTGAAGAGCCTTTGATTCCTAACTCCACACCGAGTGAGGTTTGTGACTATTCATTCGATAAGTTCACCGATGAACTTGTTGATCCACTTCCATGGGGAAGTGAAGACGTTACTGATTTCAAAATCGAGCGGGATTCTCATGTTTTACCTACCATTCTCGAGGAATTGTCCAATGAATTTCCTTCTAATGAGAATGATGATCTTGTATCCGAGTGTGACACACTTGATACTTTGTCGGATATTTCTTGTGATGACAAGATTGATGACACTTTTGTGACTTACTCAAATCCTCTCTTTGAAGCTTCAATGAACAATAATCCATTGTTTCAAGAGGATTTTGAGAGCATCATACTTCCTACATCTCACAATCCTTGTGATGATGAACTTCTCTTAAAGGAGGTTGATGAGTTTCTCTATATAGACATTCCTTCAGAATTTAAGGAAGAGTCTAGTGACGGTCATGAAAATCTTTGGTTTGATCACCCGATTTATGATGATGATAATGTTGACCCGGAGGGAGAAATTACTTTTACTCCAATTATCCTTCCCACTCGTTTTGATCTTAATGTGCGGGTTTTTAATGCGACTTGTTTTGAGTACCATGACCCCTTTGTTCACAGTCATAAGAGTGATAAGGTCAACAAAGTCATGCAAGTTGATTCCACTATGGATGAAACTTTTACCACACCATTACCATTTGCTTTCTATGATCATGGATTAGCATGGGGGGATGACACCGTTTTGTTTATTCCTTTCTCTCACGAGGACGAGGTATTCAACCCCGGAATCATTAATTTTAGGGAAATCTCGGCCTTTCACCGATGCAATAATTGAAAGACTTTTCGATCATCTTGGTTCGAGTTTATCTCGGGGAGTATGTTATTTTCATTTCGTGATTTGTGACCACCATCTCTTTTTGGAGATTTGTGTTGGAGTTTTATCCTTTCGTTTGTCATCCGACAACGAGGATGTAATCTTTGACCCCGGCATCGTGCTTTATCATGGATTTTATTCCATTGTGCCGGTTTTTACCGTTTTCCCTAAGGACCAATGAATGCGGGGATCGAGTCGAGCTCATGACTCGGTTAACAAAAACAAGGTACCTTTTGGGGGAGTCCCATACATTCTATCTTCTTTTTATTTTCTAACACTAATAAGGTTTGATCTTTCAAGCTCGTGCTTGTGTTTTCTTGTGTTGTGAATCTTAGGTATGACCCTAATCATTGAAGACCCTCGTGTTCGGGTTTTGCCGGTCCACTTGATCTTCCAATCTTTGATTGCCAAAAGGGGCACGCTCTCTATCCTTTGATTTTTATCGACTAACGTTTTATCTTGAGGCATAATTAATAAACGGCTTATAGATTTGCGTGCTCTTTCCATGCTAGGATTTTGCATTAGACTCTTCGTATTTTAGCAAGGGGGTGTTACTCTTGAGCTAAGAAACATTGAGGACAATGTTTGGTCTTAGCATGGGGGAGTCAATCGATATAATCGCTTGCAATTGCTTTTGTCGTGTCTAAACGTAATTTTTTTCTTGTTTTTCATAAAAAAAAATAAATTTTTAGTGTTATTTTTTAGTTTTAATAAAGAAAATAAGTGCTTTTGACACAAATGTAGGCTTTCCGTTGGTGAAAATAAAAATAGTTTTTGACTCGACTAGGTTTTTACCTTAGCTTTTCCTTAACGTGTTTGAATTAAGTTTTGCTAGGCTTTTATATAGGGAACTTAAAAACGCGAAAGTCAACTCATACGAGTTAAGAACAAGAACTTTTTGCAAGTTCTTATAATTGATCCTAGGAAGTCGTTTATCAAGGGAACTTTAAAACACAAATTCTAAAACTTGAAAAAGTATAAGAATATGCAAGATCCTATAGATGACTTGCAAACCCAAAACATTGATTTAATAGGCTAAGTATCCATTGATTTCACATTTTTGAAATTTTACAATATGGAGAACAAGAGATGATAGAGTTTAATCATAAGTTTCTAAAGTTAATTCTTCTTTGTGTAAGTATTTTTGTGTTTGATTTAATCTCCTCGTATTTATTTTCCACGCTTGAATAATAATTTCTTAATAAATGAAGTTTTTAGCGGTTTAGGCTTGATATCTTAACTCGTAACTCCTTCTTTTTCTTCCCTTGTAATTAAAGAGAGAACACATTAAGGGTGTCAGCGTCATGGACTTTTGATCATGGGATTGCGGAAATTTGGCTTACTATAAATATCATATTAATAAAGAAGAATAAATAAAAACATGTTCTCTAGGAGCCTTCGGGTGGGAGTCATGTAGCACTAACCTTGTCATTAGAGCCTTAGCGTGTATGGCAAGGGGACGTGTTTAATAAAAATTGCTTCATCATCATGAGCCATAAGGTGGGATGGTGAATGTCAATTCCCTTATTTTTGTCCAAGGAGCCTTCGGGTGTGGATTTTAAATAAGGAGCACAATTGCATCTTAAAGAGCCACAAGGTGATATGATGTGATTGTTGCTAACTTCATTAATAAGCTCATAATTGACTTTGGAGGTTTTATTGTTTCTTTTAAGTAGTCCTATTAGCCAAATTTCGGGTCCGGGGATTTATCCCTCTTATCGTGTTAAGTTATCCTTGATGTGGGCTTTCTTTAGTAACAACGGTTCTTGAAGTCGAGGTTAGGTTTTGAGTGTTGAGTTTACACCGTTTTTGCCTTCATTTTTAGACTAATAAATATCAAATAAAGTCAAATGAGCCTTTTTGGTGAATGACAAATAAAATCTATAGATACAATTAGGAATAATAGGAGATTGAGTTTAACACAAATTACTTGTATGAGTTGGTTTAATTTTGGGGCTTATGATTGACAATGATCTTGTTTTTACAATTGGCATGGAAAAGTGAAAAGTCGAGGATGATGAATCTATTTGAGTTTTATGATCCTAAAAGTTATTTTTCAAATAATGGAAGCAATACATTATGTCTTTGCAAAATAATGTGTCAAAAAGTTGAATAAAAGTGTAGTTAGTGTTTTATTTTATCAACCACTAAGACCACTAGAAGCAGAATTAGGGAATTATATGAGTCTACTAGCAAGTCGTGGAAATGGTGGTTTGATAATCAATGACCTCTAGGATATAAATGGATGCCTAAAGTTAGGACAGAAAATGTGACAACGAGTGTTAGTCTGCCTTTAAATGTTGCTAAGGACACTAATGATTCTGAAATCACAACTAATGTGGTATCCAATTTAGCAAATGCTCCATCGTGTTCTAACTCTTCTGCAGGTTATACAAATAATTCTCTTCATAATGGACTCCGGATGCACGAAGCACATGACGGGAATCTCAAGCTTCTAATTAACTTCATGGAGAAGTTCCTGGGTACGGTCCGATTCAGAAATGATCAATTTGGACCGATCCTATGATATGGAGATTTGGTTTAGGGGAATATCACGATAAAAAGGGTATAGTACGTCGAAGGGCTCAATCACAATCTTTTCTCGGTTGGTCAATTATGTGATGCAGATTTGGAAGTTGCTTTTAGAAAGAAGACATGTTTTGTTAGTGATTATGATGGGAATGATTTACTCACCGGTTCACGGAGTACTGATCTTTACACAATTTTACTACAAGACACAACTTCATCAACTCCAATTCGCTTCATGGATAAAGCTTCAATGACTCAGGCATGGTTATGGCATCAACGTTTATCTCATCTCAATTTTGATACCATCAACTTGCTATCCAAGAAAGAAATTGTGAGAGGCCTTCCAAGTTTTAATTTCATCAAGGATCATCTTTGTTCTTCTTATGAGCTTTGCAAAGCTAAACGGAGTAGTTTCAAGACAAAGACTACACCAAGATCAAAAGGACGGTTAGATCTTCTTCATATCGATTTGTGTGGACCCATGCGTGTTCAAAGCATCAATGGGAAGAAATACGTTATGGTAATTGTCGATGACTACTCAAGGTACACATGGACCCACTTCTTGAGGTCCAAGGATGAAACACCTGAGGTTCTCATTAACTTCCTTAAGATGATACAACGTGGTCATCAAGCTTAAGTAAAAGTGGTACGTACTGACAGAGGCACAGAATTCTTGAATTCAACTCTAAAGAATTATTTTTAAGCCGAAGGGATTGCGCATGAAACATCTATTGCTCGAACACCCGAACAAAACGGTGTTGTTGAAAGACGAAACCATACTTTAGTTGAGGCTGTTAGAACTCTATTATCCGCTTCAAAACTACCATTACACTTTTGGGCCGAAGCCGTGTCAACTGCATGTTACACACAAAACCGATCCTTAATTATCCGAAGACACGAAAAGACACCATATCACATAATTCATGATCGAAAACCTTCACTAAAACACCTTCACGGTTTTGGATGTACGTGCTACATTATGCGATATGGTGAAAATCTGGACAAGATGAAAGAGAAAGGTGATGCATGCATTCTAGTGGGATATGAAACTCAGTTTAAGGGATATAGAGTGTACAACAAGACAACAAAATTGATAGTCGAGACTATTCATATCAGATTTGATGAATTACAAGAAATGGCACTTAAACAAAGCAGTTTTAGTCCCGATCCACAATGACAAAAGACTTTTGTGCACAACCGCACGGAACTCGGAACTCAAGACCACAACAATGAACCGTTAAGTTCAAAGCTGGTTCCTGAACATGTTCCTAGAGCAGATATGATAGTGGACATGACACTTGAAGAGTTGGAAATGTTATATGGACCAATGTATGATGAATATTTCACGGGGGAGAAACATGTTGTATCAAAGTCCTCCGCTGTCACTCATTAATATGAATGATGATACCAAATCATCGTCAACAAAAGGATACAACTTTATCTACTTCAACACAGGTTGCTGCATATTTACCTCCTCAGAATATCACATCAACAACCGCTCCTACAACATCAACAACTACTGTCATTGCTCTAGAGAACACAAATCAAGTAGACAATGCATTCTCTGACGAAGACGAATTTATCAACCCATTCGGTACAACGGTACACGAAACTGGAGAGTCTTCTACTCGCCATGTTGATCTGTCAAATATGCACACGTTCTACCAACGACATCCTTCAACACATCATTGGACCCGAGATCATCCTTTGGTTCAAGTATTTGGAAACCCATCACAGCCTACTCGTACAAGACGATAATTAGAAACTGATGGCGATGTTTGTATGTCCACACTCGCCGTGAGTACAGCTGAACAAAAAAATATCAAAGAATCCTTGGCTGATCATGCTTGGATTGAATCAATGCAAGATGAACTTCTCCAATTTGAAAGACTAAAAGTCTGGGAACTTGTTGATACACCATACGATGTAATTCCATTAAATCTTCGATGGGTATGGAAAAACAAGATGGATGAAGAAAACACAATCATCAAGAACAAAGCTAGGCTAATGGCTAAAGGGTATGGCTAGAAAGAGGGTATTGATTTTGAAGAATCATTTGCACCAGTAGCTCGTTTAGAAGCGGTCAGGATTTTCCTTGCTTATGCTGCACATAAGGGATTTATTGTCTATCAAATGGACGTACATACGGCATTTCTTGACGGTCCTTTGAAGAAAGAAGTCTATGTCACGCAACCGGAAGGATTCGGAAATCCTCATTATCCTGACAAGGTGTATCGTCTCCACAAAGCACTTTATGGACTCAAGCAAGCTCCAAGGGCGTGGTACGACGAGCTCTCGAAATTTCTGGTATCCAAAGGTTTCTCAAAAGGTTCAATTGATCTAACTTTGTTCACTTATAAATACGGGGATGACATTTTGCTTGTGCAGATTTATGTTGATGACATTATTTTCAGGTCTACAAACCCAAAACTTTCAAAATGGTTTGAAAAAGTCATGCATAGCAAATTTGAAATGTCAATGATAGGAGAACTAAAATTCTTTCTAGGAATTAAAGCTCACCAATACCCAAGTGGTATCTTTATAAACCAGGCTAAGTATTGTCAAGAGATAATAAAAAAGCATGGTATGACCTCATGTGACCCCGTTGGGACACCATTATCAACCACATCCCTAGATACTGATTTAGAGGGAGATGCCATAGATCAAACGAAATATCGTTCCAACGATCGGCTCCCTCGTGTACTTAACAGCAAGCAGACCAGATATATCACATGCTACGTGTTATTGTGCACGATATCAAGCACGACCCATTGAAAATATAACACCCCCACAAATGTTATGCGCAGCGGAACTACAACATTTGGGTGCTACGTAGTTATCATCACACATAAGCTATATTAAACGACTCAAGAGACGTAAAGTTTAAACATAAATTAAATATTGATTAAAACATCAAAGTCTACGGTTTTCCAAATCCCAAGATAATACAAAACAAAGTTTGCGTTTTGGTCCCCATTGAATCTCAACCCAAAAGTACATTTTAGTTCACATGACATAATAATAAATATTTAAGTGTTAAAAGGGGAGGAAAAACAAAGTAGACCACCAAGCCACAACAACTTCCATCCTCGCATGCTCCGCTGCTATCAATCTTGGTTACCTGAAACACATGCTTAAAACTGTCAAGACAAAGGTTGAGTGAATCTATAGGTTTATCAAATCATAGGTTGAACATAAGTATTAAAACCAATCATGATCATTAAATAGCATTGTCGTATACACAATCTATTATTCAAGGATATTATCTTTAGCATCAGCTAATAATTGTGTTTAAGCTCGTGACACTAATTCGTTAACTCAATCACCCGCGTACAAAGACCGGCATGATTTAAGTGAAACCAGTGCCCCTTATAAAGACATTAGTTGTAATTATACCTTATTTCTTATCACAAGTTATCCGTCCGCAGAGGGTACTCAACGTACTAGCTCTCGTCTCGGATAGGGTCGTCAACTTGTATTATCAATTGTATAAGCGGCTATCTCCAACCCACACAAGGGCAAGACAATAGTTAATAGTTCACGAATTTAGGGAGTTTTACAACTAGGTACTCAACACAATTCAAGGCAACATTCGGGTCCAACAATCATTCTTGACTTATATTCTTTTCATTTAAATAGCATGCATCCCCCTCGCGGGTAAAAACGTTTGAAATAAGTTAAAGAGCGAGGCTATAGACTCACCTGGCGTAGTAGTAGTGGTTCTAGTGAAGACATAACGAGAAATGTCACCGACGACGGTGATGCCCAGGAAAATCAAACACTTGACCTAAAAGTCAAAGTACGAAAACCAAATCAATACACCGCGTACATAATTGTACTAAACACACGCAAATCGAAACACTTAATTCTTATGAAAACTCACGTCAAAACCAAACAAGTAGTTGTTACTAGACTTATACCATTTACCTGCGTATTTAAAGTGATTCTCATTTTATAAATTTGCCGATACTTACCAAAAGTACGGGCTGTTTTCTACGACTTAAGCAACTGTATAAAATTCAAGAAAATTCACAAAAATACATTATGACCTGTATAAAACCCATATTTATTCCCATGAAAAGTTTTCACTTCTATGACTCGTTACACATCACATTTCCTAACATACAATTTTAGGACTGATTTTACACGTTGACCATGTTGGACTTGTTTGACCCATTTAAAATACACCATTGACCAATCCAACACCTAAGTCTAAGAATAGACTCACAAATGCAGGTTTGAAACCAAAAATTACCTTTAAATCATTTACCAAACTCTATCTATGGTCCCCGGGATTTGACCCAAAACCAAACACAAATTCGGATTGTGTTGGTTCTCATCTCCCGGTACACGAACTTTCAAAATAGCATAACTTTTGACTCGTTTGGAGTCGTAATCTCTACCTTATACCAAAACGAAGCTAAGACAAAGCTCTACAACTCTATCCTATGTTTATGACCTGTTTACAAAGTTAAACCCACGAAAAATATGCTTGAACAATCTGGTCTAAAATCACTCTTCCAAAATCATAACAAATCATCATTCCAATCCATTCTAACGACACCTAGCCCTAACTTAACCACTCATGACCATTCCTAAACACCTTAATCAGTCCCTAACACCTAGGATATCAAATCCACTCTAAAACCCATTTACCAAAACATACATGCAATGTGTTTAACTCATTCAAAAACACCTAAAACACAATCCTACATACAAACCCACAACACATTTCATCAAACACCATGATCCCACCAAACACCCCCACATTTCGTGGGTTTTGGGGGCTGTGGAACACCAACTACATATACTCCATCATGTTCTATGGATTAATTAACATTACCCAATCACCAATTAAACAAATTAATGATTTAATTACATTAAAACATGTTTTTGAAAAACCATTGATTCTTGGAAAATTTGTGTTAATGCATGTTGGATTAAAGGGTGTAAGAACACTTACAATGATTAATTAGGATGTGGTCTAAGCTTGGATTTAACCAAAACAAGTTGGAAAATTTTTTATGGTGGTTTAGGGGTGGTGGTGGTGATGCCGTAGGCTAGAGAGAAAGGGAGGAGGAGAAGAAATTTTTTGAATGATTTTTGGTTGTGTGTTTTTACTTCCTCCCATTTTGTAAAAATTTAAGGGGCTTGTTTTGTCAAATGGGCTTTCTTTTGGCCTTATATTTAAATGACCATTTTAAAGAGCGAGAATCGACTTACTAGTCGGTTTTGAAAATTTACGGGGGTCGGGGGTCGTCCCGAACACTCGAAATGCTTTTAAATGGTTCAAACGCACACAAAACGAATATACACATGGTTTCGACTTGACTTAACACGTAATAAAAATAAAATCTCGAAAAACTCAAATATCGATCAATCGATAATAAAAGGTAAATTTTGGGCATCCGTCGGTATCTTAGTCGTCATCGGTTCTTCTTAAATCGTCAAATGTTAAAACTACGACTTTAAACGTTGGTTTCAACATAAACCGTCAAATATATAACAAACGAAATTTCTTAAAAATTTCAAAAATATTCGTAAAATATGATTAAATAAATGACGTTGAGGTCGGGATATCACATCCACAAGTGAGTCGCAACTTAAGAGAGATGCCCATACTGAACAAATCTTGAGACAATAATTTAGCATCATACGGCACATTCACGGGTCTTACAGAAAAGCACCTCAAGGAGATTAAACGGATCTTTTGGTACCTCAAGAATACCATTCGTTTGGGACTCTGGTATCCGAGGGAAACCAGTTTCTTTCTAACAGCATATTCAGATTCTGATCACGCAGGGTGTCTTGATACACATAAAAGTACTTCTGGTGGTGCACAATTTCCAGGTCAAGATAAGCTTGTTGGATGGTCTTCCAAGAAGCAGGATTGTATGTCACTGTCATCAGCCTAAGCGGAGTATGTGTCTCTATCTGCGTGTTGTGCTTAAGTTCTATGGATGAGAACCCAACTCACGGATTATGGCTTCCACTTTGATAAAGTACCTATGTACTGTGACTCAAAGTCCATCATAGCCATCTCCTGCAATCCGGTACAACATTCCCGCACAAAGCACATTGATGTCAGATATCACTTCATTAAGGAACAAGTTGAAAGGGGTATCGTTGAACTATACTTTGTTGGAACTGATTACCAATTAGCTGACTTGTTTACAAAAGCTCTTTCGAAAGAGAGGTTTGCGTATCTAGTTAGGCAAATTGGTATGAGATGTTTGACTCCAACAGAATTAGAGATTCTGGCAAAGAAGCCTGCTTGATTCATATATCAAACATCTACTTGTAAATATTTTTGAAAAAGCAAAATACAAAAATATAAAACACATAACAGCAAAACACAAAATTAAAAATATTTCAAAAACCAAAAAGATTCTTCTGGACATGTATTTCAGTATCGATAATATGGACGTACCTATAAATGTCGCTCAATAACAACACGGGTGTGTACATAAAGCTCGAATGAAAGTTGTAATTTTTTTTCAAAACATGTCATTTCTACTTTTAATAAAGGAAAATGTCTATTTTGGATATTTTTTCAACAACGGGTAGAGCAATCTATCTTGGGTTGAGCTTGTCACAAAACATTCAACATTTTGAGCTCAACACAATGGCTTGTAATCACTTTCAGATTGTAACCCGGTTCTATATTCACGGGAGAGTGTACGCTTTAGTGCCCTTACCCTCAGCAAAAGAAGAGAAATCTTCTTACACTTGAGTAGATTCATCAAGACATTCAAAGTCTATGAAATCAAGTTTATGCTTTAGAAAAACCTCTTCGCCAAAAAGAATTAGGATTTTGCAAAAAGCGTTGAACACAATTTTTTCAAGAATTTTTCAATGATGATTCAAAATCTTTCAAAAATTGTGTGTTCAACAAACTCCCATCCTCAAAATGCGAAATGTGGATCACATCCTCACAATGACAATTCAATTGGATCAATTCTTTAGGGGGAGCATTTCAACTTCATGCAAATATTGACACATCTTTCTCCCGGAGATTTTCAAGACTATTTTTTCAAAATATATTTTAATCAAATTTGGTATCTCTGATATCAAAAGATTTTATATATTAGAGATAGGGGAGAAAATGTGATTAAAATGTGATCTTATACAAGACTCAAGCACTTTAACTCTTACCTACATGTGCAAAACACTTTCGATTATCGACGCGCATGTGAAGGGGGAGCTTTTCTGAAACGACAAAACTAGCAAGGTGTTAATTGTTTTTCGAACACTTTGTTAGAATTTAAAGTGGTTCTTATGGTTAGGATCTGATACCCACAACATCTTTAATCCATTACGTTATTAGTGTTAAAAGGGTGGTTAGGTTTAAGTACTATGATCCAACCAGAACCAGAGGGATCTTCCCAGGGACAATCCAATAGATTACTAGAAGTCCTTAGGAAAGATGGAGTAGAATGTGAACGTAGCTGAATGCCGACTAGGTACTGATGCTAGCACTGGAACAATCACAACAAGGTGCTAGTAATGATGTCTTGGTAAGCATTGAAGGGGTTGAAGAATGAAAAAGAAATGTAAGGATAAAGGGTGTAAAGAAAGAAGCCCTCCATACAACTAAGGCATAAACCGGGTCAACACATCATGAAGACAACTCATCATGGACCCAGTGATGTGAAGCACAACCCTTTCCTAGCTACTCAGGCTTCTCTCAAAAGAAGTTTGTTTTATTGTCACGGAGATAAACATGACTTCTATTTACTTTCTCACTCCGAGATAGTTGATATTGAATAGGTGGCATCTGCTCCAGCCTTCGACCACTGAAAGTGCACAAATCGAGTCTAGAGCCAAGAGATCAATCAAATCTCGTTAGGATACACGAAATGACGATAAAGATATTCCTACGTTATATCCTTACGATATTGCTAGAACACTCAGAGTGATACTACTTAGTATTCACAATGATGAGTGGAAATCCTTCTAGTGTTCATATCAAACAGCACTGCGGTAGGTCATATGTAAGATTCTTTATGAATTAAACATATGTAGAACTGAAAAGCAACAGTGGTTTGATTCTGAATTGATTCAAACTCGTTTCAGGTTTCTACGCAATATCTTTATGGTCTTGCCAGAACATTCGGAGTGATATTCATTAATATTCACAGTGACGAATGGAAATCCTTCTAGCGTCAACATCAAACAGCGCTACGGTAGGTGACTTGTGAGATTCTTATGAATCAAGCTTGTGTCAACTGGAAAGCAACAATGATAAGACTCTTTATGAATCACACTTGTTCTAGGAATTTGAATTGACGACTTTAATCAAGCGGATATCTATCCAATTGATTCACTCTTTATGTTCCCAGTCTTGCTTTGAGACGGTCGAGTAAAGAGAACGGCTAGTACATCCGCGTAACCCTGTCAAGGAGATTCTTAACTGAATCTATCTATCACAGGTACTATATTTAATATCGTATAACGGTCTTCACCGACCAGAGGTAAAACGCTACCGATTTAGGACGAATGTCAAAGCCATTCAGTCTGTGCCTATGTTTTGTCTCGAGAAGGTGGTGTCACGGTGTACTCAGCAAAGTCAAAGATTAAAAAAAACCACATACTCATGCCAAAAGACATCTTCAACAATTTATAGCGTGAGCATGTGGATGAAGATACAAGATTGAAAGATGGCAAAGACAAGTCAAGGATAATTTGAAGATCTCAAGATCAAAAGACAAAGTCGAAAGACAACGACAAAGGCTCAAAGATCACAACATGAAGGAAAAAGACTACTATTACACGTTCAAGACTCATTTATGGCGAGATTAGTAATCTCTACAAATTTCCAAATGACAAAGGGTAATGACCTCTCATAAAGGGTAATGACCTCTCAATGGGGGAGATTGTTAGCCTCAAAATATTGAGTCAAACAAGAATGCTCGGTCATATGTTTATTATGTATCTATATTAGAACGTAGTAATATGTATTAGGTTAGTCGTATATTACGGGCTTAACTTTAAGCTAAGGTTCATTCATAAGTAACCAAAGCCCAAAAGGAAAGCCAGACCCATTATCATGTAGCCCTTCATGCCACATGTAGGCAAGGCTATATAAACCTCTCTTTGTATGTAAGGAGAGGTTGATTGGTTGGTTGTTCAATTTCTCTTAATCTAACATTTCACAAGTTTTCACACACTTCTCTCTTTTTTCTCTCTCTAGTTTCTCTCTCTAGAATTCATGTTTTATCTACCTTTCTTTCTTGTTTAATCATCACGTAATCTATGAGACAACAAACAACTTATCAATAAGCTATATTAGCTTATTTCTCTGAGCAACAACTTTACTTTTGTGATAGATCTTATTATTTTCACCTAATTAGCTTATCTGGTAGCTTGTAGCTTTTGGTTTTAAGATTTCACTAGAAAATAAACTACTTTGTCTTTTTTAAAAAGTGCTTATTCATTATTCCAGCTTATTCACTATGATTATTGAAAATCTTTTTGATTATTTATCTTAATTAAGTCATTTAAAAATGTTTACAACTTGAATCAGCTCTTGAATCACCCTAGAACTCAAAAAATGACTATTTTGTCATTTTCTGTAGAGAGTTTTGGCTTATTTCAGGCTTATTTATTGATCTTATTCAATTTTTCTTTTTACAAAAAGCTTCATAAGCACTAGAGCAGGATGTGTGTTAATTTTCAGCTTATGGCATTAGCTTATGTCTTAATGGGCCAAAAAGCCCATTAATAATAAGCCGAGTGTTTGATAAGCTATGATAAGCTCACTTTCAGCTTTTGGGCCTTTAGACTTTTTTGTTTAAAATCTAATTTTAAGCTAGACTGGAACTTTTCAGCTTATTTGGTTAACTTTTTGCTTATTGGACCAAAAAGCCCATTAAGCTTGGACTGTTTTCACTTTTGGCCCATTTGGAGCTCCAATAGGGGTATTTAGGTCATTTCACTTTCATTTATGGTTTTATTAAGTTAAAATAAGTTAGTTTACAAGTTTTTTGAATTTTTTTATAAATTTTGAATTTTTAATATTATTTTAATATTTAATTTTAGTTTTTAATCATTTTAAATAGTTTTAATTAGTTTTAAATTTTGAAAAAAATATATTTTAGTTTAATTACGTTATTTTTGGAGTTTTACAAATTGAAAAATCTTTATTTGGGCTTTTTATTAATTTAATTGATTTTTAGGGCTTTAATTAGCATTAAAAAATTAATTATTAAATAAATAAAATGTTTGAAAAAGTTTTGATTATTTGTAAACTCTAATTGAATTTTTAGGAATTTATTGTGATTCTCTAGGAATTTTTAGAGTAATTTTTAAATTTCGTCATATTTTTACGTTTTACGTCTTATCATTCGTTGTAATTTAATTTTAATCGTAACCATCATCATTTTCACAATAAGCCCTCAAGGCCCAAGGGTGTGGGGGGAGTTGTGGCAGATCTATATAAGACCTGTAAGAACAATTATAAGAAATTGTAGAGAGAATATTTGAGAGAAGATTGTAGAGAGAGATATAAGAAAACACACACTTGTATTACTTCAAATTCTGATGCCTTACAATGGCAAGATACATGGCTATATATAGCCTTGATTGGGTACAACCTTCAAGCTTAGAGTACAAGCATTCTTACTTTTACACATTATTGCCATATGACCTAAGCGCTTACATCATATAGCATTATTGAAACTAGAAAACACTAGAAACATCAAACAAACTCAAGATACTAAAACATAATTATTAAAACATTATACTAAACATAAAATGTTTAGCCTTCTTCATGGACTCCAACGTGCATCAGGATGGGTTGGATCATCTTCGAACGGGTCGAAATGTGCGTCAACAACGGAACCAAATGAGACTGAACCGAATGAGTCTTCGTCGTCAGATGAATATGGGTTTGCATCTTCATCGGTCGTTGTGTCTATGTCATTTTTGTGGTTGTCACTGAGCCAATTGTGGTTTGCTTCAGCCCATTTCAGTGAATCGGGATGGTCGTCACTCATGGCATCATATTCCACCTTATAAAAGTTGGAATTGTGTCAGGGTCAACACCATTTGCTCTTGCCATTAGGTTTCTTGTATCTGCATAAAGGTTTCGGAACTTCCTTTCACACTTCCTGCTGGCTGGGTTAATTTCATACCAGTCATGAATGAAACATGATCCTGAGTGATAAACGAGTGATCCTTCATCGTTAACAGCCTTGGGTGGTAGAAAGGATCCTGTTCTTCTGAACATCACTAGTACATACTTTCCTTTGCTAGTCACTCTCAAGCATCGCGTCCATTGGTGGTGAGGAACAAACCATTGTAGCATGGTTAGTAAATTTCTGGAGTGAGGGCGGACATCATTGAACTGGCTTTTGACAATGTATGACAAAAGTTTTTCTGTGTTGAAGGAGATGCCTATTGTGAAGCTTTCAAACAGGTACCAGAAAAATCACAATGCTTCCTTCGGAAAGTTCCATAGGTCATGGATATGAAACACATTAAGAAACGGGTAGTCTGGGTGGAACATGAGACCATTTATGCACAAACCATGTTTCTGTATAAGGACCCTGAGAAATGTTTTGAAACTTAATTTAGACCTTTTTTCAAAGGTTAAATCTGCGATTGTTTCCATTATCTCTTCTGGCAGGTTGAGGACAGGGAGTGGTGGTGTAGGGGTGGAGGAGGATGGTGGATCACTTTGGGAAGTTACTGAAAGAACCATTGAAAGAAATTTAGAAGTATGTGGTTGGACTTGGCTTACTTTCTTTGGGGTTTTGTCTTTTGAATTATAGGCAGTTGGGCGAGAGAGAAAATCTACAAGGACGTTCTCTGTTCCTTTGATGTGTTTTACTGTGAACTTCCACTGTGAGAACCAATTTGCCCATCTCAAAAGTTGTGCGTGAGGGAGCATCTTCCGCTTAAATTGTAGCATACGTGGAAAGGAGGACATGTCCATTTCAACGTGAAATTCGTGTCCGATTAGATGGAATTAGAATCTTTCAATGCCTCGTTTGACTGCAAGAATCTCTTTGAACGTAGAGTGATAGTGTTATTCAGAGGGTTTAAACGCGCCGCTCTTGTAGCCACATATATGTCTCTTATTATTGCTATCTTGGACAAGTAGGACAGCTCCCCAACACTCATCGCTGGCATCTGTCTGCAAAATTCTTCTTTCAGTCATGATGGGAATCTTCAGTGGGGGCATCTTTTCGGCTAGCAACTTGATAGCTTTTACTGCTTCTGTTTGTCGTGATGTCCACTGTGGGGGATTCTTTTTCAACATGGGGAACAACAGGGCGGTGTGATTTGATAGCTTGGGCAGGAAATCAGACATGTAGTTGACTAACCCGAGGAACTGTTGAATCATTTTTTGTGAAGTTAACTCATCTGGAAACTTCAGTAACTCTTGAGCGACATGCGGTTAAGGCTGGTACTTCCCGTCTGTGATCTCCATGCCAAGAAAGTGAATTTTGGTTACGCCAACCTCCATCTTTTTCTCGGATAGCATTATCCCATACTTTGTGACAATAGAATAAAACTTGGAAAGTAACTCTGCATGGGATTGCTCATCTGGGGAGAATAAAAGGATATCATCAATGTAGACCAATGTGTTTGCAAGAATCGGCTCAAAAATGGTTACCATTGCCTTTTGGAAGGCCGACGGAGCATTTTTAAACCAAACGGCATTACTTTCCACTGGTAATGATGATCAGGTATACAGAAACCGGTTTTTGGTCTATCTTCGGGCTTAATACCCAGTTGCCAAAATCCTGACTTAAGGTCGAACTTGGAGAGGACTTTAGCGTCTGCCAGGTGTTGAAATAGCGACTTCTTTTGTGGAAGTGGAAACTTATCATCCGCTAAAAAGTGGTTCAACGGTTGATAGTTAATGACCAACCTGAGCTTTCCACGAACTTGTTCGCTTCTTTTGTTGACGTAAAATGCCTCACATGCCCATGGCGAGGTGGTAGGTTCAACAATTCCTTCAGCAACCAGTCGGTTGCATTCTTCTAAAGCAAGTTGGTAATGATCTGGATTCATTCTGGGGTGACTTGCTTTGGTAGGATTAACATCTTCGTTTTGCTTAAAAGGTAGCGAAACAAAGAATGAGGGATTCAGCCACAAAGGTGAAGGGTGTTTTGTCAAAAACTCGGTGTGTGAGGAAGCACGTGAGTCTTGAATAAGTTTTTGTCTGATGCAGTTGATATCAGCAAGTGGTGGAGTGACACTTGCAACAAAAAGGCGATGCATGGTTTTCCAAGGGTTGAAAAAGCTTTTGTAGTGAAGTCATGTTCCCGTCCATCGTAAGTTTGGTAGTTTATGTAGGATATCAAAACCGATCAAGAGATCTTTTCCATGCGAGCTCGAACCCAACAACCTTCTTCTGATTACGCACTTTGGAAATAGGCGAATGTTAATGGGGACACTTATTTTGTCAATGACAAATTTCTCTCCATTAGCGGCCATAAAACTCTGATGGTGAGGTCTCCAATAGTGGTCTGGCAAGATAGCAGGGTTTAGGATGGAAACGGACGCGCCGGTGTCGAAAAATGCAATAACTGGGATTGGCTTTGCATACGCATCCGTAAGGAGGTGGATTTTGGCTAGTGGTAATGGTGGTTCTTCTTGTACTGGCAGTACATGTAGAATCGGATTTATCATGTGAATTCCAAAATCATCATCACTAGTCAGAGAATCTGAGTCAGAATCGTCATCAGATGAGAAATCTGAATAGGCGATTGTGCATAAGACTGAATCTCCCGGTTCATCATCCAAAGAGTATAGTGACTCTAGATCAGAAAGATCTACTGGTTCAACCTGGTTCAAGGCTTGTAAAAGCGCTTGGGACTTCTTCTTGTCTGGACAGTTTCTTGCAAAATGACCTTTCTTTTGGCATATGAAGCACCTATCTGAAGTCTTGCCACGTTGCTTCTTCTTCTTGATGAATTTCCAGTTCTTGCTTCTTCGTTGAGAGAATCGAGGTTTTCTTGAAAAGGTTGAATAACGTTTGGAATGGAATTTCTTTTTTGTGTGGGTACATTCACATGATGACTTGTCTTTGCACTTGATTTTTAGGTACTTGTCATCGCAGGCTGACCCAAGGCGTTTTCCTGTACTTTCGAACTCGGCAAGAAACTTTTTCTGGTTGCAAAGCTTGGCCAAGGCATTCATGACCAACTGGTATAGTTCGCCAAGAGATGACTGAGCTATTGTGACATTTCTTGCTTCCAATGCCCGATATGCTTCATTAGCAAGGGATTCCGGAAAAGAGTTCAGGAAAACTTGCTTCAAATTGACATATAAAATCGTTGAGACATACGATCATAATGTTTTTCTAAATCTTTCTTTTGGAAGGAGCAACATTTCATCTTGAGAAATTCTTCTCTGGCATGAGTAGTGTGTTCATAGGGGTTTCCAATGAACTCAGAGTATATGGAGCCTATAAAAGCTTCCGGGGATGCTGACTGCTGCAATTGTAGCTGGCGATATTCTCCAAGACTGAGGTACCAATCTCGTAGGCGCCCTTGGATCCGAGTAAGAAACCGCTTGATGAATATGTCAATGGTGTAATACTGCAGTTCTGACGAACACCATGTTAGCATCTCTATACTTCTTTCACGCCATTTTGATGGTGGAAGGTCATCGAATGTGAAGTACTGTTTTATGTCAGACTGTGGAAAATCCGTGGAACTTGTTTGTGGTGTTTGGTTTTCTCCGTAGTCATCTGGATCAAACTGTACTGATGATTCTGCATATTCTGGTTCTGCCATGAACAAGTGTTCAAATCCATCAACAATATCCACATCTTCAACCTCACGTCGGGAGTAGATGACTGGAGCTACAGACTGGGAGCACTGGGGTTTTTCTGTTTGTGTGAGGGATTGTAGGAAAGTTGAAAAAGGGTTCACCCGCTCAATTGGAAGGACATCATGAACTTTAGAATGGGTTATAGGGTTGGGTTCTTGTGGAGGAGTTTGGTTTTTGCTTGTGGAGGCTTTTAGCTTTCTTTGTTCTGATGCCCACATGTTTAGTGAAGGTAATGATGTTTGGTTGTGGGATTGTGGTAATGGTTGTGGTTCAAATGATATTCCTACAAAAGGGGTGGATGGCAATCTCCAAGGATCATCAACAAGGGTTGAAATTCTTTTTTGCTTATGTTGCCGTTCCAGATCTTGGAGTTGGATTTTTAAGTTCTTCATTTCTGCTTCCTTCTGAGAGACAGAAGCGGAAGATTGGGTTATGGGTGATGTTTTGATGATTTGGATAAGTTCTCGGTGAAGTTCTTGGATTTTGAAACGAAGTTCATGGATGATACTCTCTAGGGATCCGACTTTTGATGAAAGATTTTGTTGGGTATTTGCGAACATGGTTTGCTGTGAGAGTATTTTTACGAGAACCTTGTTTTGAGCAACAGCATTTTCACTTTTCCAGTTTAGGGTAGCTTCCGCGGGACTAACAGTATTTGCGAGTCCTGTGGGACCAATAGTCGTTGGAATTTTTATCTTCCAGTCGTGCTTGGTTCGACTATCAGGGTGCTCAAATGCAGTAAGGGCTGGGAACTCTTGTTCGTATGATGTTGAAGAGGGTGTTTTTATCGGGAACACTGGTGAAGGGATTGTTTCTTTATCTTTCTTCGGTTGTGGCGTTTGATGAATGATAGATAAAGCCTTTTGGTGATAGGGTGTAAGTGTTTGTGGTTGTGGCGGTGTTTTAGGTGGTTGTGGTTTCTGGTTTTGCTTTGGGTATAAAAGATAGTAGTCAAATTTTCCTGAGGGTTCTCTAAGAAGTCCAACTGTTGGGTCACCGTCTTCATACCTCCTTTTGAGTCTTTGTTGTGAAGATCTTCGTTTCTTAGGGACATCTTCTTCATCCTCAAGCTTTTGAGCTTCATCTAAACAACTTTCGCAATCACATACGTCCCACCATATGTGTTTGATCTCTTGAACAGGCTCATTTGAGCACCCTGATTACTTCAAATTTGGAGTTGCCATTTTGAAGATGTGGATATTGTTGATGGATTTGAACACTTGTTCATGGCAGAACCAGAATATGCAGAATCAACAGTACAGTTTGATCCAGATGACTACGGAGAAAACCAAACACCACAAACAAGTTCCACGGATTTTCCACAGTCTGACATAAAGCAGTACTTCACATTCGATGACCTTCCACCATCAAAATGGCGTGAAAGAAGTATAGAGATGCTAACATGGTGTTCGTCAAAGCTGCAATATTACACCATTGACATAGTCATCAAACGGTTTCTTACTCGGATCCAAGGGCACCTACGAGATTGGTACCTCAGTCTTGGAGAATATCGCCAACTACAGTTGCAGCAGTCAGCATCCCCGGAAGCTTTTATAGGCTCCATATACTCTGAGTTCATTGGAAACCCCTATGAACACACTACTCATGCCAGAGAAGAATTTCTCAAGATGAAATGTTTCTCCTTCCAAAAGAAAGATTTAGAAAAACATTATGATCGTATGTCTCAGCGATTTTATTGTTTGAATGGAGTCGACGATGTCAATTTGAAGCAAGTTTTCCTGAACTCTTTTCCGGAATCCCTTGCTAATGAAGCATATCGGGAATTGGAAGCAAGAAATGTCACAATAGCTCAGTCATCTCTTGGCGAACTATACCAGTTGGTCATGAATGCCTTGGCCAAGCTTTGCAACCAGAAAAAGTTTCTTGCCGAGTTCGAAAGTACAGGAAAACGCCTTGGGTCAGCCTGCGATGACAAGTACCTAAAAATCAAGTGCAAAGACAAGTCATCATGTGAATGTACCCACACAAAAAAGAAATTCCATTCCAAACGTTATTCAACCTTTTCAAGAAAACCTCGATTCTCTCAACGAAGAAGCAAGAAGTGGAAATTCATCAAGAAGAAGAAGCAACGTGGCAAGACTTCAGATAGGTGCTTCATATGCCAAAAGAAATGTCATTTTGCAAGAAACTGTCCAGGCAAGAAGAAGTCCCAAGCGCTTTTACAAGCCTTGAACCAGGTTGAACCAGTAGATCTTTCTGATCTAGAGTCACTATACTCTTTGGATGATGAACCGGGAGATTCAGTCTTATGCACAATCGCCTATTCAGATTTCTCATCTGATGACGATTCTGACTCAGATTCTCTGACTAGTGATGATGATTTTGGAATTCACATGATAAATCCGATTCCACATGTACTGCCAGTACAAGAAGAACCACCATTACCACTAGCCAAAATCCACCTCCTTACGGATGCGTATGCAAAGCCAATCCCAGTTATTGCATTTTTCGACACCGGCGCGTCCGTTTCCATCCTAAACCCTGCTATCTTGCCAGACCACTATTGGAGACCTCACCATCAGAGTTTTATGGCCGCTAATGGAGAGAAATTTGTCATTGACAAAATAAGTGTCCCTATTAACATTCGCCTATTTCCAAAGTGCGTAATCAGAAGAAGGTTGTTGGGTTCGAGCTCGCATGGAAAAGATCTCTTGATCGGTTTTGATATCCTACATAAACTACCAAACTTACGATGGACGGGAACAGGACTTCACTACAAAAGCTTTTTCAACCCTTGGACAACCATGTATCGCCTTTTTGTTGCAAGTGTCACTCCACCACTTGCTGATATCAACTACATCAGACAAAAACTTATTCAAGACTCATGTGCTTCCTCACACACCGAGTTTTTGACAAAACACCCTTCACCTTTGTGGCTGAATCCCTCATTCTTTGTTTCGCTACCTTTTAAGCAAAACGAAGATGTTAATCCTACCAAAGCAAGTCACCCCGGAATGAATCCAGATCATTACCAGCTTGCTTTAGAAGAATGCCACCAACTGGTTGCTGAAGGAATTGTTGAACCTACCACCTCGCCATGGGCATGTGAGGCATTTTACGTCAACAAAAGAAGCGAACAAGTTCGTGGAAAGCTCAGGTTGGTCATTAACTAGCAACCGTTGAACCACTTTTTAGCGGATGATAAGTTTCCACTTCCACAAAAGAAGTCGCTATTTCAACACCTGGCAGACGCTAAAGTCCTCTCCAAGTTCGACCTTAAGTCAGGATTTTGGCAACTGGGTATTAAGCCCGAAGATAGACCAAAAACCGGTTTCTGTATACCTGATCATCATTACCAGTGGAAAGTAATGCCGTTTGGTTTAAAAAATGCTCCGTCGGCCTTCCAAAAGGCAATGGTAACCATTTTTGAGCCGATTCTTGCAAACACATTGGTCTACATTGATGATATCCTTTTATTCTCCCCAGATGAGCAATCCCATGCAGAGTTACTTTCCAAGTTTTATTCTATTGTCACAAAGTATGGGATAATGCTATCCGAGAAAAAGATGGAGGTTGGCGTAACCAAAATTCACTTTCTTGGCATGGAGATCACAGATGACAAGTACCAGCCTCAACTGCATGTCGCTCAAGAGTTACTGAAGTTTCCAGATGAGTTAACTTCACAAAAAATGATTCAACAGTTCCTCGGGTTAGTCAACTACATGTCTGATTTCCTGCCCAAGCTATCAAATCACACCGCCCTGTTGTTCCCCGTGTTGAAAAAGAATCCCCCACAGTGGACATCACGACAAACAGAAGCAGTAAAAGCTATCAAGTTGCTAGCCGAAAAGATGCCCCCACTGAAGATTCCCATCATGACTAAAAGAAGAATTTTGCAGACAGATGCCAGCGATGAGTGTTGGGGAGCTGTCCTACTTGTCCAAGATAGCAATAATAAGAGACATATATGTGGCTACAAGAGCGGCACGTTTAAACCCTCTGAACAACACTATCACTCTACGTTCAAAGAGATTCTTGCAGTCAAACGAGGCATTGAAAGATTCCAATTCCATCTAATCGGACACGAATTTCACGTTGAAATGGACATGTCCTCCTTTCCACGTATGCTACAATTTAAGCGGAAGATGCTCCCTCACGCACAACTTTTGAGATGGGCAAATTGGTTCTCACAGTGGAAGTTCACAGTAAAACACATCAAAGGAACAGAGAACGTCCTTGCAGATTTTCTCTCTCGCCCAACTGCCTATAATTCAGAAGACAAAACCCCAAAGAAAGTAAGCCAAGTCCAACCACATACTTCTAAATTTCTTTCAATGGTTCTTTCAGTAACTTCCCAAAGTGATCCACCATCCTCCTCCACCCCTACACCACCACTCCCTGTCCTCAACCTGCCAGAAGAGATAATGGAAACAATCGCAGATTTAACCTTTGAAAAAAGGTCTAAATTAAGTTTCAAAACATTTCTCACGGTCCTTATACAGAAACATGGTTTGTGCATAAATGGTCTCATGTTCCACCCAGACTACCCGTTTCTTAATGTGTTTCATATCCATGACCTATGGAACTTTCCGAAGGAAGCATTGTGCTTTTTCTGGTACCTGTTTGAAAGCTTCACAATAGGCATCTCCTTCAACACAGAAAAACTTTTGTCATACATTGTCAAAAGCCAGTTCAATGATGTCCGCCCTCACTCCAGAAATTTACTAACCATGCTACAATGGTTTGTTCCTCACCACCAATGGACGCGATGGTTGACAGTGACTAGCAAAGGAAAGTATGTACTAGTGATGTTCAGAAGAACAGGATCCTTTCTACCACCCAAGGTTGTTAACGATGAAGGATCACTCGTTTATCACTCAGGATCATGTTTCATTCATGACTGGTATGAAATTAACCCAGCCAGCAGGAAGTGTGAAAGGATGTACCGAAACCTTTATGCAGATACAAGAAACCTAATGGCAAGAGCAAATGGTGTTGACCCTGACACAATTCCAACTTTTATAAGGTGGAATATGATGCCATGGGGTGACGACCATCCCGATTCACTGAAATGGGCTGAAGCAAACCACAATTGGCTCAGTGACAACCACAAAAATGACATAGACACAACGACCGATGAAGATGCAAACCCATATTCATCCGACGACGAAGACTCATTCGGTTCAGTCTCATTTGGTTCCGTTGTTGACGCACATTTCGACCCGTTCGAAGATGATCCAACCCATCCTGATGCACGTTGGAGTCCATGAAGAAGGCTAAACATTTTATGTTTAGTATAATGTTTTAATAATTATGTTTTAGTATCTTGAGTTTGTTTGATGTTTCTAGTGTTTTCTAGTTTCAATAATGCTATATGATGTAAGCGCTTAGGTCATATGGCAATAATGTGTAAAAGTAAGAATGCTTGTACTCTAAGCTTGAAGGTTGTACCCAATCAAGGCTATATATAGCCATGTATCTTGCCATTGTAAGGCATCAGAATTTGAAGTAATACAAGTGTGTGTTTTCTTATATCTCTCTCTACAATCTTCTCTCAAATATTCTCTCTACAATTTCTTATAATTGTTCTTACAGGTCTTATATAGATCTGCCACAACTCCCCCCACACCCTTGGTATCAGAGTTACTGAACATCAACAAGGAACCAAAAGGGTGATGGTTAGAGCGTAAGGCTCTGATACCAAGGGTGTGGGGGGAGTTGTGGCAGATCTATATAAGACCTGTAAGAACAATTATAAGAAATTGTAGAGAGAATATTTGAGAGAAGATTGTAGAGAGAGATATAAGAAAACACACACTTGTATTACTTCAAATTCTGATGCCTTACAATGGCAAGATACATGGCTATATATAGCCTTGATTGGGTACAACCTTCAAGCTTAGAGTACAAGCATTCTTACTTTTACACATTATTGCCATATGACCTAAGCGCTTACATCATATAGCATTATTGAAACTAGAAAACACTAGAAACATCAAACAAACTCAAGATACTAAAACATAATTATTAAAACATTATACTAAACATAAAATGTTTAGCCTTCTTCATGGCCTCCAACGTGCATCAGGATGGGTTGGATCATCTTCGAACGGGTCGAAATGTGCGTCAACAACGGAACCAAATGAGACTGAACCGAATGAGTCTTCGTCGTCGGATGAATATGGGTTTGCATCTTCATCGGTCGTTGTGTCTATGTCATTTTTGTGGTTGTCACTGAGCCAATTGTGGTTTGCTTCAGCCCATTTCAGTGAATCGGGATGGTCGTCACCCCATGGCATCATATTCCACCTTATAAAAGTTGGAATTGTGTCAGGGTCAACACCATTTGCTCTTGCCATTAGGTTTCTTGTATCTGCATAAAGGTTTCGGTACTTCCTTTCACACTTCCTGCTGGCTGGGTTAATTTCATACCAGTCTTGAATGAAACATGATCCTGAGTGATAAACGAGTGATCCTTCATCGTTAACAGCCTTGGGTGGTAGAAAGGATCATGTTGTTCTGAACATCACTAGTACATACTTTCCTTTGCTAGTCACTGTCAACCATCGCGTCCATTGGTGGTGAGGAACAAACCATTGTAGCATGGTTAGTAAATTTCTGGAGTGAGGGCGGACATCATTGAACTGGCTTTTGACAATGTATGACAAAAGTTTTTCTGTGTTGAAGGAGATGCCTATTGTGAAGCTTTCAAACAGGTACCAGAAAAAGCACAATGCTTCCTTCAGAAAGTTCCATAGGTCATGGATATGAAACACATTAAGAAACGGGTAGTCTGGGTGGAACATGAGACAATTTATGCACAAACCATGTTTCTGTATAAGGACCCTGAGAAATGTTTTGAAACTTAATTTAGACCTTTTTTCAAAGGTTAAATCTGCGATTGTTTCCATTATCTCTTCTGGCAGGTTGAGGACAGGGAGTGGTGGTGTAGGGGTGGAGGAGGATGGTGGATCACTTTGGGAAGTTACTGAAAGAACCATTGAAAGAAAGTTAGAAGTATGTGGTTGGACTTGGCTTACTTTCTTTGGGGTTTTGTCTTCTGAATTATAGGCAGTTGGGCGAGAGAGAAAATCTACAAGGACGTTCTCTGTTCCTTTGATGTGTTTTACTGTGAACTTCCACTGTGAGAACCAATTTGCCCATCTCAAAAGTTGTGCGTGAGGGAGCATCTTTCGCTTAAATTGTAGCATACGTGGAAAGGAGGACATGTCCATTTCAACGTGAAATTCGTGTCCGATTAGATGGAATTGGAATCTTTCAATGCCTCGTTTGACTGCAAGAATCTCTTTGAACGTAGAGTGATGGTGTTGTTCAGAGGGTTTAAACGTGCCGCTCTTGTAGCCACATATATGTCTCTTATTATTGCTATCTTGGACAAGTAGGACAGCTCCCCAACACTCATCGCTGGCATCTGTCTGCAAAATTCTTCTTTCAGTCATGATGGGAATCTTCAGTGGGGGCATCTTTTCGGCTAGCAACTTGATAGCTTTTACTGCTTCTGTTTGTCGTGATGTCCACTGTGGGGGATTCTTTTTCAACATGGGGAACAACAGGGCGGTGTGATTTGATAGCTTGGGCAGGAAATCAGACATGTAGTTGACTAACCCGAGGAATTGTTGAATCATTTTTTGTGAAGTTAACTCATCTGGAAACTTCAGTAACTCTTGAGCGACATGCGGTTGAGGCTGGTACTTGCCGTCTGTGATCTCCATGCCAAGAAAGTGAATTTTGGTTACGCCAACCTCCATCTTTTTCTCGGATAGCATTATCCCATACTTTGTGACAATAGAATAAAACTTGGAAAGTAACTCTGCATGGGATTGCTCATCTGGGGAGAATAAAAGGATATCATCAATGTAGACCAATGTGTTTGCAAGAATCGGCTCAAAAATGGTTACCATTGCCTTTTGGAAGGCCGACGGAGCATTTTTTAAACCAAACGACATTACTTTCCACTGTTAATGATGATCAGGTATACAGAAACCGGTTTTTGGTCTATCTTCGGGCTTAATACCCAGTTGCCAAAATCCTGACTTAAGGTCGAACTTGGAGAGGACTTTAGCGTCTGCCAGGTGTTGAAATAGCGACTTCTTTTGTGGAAGTGGAAACTTATCATCCGCTAAAAAGTGGTTCAACGGTTGATAGTTAATCACCAACCTGAGCTTTCCACGAACTTGTTCGCTTCTTTTGTTGACGTAAAATGCCTCACATGCCCATGGCGAGGTGGTAGGTTCAACAATTCCTTCAGCAACCAGTCGGTTGCATTCTTCTAAAGCAAGCTGGTAATGATCTGGATTCATTCCGGGGTGACTTTCTTTGGTAGGATTAACATCTTCGTTTTGCTTAAAAGGTAGCGAAACAAAGAATGAGGGATTCAGTCACAAAGGTGAAGGGTTTTTTGTCAAAAACTCGGTGTGTGAGGAAGCACGTGAGTCTTGAATAAGTTTTTGTCTGATGCAGTTGATATCAGCAAGTGGTGGAGTGACACTTGCAACAAAAAGGCGATGCATGGTTGTCCAACGGTTGAAAAAGCTTTTGTAGTGAAGTCCTGTTCCCGTCCATCGTAAGTTTGGTAGTTTATGTAGGATATTAAAACCGATCAAGAGATCTTTTCCATGCGAGCTCGAACCCAACAACCTTCTTCTGATTACGCACTTTGGAAATAGGCGAATGTTAATGGGGACACTTATTTTGTCAATGACAAATTTCTCTCCATTAGCGGCCATAAAACTCTGATGGTGAGGTCTCCAATAGTGGTCTGGTAAGATAGCAGGGTTTAGGATGGAAACGGACGCGCCGGTGTCGAAAAATGCAATAACTGGGATTGGCTTTGCATACGCATCCGTAAGGAGGTGGATTTTGGCTAGTGGTAATGGTGGTTCTTCTTGTACTGGCAGTACATGTGGAATCGGATTTATCATGTGAATTCCAAAATCATCATCACTAGTCAGAGAATCTGAGTCAGAATCGTCATCAGATGAGAAATCTGAATAGGCGATTGTGCATAAGACTGAATCTCCCGGTTCATCATCCAAAGAGTATAGTGACTCCAGATCAGAAAGATCTACTGGTTCAACCTGGTTCAAGGCTTGTAAAAGCGCTTGGGACTTCTTCTTGTCTGGACAATTTCTCGCAAAATGACCTTTCTTTTCGCATATGAAGCACCTATCTGAAGACTTGCCACGTTGCTTTTTCTTCTTGATGAGTTTCCACTTCTTGCTTCTTCGTTGAGAGAATCGAGGTTTTCTTGAAAAGGTTGAATAATGTTTGGAATGTAACTTCTTTTTTGTATGGGTACATTCACATGATGACTTGTCTTTGCACTTGATTTTCAGGTACTTGTCATCGCAGGCTGACCCAAGGCGTTTTCCTGTACTTTCGAACTCGGCAAGAAACTTTTTCTGGTTGCAAAGCTTAGCCAAGGCATTCATGATCAACTGGTATAGTTCGCCAAGAGATGACTGAGCTATTGTGACATTTCTTGCTTCCAATGCCCGATATGCTTCATTAGCAAGGGATTCCGGAAAAGAGTTCAGGAAAACTTGCTTCAAATTGACATCGTCAACTCCATTCAAAAAATAAAATTGCTGAGACATACGATCATAATGTTTTTCTAAATCTTTCTTTTGGAAGGAGCAACATTTCATCTTGAGAAATTCTTCTCTGGCATGAGTAGTGTGTTCATAGGGGTTTCCAATAAACTCAAAGTATATGGAGCCTATAAAAGCTTCCGGGGATGCTGACTGCTGCAACTGTAGTTGGCGATATTCTCCAAGACTGAGGTACCAATCTCGTAGGCGCCCTTGGATCCGAGTAAGAAACCGTTTGATGACTATGTCAATGGTGTAATATTGCAGCTCTGACGAACACCATGTTAGCATCTCTATACTTCTTTCACGCCATTTTGATGGTGGAAGGTCATCGAATGTGAAGTACTGCTTTATGTCAGACTGTGGAAAATCTGTGGAACTTGTTTGTGGTGTTTGGTTTTCTCCGTAGTCATTTGGATCAAACTGTACTGTTGATTCTGCATATTCTGGTTCTGCCGTGAACAAGTGTTCAAACCCATCAACAATATCCACATCTTCAGCCTCACGCCTGGAGTGGATAACTGGAGCTACAGACTGGGAGCACTGAGGTTTTTCTATTTGTGTGAGTGATTGTAGGAAAGTTGAAAAAGGGTTCACCCGTTCAATTGGAAGGACATCATGAACTTTAGAATGGGTTGTAGGGTTGGGTTTTTGTGGAGGAGTTTGGTTTTTGCTTGTGGAGGCTTTTAGCTTTCTTTGTTCTGATGCCCACATGTTTCGTGAAGGTGATGATGTTTGGTTGTGGGATTGTGGTAATGGTTGTGGTTCAAACGATATTCCTACAAAAGGGGTGGATGGCAATCTCCAAGGATCATCAACGAGGGTTGAAATTCTTTTTTGCTTATGTTGCCGTTCCAGATCTTGGAGTTGGATTTTTAAGTTCTTCATTTCTGCTTCCTTTTGAGAGACAGTAGCGGAAGATTGGGTTATGGGTGATGTTTTGATGATTTGGATAAGTTCTCGGTGAAGTTCTTGGATTTTGAAACGAAGTTCATGGATGATACTCTCTAGGGATCCGACTTTTGATGAAAGATTTTGTTGGGTATTTGCGAGCATGGTTTGCTGTGAGAGTATTTTTGCGAGAACCTTGTTTTGAGCAACAGCATTTTCACTTTGCCAGTTCAGGGTAGCTTCCGCGGGAGTAACAGTATTTGCGAGTCCTGTGGGACCAATAGTCGTTGGATTTTTTATCTTCCAGTCGTGCTTGGTTCGACTATCAGGGTGCTCAAATGCAGTAAGGGCTGGGAACTCTTGTTCGTATGATGTTGAAGAGGGTGTTGTTATCGGGAACACTGGTGAAGGGATTATTTCTTTATCTTTCTTCGGTTGTGGTGTTTGATGAATGATAGATAAAGCCTTTTGGTGATAGGGTGTAAGTGTTTGTGGTTGTGGCGGTGTTTTAGGTGGTGTCGTTGATGGTTGTGGTTTCTGGTTTTGCTTTGGGTATAAAACATAGTAGTCAAATTTTCCTGAGGGTTCTCCAAGAAGTCCAACTGTTGGGTCACCGTCTTCATACCTCCTTTTGAGTCTTTGTTGTGAAGATCTTCGTTTATTAGGGACATCTTCTTCATCCTCAAGCTTTTGAGCTTCATCTAAACAACTTTCGCAATCACATACGTCCCACCATATGTGTTTGATTTCTTGAACAGGCTCATTGGTCGCGGTTTGGCTGGGTTCTGCTGGTGTGATCATATGGATACCTGTTGGAAACACATTAGGTGCCTTAGGTTGCGAGAATTTAATCTCCACGAGACCATTCTCATGTCTAACTTATTCTGGAGCTGAGTTCGATCGAACATGAGCTTGATGGATCTGCTCATAATTTGTTATCCATTTTTCTGGAAGTAATTTGAGTAACTCATCTCGAGACAACTGCTTTGGTATGTATGTACACGTTGGAGTTGCGTTTGCGTCTATGTCGATGAGTAGCGCATTTCCGGCATCGTCTTGTCCTGGAACCAAAATGTCTAACGAGTGGTTTTGAACTCGGTAAGCCATTTGGTAATGGAATGTGGCTTGAAAGGTGTTCACTTGGGGTGTACCTCCAATCTGGATCTGGGCCTTGAGGGCTTATTTCCCCGAAATGAATATGTGTGTACCCTTGTGATAGACAATGTCGAGGGAGGTCGGAAGGCAATGACAAAGGTACCAAATGTTCTATCTGTGATGTTGGTAACTGATGCGAATCGAACTTTGATGTTTGGACAAACTCTTTTATTTGCTTGTGTGGGTTAGATCCAGTTAGCTGTTTGACTCTTTTTGTGATGGAATTGGATGGTTTAGTGAAAACATGGTAGGGGTTTACGAGTGGCATTTCACTGATTGGGATCCTGGAATCATCAGAACAATATGAGATTTCATATAATTGATCTATTTTAGATGCAGAGGATTGGCGGAAACTGGATGAGGTTGAGCGATTGAAAAGGTTATCGTGACTCATGGTTTTAAGAATTATAGACTTTTTCTTCTTATTCTATACTCTCCCGGAGGAAACAACTGCGACCACCTTTGTCGACTTACATATCCTGCAACGGCCCTGATAGAATAAAAGGATAGAGAACTATAACACTTAAAGCTATAGAAGTCACACCTTTAAGCTAAATTCTAATTTTCTGATGTGAGAGATCAGCACTAAGGCTGCAGTCACAGAGCATACGATTAGGAATTTAGTATAAAGGGAATAGTAAGGTAAGGGTAATGGTGATGGTTAGAGCGTAAGGCTCTGATACCAAGGGTGTTAAGCACTTGATTATAAGACCTGATTAAAACATTATACTAAATATAAAATGTTTAGCCTTCTTCATGGACTCCAACGTGCATCAGGATGGGTTGGATCATCTTCGAACGGGTCGAAATGTGCGTCAACAACGGAACCAAATGAGACTGAACCGAATGAGTCTTCGTCGTCGGATGAATATGGGTTAGCATCTTCATCGGTCGTTGTGTCTATGTCATTTTTGTGGTTGTCACTGAGCCAATTGTGGTTTGCTTCAGCCCATTTCAGTGAATCGGGATGGTCATCACCCCATGGCATCATATTCCACCTTATAAAAGTTGGAATTGTGTCAGGGTCAACACCATTTGCTCTTGCCATTAGGTTTCTTGTATCTGCATAAAGGTTTCGGTACTTCCTTTCATACTTCTTGCTGGTTGGGTTGATTTCATACCAGTCATGAATGAAACATGATCCTGAGTGATAAACGAGTGATCCTTCATCGTTAACAGCCTTGGGTGGTAGAAAGGATCCTGGTCTTCTGAACATCACTAGTACATACTTCCCTTTGCTAGTCACTGTCAACCATCGCGTCCATTGGTGGTGAGGAACAAACCATTGTAGCATGGTTAGTAAATTTCTGGAGTAAGGGCGGACATCATTGAACTGGCTTTTGACAATGTATGACAAAAGTTTTTCTGTGTTGAAGGAGATGCCTATTGTGAAGCTTTCAAACAGGTACCAGAAAAAGCACAATGCTTCCTTCGGAAAGTTCCATAGGTCATGGATATGAAACACATTGAGAAACGGGTAGTCTGGGTGGAACATGAGACCATTTATGCACAAACCATGTTTCTGTATAAGGACCGTGAGAAATGTTTTGAAACTTAATTTAGACCTTTTTTCAAAGGTTAAATCTGCGAATGTTTCCATTATATCTTCTGGCAGGTTGAGGACAGGGAGTGGTGGTGTAGGGGTGGAGGAGGATGGTGGATCACTTTGGGAAGTTACTGAAAGAACCATTGAAAGAAAGTTAGAAGTATGTGTTTGGACTTGGCTTACTTTCTTTGGGGTTTTGTCTTCTGATTTATAGGCAGTTGGGCGAGAGAGAAAATCTGCAAGGACGTTCTCTATTCCTTTGATGTGTTTTACTGTGAACTTCCACTGTGAGAACCAATTTGCCCATCTCAAAAGTTGTGCGTGAGGGAGCATCTTCCGCTTAAATTGTAGCATACGTGGAAAGGAGGACATGTCCATTTCAACGTGAAATTCGTGTCCGATTAGATGGAATTGGAATCTCTCAATGCCTCGTTTGACTGCAAGAATCTCTTTGAACGTAGAGTGATAGTGTTGTTCAGAGGGTTTAAACGTGCCGCTCTTGTAGCCACATATATGTCTCTTATTATTATTATCTTGAACAAGTAGGACAGCTCCCCAACACTCATCGCTGGCATCTGTCTGCAAAATTCTTCTTTCAGTCATGATGGGAATCTTCAGTGGGGGCATCTTTTCGGCTAGCAACTTGATAGCTTTTACTGCTTCTGTTTGTCGTGATGTCCACTGTGGGGGATTCTTTTTCAACATGGGGAACAACAGGGCGGTGTGATTTGATAGCTTGGGCAGGAAATCAGACATGTAGTTGACTAACCCGAGGAACTGTTGAATCATTTTTTGGGAAGTTAACTCATCTGGAAACTTCAGTAACTCATGAGCGACATGCAGTTGAGGCTGGTACTTGCCGTCTGTGATCTCCATGCCAAGAAAGTGAATCTTGGTTACGCCAACCTCCATCTTTTTCTCGGATAGCATTATCCCATACTTTGTGACAATAGAATAAAACTTGGAAAGTAACTCTGCATGAGATTGTTCATCTGGTGAGAATAAAAGGATATCATCAATGTAGACCAATGTGTTTGCAAGAATCGGCTCAAAAATGGTTACCATTGCCTTTTGGAAGGCCGACGGAGCATTTTTTAAACCAAACGGCATTACTTTCCACTGGTAATGATGATCAGGTATACAGAAACCGGTTTTTGGTCTATCTTCGGGCTTAATACCCAGTTGCCAAAATCCTGACTTAAGGTCGAACTTGGAGAGGACTTTAGCGTCTGCCAGGTGTTGAAATAGCGACTTCTTTTGTGGAAGTGGAAACTTATCATCAGCTAAAAAGTGGTTCAACGGTTGATAATTAATGACCAACCTGAGCTTTCCACGAACTTGTTCGCTTCTTTTATTGATGTAAAATGCCTCACATGCCCATGGCGAGGTGGTAGGTTCAACAATTCCTTCAGCAACCAGTTGGTTGCATTCTTCTAAAGCAAGCTGGTAATGATCTGGGTTCATTCCGGGGTGACTTGCTTTGGTAGGATTAACATCTTCGTTTTGCTTAAAAGGTAGCGAAACAAAGAATGAGGGATTCAGCCACAAAGGTGAAGGGTGTTTTGTCAAAAACTCGGTGTGTGAGGAAGCACATGAGTCTTGAATAAGTTTTTGTCTGATGCAGTTGATATCAGCAAGTGGTGGAGTAACACTTGCAACAAAAAGGAGATGCATGGTTGTCCAAGGGTTGAAAAAGCTTTTGTAGTGAAGTCCTGTTCCCGTCCATCGTAAGTTTGGTAGTTTATGTAGGATATCAAAACCGATCAAGAGATCTTTTCCATGCGAGCTCGAACCCAACAACCTTCTTCTGATTACGCACTTTGGAAATAGGCGAATGTTAATGGGGACACTTATTTTGTCAATGACAAATTTCTCTCCATTAGCGGCCATAAAACTCTGATGGTGAGGTCTCCAATAGTGGTCTGGTAAGATAGCAGGGTTTAGGATGGAAACGGACACGCCGGTGTCGAAAAATGCAATAACTGGGATTGGCTTTGCATACGCATCCGTAAGGAGGCAGATTTTGGCTAGTGGTAATGGTGGTTCTTCTTGTACTGGCAGTACATGTGGAATCGGATTTATCATGTGAATTCCAAAATCATCATCACTAGTCAGAGAATCTGAGTCAGAATCGTCATCAGATGAGAAATCTGAATAGGCGATTGTGCATAAGTCTGAATCTCCTGGTTCATCATCCAAAGAGTATAGTGACTCTAGATCAGAAAGATCTACTGGTTCAACCTGGTTCAAGGCTTGTAAAAGCGCTTGGGACTTCTTCTTGTCTGGACAGTTTCTCGCAAAATGACCTTTCTTTTGGCATATGAAGCACCTATCTGAAGACTTGCCACGTTGCTTTTTCTTCTTGATGAATTTCCACTTCTTGCTTCTTCGTTGAGAGAATCGAGGTTTTCTTGAAAAGGTTGAATAACGTTTGGAATGGAATTTCTTTTTTGTATGGGTACATTCACATGATGACTTGTCTTTGCACTTGATTTTCAGGTACTTGTCATCGCAGGCTGACCCAAGGCGTTTTCCTGTACTTTCGAACTCGGCAAGAAACTTTTTCTGGTTGCAAAGCTTAGCCAAGGCATTCATGATCAACTGGTATAGTTCGCCAAGAGATGACTAAGCTATTGTGACATTTATTGCTTCCAATGCCCGATATGCTTCATTAGCAAGGGATTCCGGAAAAGAGTTCAGGAAAACTTGCTTCAAATTGACATCGTCAACTCCATTCAAACAATAAAATCGCTGAGACATACGATCATAATGTTTTTCTAAATCTTTCTTTTGGAAGGAGCAACATTTCATCTTGAGAAATTCTTCTCTGGCATGAGTAGTGTGTTCATAGTGGTTTCCAATGAACTCAGAGTATATGGAGCCTATAAAAGCTTCCGGGTATGCTGACTGCTGCAACTGTAGTTGGCGATATTCTCCAAGACTGAGGTACCAATCTCGTAGGCGCCCTTGGATCCGAGTAAGAAACCGCTTGATGACTATGTCAATGGTGTAATATTGCAGCTCTGACGAACACCATGTTAGCATCTCTATACTTCTTTCACGCCATTTTGATGGTGGAAGGTCATCGAATGTGAAGTACTGCTTTATGTCAGACTGTGGAAAATCCGTGGAACTTGTTTGTGGTGTTTGGTTTTCTCCGTAGTCATCTGGATCAAACTGTACTGTTGATTCTGCATATTCTGGTTCTGCCATGAACAAGTGTTCAAATCCATCAACAATATCCACATCTTCATCTTCACGTCGGGAGTGGATGACTGGAGCTACAGAATGGGAGCACTGAGGTTTTTCTGTTTGTGTGAGGGATTGTAGGAAAGTTGAAAAAGGGTTCACCCGCTCAATTGGAAGGACATCATGAACTTTAGAATGGGTTGTAGGGTTGGGTTCTTGTGGAGGAGTTTGGTTTTTTCTTGTGGAGGCTTTTAGCTTTCTTTGTTCTGATGCCCACATGTTTAGTGAAGGTGATGATGTTTGGTTGTGGGATTGTGGTAATGGTTGTGGTTCAAACGATATTCCTACAAAAGGGGTGGATGGCAATCTCCAAGGATCATCAACAAGGGTTGAAATTCTTTTTTGCTTATGTTGCCGTTCCAGATCTTGAATTTGGATTTTTAAGTTCTTCATTTCTGCTTCCTTTTGAGAGACAGTAGCGGAAGATTGGGTTATGGGTGATGTTTTGATGATTTGGATAAGTTCTCGGTGAAATTCTTGGATTTTGAAACGAAGTTCATGGATGATACTCTCTAGGGATCCGACTTTTGATGAAAGATTTTGTTGGGTATTTGCGAGCATGGTTTGCTGTGAGATATTTTTGTGAGAACCTTGTTTTGAGCAACAGCATTTTCACTTTGCCAGTTTAGGGTAGCTTCCGCGGGACTAACAGTATTTGCGAGTCCTGTGGGACCAATAGTCATTGGATTTTTTATCTTCCAGTCGTGCTTGGTTCGACTATCAGGGTGCTCAAATGCAGTAAGGCCTGGGAACTCTTGTTCGTATGATGTTGAAGAGGGTGTTGTTATCGGGAATACTGGTGAAGGGATTGTTTCTTTATCTTTCATCGGTTGTGGCGTTTGATGAATGATAGATAAAGCCTTTTGGTGATAGGGTGTAAGTGTTTGTGGTTGTGGCGGTGTTTTAGGTGGTTGTGGTGTTTTCGGTGGTGTCATTGATGGTTGTGGTTTCTGGTTTTGCTTTGGGTATAAAACATAGTAGTCAAATTTTCCTGAGGGTTCTCCAAGAAGTCCAACTGTTGGGTCACCGTCTTCATACCTCCTTTTGAGTCTTTGTTGTGAAGATCTTCGTTTCTTAGGGACATCTTCTTCATCCTCAAGCTTTTGAGCTTCATCTAAACGACTTTCGCAGTCACATACGTCCCACCATATGTGTTTGATCTCTTGAACAGGCTCATTGATCGCGGTTTGGCTGGGTTCTGCTGGTGTGATCATGTGGATTCCTGTTGGAAACACATTAGGTGCCTTAGGTTGCGAGAATTTGATCTCCACGAGACCATTCTCATGTCTAACAAATTCTGGAGCTGAGTTCGATCGAACAAGAGCTTGATGGATCTGCTCATAATTTGTTATCCATTTTTCTGGAAGTAATTTGAGTAACTCATCTCGAGACAACTGCTTCGGTATGTATGTACAAGTTGGAGTTGCGTTTGCGTCTATGTCGATGAGTAGCGCATTTCCGGCATCGTCTTGTCCTGGAACCAAAATGTCTAACGAGTGGTTTTGAACTCGGTAAGCCATTTGGTAATGGAACGTGGCTTGAAAGGTGTTCACTTGGGGTGTAACTCCAATCTGGATCTGGGCCTTGAGGGCTGTGAATAGTGAAGGATCATTGAGAGGCATGTTAAAATTTGGGTAAAACGTGACAAAAATTGTTCTGCGTTCAACGTTGTTTGTATTGTACCAATACAAGCATGCTGATATTCTGTAAACCTTGTATCAAGCAAGGCTATTCTTGAATATGCAGGTAGTCCTTTTCTTCCATGGAAGGTTAATGCTAACCTTATTGCCCCGAAATGAATATGTGTGTACCCTTGTGATAGACAATGTCGAGGGAGGTCGGAAGGCAATGACAAATGTACCAAATGTTCTATCTGTGATGCTGGTAACTGATGCGAATCGAACTTTGATGTTTGGACAAACTCTTTTATTTGCTTGTGTGGGTTAGATCCAATTAGCTGTTTGACTCTTTTTGTGATGGAATTGGATGGTTTAGTGAAAACATGGTAGGGGTTTACGAGTGGCATTTCACTGATTGAGATCCTAGAATCATCAGAACAATATGAGATTTCATATAATTGATCTATTTTAGATGCAGAGGATTGGCGGAAACTGGATGAGGTTGAGCGATTGAAAAGGTTATCGTGACTCATGGTTTTAAGAATTATAGACTTTTTCTTCTTATTCTATACTCTCCCGGAGGAAACAACTGCGACCACCTTTGTCGACTTACATATCCTACAACGGCCCTGATAGAATAAAAGGATAGAGAACTATAACACTTAAAGCTATAGAAGTCAGACCTTTAAGCTAAATTCTAATTTTCTGATGTGAGAGATCAGCACTAAGGCTGCAGTCACAGAGCATACGATTAGGAATTTAGTATAAAGGGAATAGTAAGGTAAGGGTAATGGTGATGGTTAGAGCGTAAGGCTCTGATACTAAACATATAAGACCTGTAAGAAAACACACACTTGTATTACTTCAAATTCTGATGCCTTACAATGGCAAGATACATGGCTATATATAGCCTTGATTGGGTACAACCTTCAAGCTTAGAGTACAAGCATTCTTACTTTTACACATTATTGCCATATGACCTAAGCGCTTACATCATATAGCATTATTGAAACTAGAAAACACTAGAAACATCAAACAAACTCAAGATACTAAAACATAATTATTAAAACATTATACTAAACATAAAATGTTTAGCCTTCTTCATGGACTCCAACGTGCATCAGGATGGGTTGGATCATCTTCGAACGGGTCGAAATGTGCGTCAACAACGGAACCAAATGAGACTGAACCGAATGAGTCTTCGTCGTCGGATGAATATGGGTTTGCATCTTCATCGGTCGTTGTGTCTATGTCATTTTTGTGGTTGTCACTGAGCCAATTGTGGTTTGCTTCAACCCATTTCAGTGAATCGGGATGGTCGTCACCCCATGGCATCATATTCCACCTTATAAAAGTTGGAATTGTGTCAGGGTCAACACCATTTGCTCTTGCCATTAGGTTTCTTGTATCTGCATAAAGGTTTCGGTACTTCCTTTCACACTTCCTGCTGGCTGGGTTAATTTCATACCAGTCATGAATGAAACATGATCCTGAGTGATAAACGAGTGATCCTTCATCGTTAACAGCCTTGGGTGGTAGAAAGGATCCTGTTCTTCTGAACATCACTAGTACATACTTTCCTTTGCTAGTCACTGTCAACCATCGCGTCCATTGGTGGTGCGGAACAAACCATTGTAGCATGGTTAGTAAATTTCTGGAGTGAGGGCGGACATCATTGAACTGGCTTTTGACAATGTATGACAAAAGTTTTTCTGTGTTGAAGGAGATGCCTATTGTGAAGCTTTCAAACAGGTACTAGAAAAAGCACAATGCTTCCTTCGGAAAGTTCCATAGGTCATGGATATGAAACACATTAAGAAACGGGTAGTCTGGGTGGAACATGAGACCATTTATGCACAAACCATGTTTCTGTATAAGGACCCTGAGAAATGTTTTGAAACTTAATTTAGACCTTTTTTCAAAGGTTAAATCTGCGATTGTTCCCATTATCTCTTCTGGCAGGTTGAGGACAGGGAGTGGTGGTGTAGGGGTGGAGGAGGATGGTGGATCACTTTGGGAATTTACTGAAAGAACCATTGAAAGAAAGTTAGAAGTATGTGGTTGGACTTGGCTTACTTTCTTTGGGGTTTTGTCTTCTGAATTATAGGCAGTTGGGCGAGAGAGAAAATCTACAAGGACGTTCTCTGTTCCTTTGATGTGTTTTACTGTGAACTTCCACTGTGAGAACCAATTTGCCCATCTCAAAAGTTGTGCGTGAGGGAGCATCTTCCGCTTAAATTGTAGCATACGTGGAAAGGAGGACATGTCCATTTCAACGTGAAATTCGTGTCCGATTAGATGGAATTGGAATCTTTCAATGCCTCGTTTGACTGCAAGAATCTCTTTGAACGTAGAGTGATAGTGTTGTTCAGAGGGTTTAAACGTGCCGCTCTTGTAGCCACATATATGTCTCTTATTATTGCTATCTTGGACAAGTTGGACAGCTCCCCAACACTCATCGCTGGCATCTGTCTGCAAAATTCTTCTTTCAGTCATGATGGGAATCTTCAGTGGGGGCATCTTTTCGGCTAGCAACTTGATAGCTTTTACTGCTTCTATTTGTCGTGATGTCCACTGTGGGGGATTCTTTTTCAACATGGGGAACAACAGGGCGGTGTGATTTGATAGCTTGGGCAGGAAATCAGACATGTAGTTGACTAACCCGAGGAACTGTTGAATCATTTTTTGTGAAGTTAACTCATCTGGAAACTTCAGTAACTCTTGAGC
The DNA here is from genome assembly GCA_025667525.1 of Glebionis coronaria. Lineage (NCBI taxonomy): Eukaryota > Viridiplantae > Streptophyta > Magnoliopsida > Asterales > Asteraceae > Glebionis > Glebionis coronaria. The sequence goes on along the minus strand of JANFOE010000720.1, from coordinate 197,235 downwards.
GACATGCGGTTGAGGCTGGTACTTGCCGTCTGTGATCTCCATGCCAAGAAAGTGAATTTTGGTTACGCCAACCTCCATCTTTTTCTCGGATAGCATTATCCCATACTTTGTGACAATAGAATAAAACTTGGAAAGTAACTCTGCATGGGATTGCTCATCTGGGGAGAATAAAAGGATATCATCAATGTAGACCAATGTGTTTGCAAGAATCGGCTCAAAAATGGTTACCATTGCCTTTTGGAAGGCCGACGGAGCATTTTTTAAACCAAACGGCATTACTTTCCACTGGTAATGATGATCAGGTATACAGAAACCGGTTTTTGGTCTATCTTCGGGCTTAATACCCAGTTGCCAAAATCCTGACTTAAGGTCGAACTTGGAGAGGACTTTAGCGTCTGCCAGGTGTTGAAATAGCGACTTCTTTTGTGGAAGTGGAAACTTATCATCCGCTAAAAAGTGGTTCAACGGTTGATAGTTAATGACCAACCTGAGCTTTCCACGAACTTGTTCGCTTCTTTTGTTGACGTAAAATGCCTCACATGCCCATGGCGAGGTGGTAGGTTCAACAATTCCTTCAGCAACCAGTCGGTTGCATTCTTCTAAAGCAAGCTGGTAATGATCTGGATTCATTCCGGGGTGACTTGCTTTGGTAGGATTAACATCTTCGTTTTGCTTAAAAGGTAGCGAAACAAAGAATGAGGGATTCAGCCACAAAGGTGAAGGGTGTTTTGTCAAAAACTCGGTGTGTGAGGAAGCACGTGAGTCTTGAATAAGTTTTTGTCTGATGCAGTTGATATCAGCAAGTGGTGGAGTGACACTTGCAACAAAAAGGCGATGCATGGTTGTCCAAGGGTTGAAAAAGCTTTTGTAGTGAAGTCCTGTTCCCGTCCATCGTAAGTTTGGTAGTTTATGTAGGATATCAAAACCGATCAAGAGATCTTTTCCATGCGAGCTCGAACCCAACAACCTTCTTCTGATTACGCACTTTGGAAATAGGCGAATGTTAATGGGGACACTTATTTTGTCAATGACAAATTTCTCTCCATTAGCGGCCATAAAACTCTGATGGTGAGGTCTCCAATAGTGGTCTGGCAAGATAGCAGGGTTTAGGATGGAAACGGACGCGCCGGTGTCGAAAAATGCAATAACTGGGATTGGCTTTGCATACGCATCCGTAAGGAGGTGGATTTTGGCTAGTGGTAATGGTGGTTCTTCTTGTACTGGCAGTACATGTGGAATCGGATTTATCATGTGAATTCCAAAATCATCATCACTAGTCAGAGAATCTGAGTCAGAATCGTCATCAGATGAGAAATCTGAATAGGCGATTGTGCATAAGACTGAATCTCCCGGTTCATCATCCAAAGAGTATAGTGACTCTAGATCAGAAAGATCTACTGGTTCAACCTGGTTCAAGGCTTGTAAAAGCGCTTGGGACTTCTTCTTGTCTGGACAGTTTCTTGCAAAATGACCTTTCTTTTGGCATATGAAGCACCTATCTGAAGTCTTGCCACGTTGCTTCTTCTTCTTGATGAATTTCCACTTCTTGCTTCTTCGTTGAGAGAATCGAGGTTTTCTTGAAAAGGTTGAATAACGTTTGGAATGGAATTTCTTTTTTGTGTGGGTACATTCACATGATGACTTGTCTTTGCACTTGATTTTTAGGTACTTGTCATCGCAGGCTGACCCAAGGCGTTTTCCTGTACTTTCGAACTCGGCAAGAAACTTTTTCTGGTTGCAAAGCTTGGCCAAGGCATTCATGACCAACTGGTATAGTTCGCCAAGAGATGACTGAGCTATTGTGACATTTCTTGCTTCCAATGCTCGATATGCTTCATTAGCAAGGGATTCCGGAAAAGAGTTCAGGAAAACTTGCTTCAAATTGACATCGTCGACTCCATTCAAACAATAAAATCGTTGAGACATACGATCATAATGTTTTTCTAAATCTTTCTTTTGGAAGGAGCAACATTTCATCTTGAGAAATTCTTCTCTGGCATGAGTAGTGTGTTCATAGGGGTTTCCAATGAACTCAGAGTATATGGAGCCTATAAAAGCTTCCGGGGATGCTGACTGCTGCAATTGTAGCTGGCGATATTCTCCAAGACTGAGGTACCAATCTCGTAGGCGCCCTTGGATCCGAGTAAGAAACCGCTTGATGACTATGTCAATGGTGTAATATTGCTGCTCTGACGAACACCATGTTAGCATCTCTATACTTCTTTCACGCCATTTTGATGGTGGAAGGTCATCGAATGTACTAGTGGGGGGAGTTGTGGATATTGTTGTGATACCAAGGGTGTGGGGGGAGTTGTGGCAGATCTATATAAGACCTGTAAGAACAATGGTTTTATAAGAAATTGTAGAGAGAAGATTTGAGAGAAGATTGTAGAGAGAGATATAAGAAAACACACACTTGTATTACTTCAAATTCTGATGCCTTACAATGGCAAGATACATGGCTATATATAGCCTTGATTGGGTACAACCTTCAAGCTTAGAGTACAAGCATTCTTACTTTTACACATTATTGCCATATGACCTAAGCGCTTACATCATATAGCATTATTGAAACTAGAAAACACTAGAAACATCAAACAAATTCAAGACACTAAAACATAATTATTAAAACATTATACTAAACATAAAATGTTTAGCCTTCTTCATGGACTCCAACGTGCATCAGGATGGGTTGGATCATCTTTGAACGGGTCGAAATGTGCGTCAACAACGGAACCAAATGAGACTGAACCGAATGAGTCTTCGTCGTCGGATGAATATGGGTTAGCATCTTCATCGGTCGTTGTGTCTATGTCATTTTTTTGGTTGTCACTGAGCCAATTGTGGTTTGCTTCAGCCCATTTTAGTGAATCGGGATGGTCATCACCCCATGGCATCATATTCCACCTTATAAAAGTTGGAATTGTGTTAGGGTCAACACCATTTGCTCTTGCCATTAGGTTTCTTGTATCTGCATAAAGGTTTCGGTACTTCCTTTCACACTTCCTGCTGGCTGGGTTAATTTCATACCAGTCATGAATGAAACATGATCCTGAGTGATAAACGAGTGATCCTTCATTGTTAACAGCCTTGGGTGGTAGAAAGGATCCTGGTCTTCTGAACATCACTAGTACATACTTCCCTTTGCTAGTCACTGTCAACCATCGCGTCCATTGGTGGTGAGGAACAAACCATTGTAGCATGGTTAGTAGATTTCTGGAGTGAGGGCGGACATCATTGAACTGGCTTTTGACAATGTATGACAAAAGTTTTTCTGTGTTGAAGGAGATGCCTATTGTGAAGCTTTCAAACAGGTACCAGAAAAAGCACAATGCTTCCTTCGGAAAGTTCCATAGGTCATGGATATGAAACACATTGAGAAACGGGTAGTCTGGGTGGAACATGAGACCATTTATGCACAAACCATGTTTCTGTATAAGGACTGTGAGAAATCTTTTGAAACTTAATTTAGACCTTTTTTCAAAGGTTAAAGCTGCGATTGTTTCCATTATCTCTTCTGGCAGGTTGAGGACAGGGAGTGGTGGTGTAGGGGTGGAGGAGGATGGTGGATCACTTTGGGAAGCTACTGAAAGAACCATTGAAAGAAAGTTAGAAGTATGTGTTTGGACTTGGCTTACTTTCTTTGGGGTTTTGTCTTCTGATTTATAGGCAGTTGGGTGAGAGAGAAAATCTGCAAGGACGTTCTCTGTTCCTTTGATGTGTTTTACTGTGAACTTCCACTGTGAGAACCAATTTGCCCATCTCAAAAGTTGTGCGTGAGGGAGCATCTTCCGCTTAAATTGTAGCATACGTGGAAAGGAGGACATGTCCATTTCAACGTGAAATTCGTGTCCGATTAGATGGAATTGGAATCTTTCAATGCCTCGTTTGACTGCAAGAATGTCTTTGAACGTAGAGTGATAGTGTTGTTCAGAGGGTTTAAATGTGCCGCTCTTGTAGCCACATATATGTCTCTTATTATTGCTATCTTGGACAAGTAGGACAGCTCCCCAACACTCATCGCTGGCATCTATCTGCAAAATTCTTCTTTCAGTCATGATGGGAATCTTCAGTGGGGGCATCTTTTCGGCTAGCAACTTGATAGCTTTTACTGCTTCTGTTTGTCGTGATGTCCACTGTGGGGGATTCTTTTTCAACATGGGGAACAACAGGGCGGTGTGATTTGATAGCTTGGGCAGGAAATCCGACATGTAGTTGACTAACCCAAGGAACTGTTGAATCATTTTTTGTGAGGTTAACTCATCTGGAAACTTCAGTAACTCTTGAAAGACATGCGGTTGAGGCTGGTACTTGCCGTCTGTGATCTCCATGCCAAGAAAGTGAATTTTGGTTACGCCAACCTCCATCTTTTTCTCGGATAGCATTATCCCATACTTTGTGACAATAGAATAAAACTTGGAAAGTAACTCTGCATGGGATTGTTCATCTGGGGAGAATAAAAGGATATCATCAATGTAGACCAATGTGTTTGCAAGAATCGGCTCAAAAATGGTTACCATTGCCTTTTGGAAGTCCGACGGAGCATTTTTTAAACCAAACGGCATTACTTTCCACTGGTAATGATGATCAGGTATACAGAAACCTGTTTTTGGTCTATCTTCGGGCTTAATACCCAGTTGCCAAAATCCTGACTTAAGGTCGAACTTGGAGAGGACTTTAGCATCTGCCAGGTGTTGAAATAGCGACTTCTTTTGTGGAAGTGGAAACTTATCATCAGCTAAAAAGTGGTTCAACGGTTGATAGTTAATGACCAACCTGAGCTTTCCACGAACTTGTTCGCTTCTTTTGTTGACGTAAAATGCCTCACATGCCCATGGCGAGGTGGTAGGTTCAACAATTCCTTCAGCAACCAGTTGGTTGCATTCTTCTAAAGCAAGCTGGTAATGATCTGGGTTCATTCCGGGGTGACTTGCTTTGGTAGGATTAACATCTTCGTTTTGCTTAAAAGGTAGCGAAACAAAGAAAGAGGGATTCAACCACAAAGGTGAAGGATGTTTTGCCAAAAACTCGGTGTGTGAGGAAGCACATGAGTCTTGAACAAGCTTTTGTCTTATGCAGTTGATATCAGCAAGTGGTGGAGTAACACTTGCAATAAAAAGGCGATGCATGGTTGTCCAAGGGTTGAAAAAGCTTTTGTAGTGAAGTCCTGTTCTCGTCCATCGTACTTTGGAAATAGGCGAATGTTAATGGGGACACTTATTTTGTCAATGACAAATTTCTCTCCATTAGCGGCCATAAAACTCTGATGGTGAGGTCTCCAATAGTGGTCTGGTAAGATAGCAGGGTTTAGGATGGAAACGGACGCGCCGGTGCCGAAAGATGCAATAACTGGGATTGGCTTTGCATACGCATCCGTAAGGAGGTGGATTTTGGCTAGTGGTAATGGTGGTTCTTCTTGTACTGGCAATACATGTGGAATCGGATTTATCATGTGAATTCCAAAATCATCATCACTAGTCAGAGAGTCTGAGTCAGAATCGTCATCAGATGAGAAATCTGAATAGGCGATTGTGCATAAGACTGAATCTCCCGGTTCATCATCCAAAGAGTATAGTGACTCTAGATCAGAAAGATCTACTGGTTCAACCTGGTTCAAGGCTTGTAAAAGCGCTTGGGACTTTTTCTTGTCTGGACAGTTTCTTGCAAAATGACCTTTTTTTTGGCATACGAAGCACCTATCTGAAGTCTTGCTACGTTGCTTCTTCTTTTTGATGAATTTCCACTTCTTGCTTCTTCGTTGAGAGAATCGAGGTTTTCTTGAAAAGGTTGAATAACGTTTGGAATGGAATTTCTTTTTTGTATGGGTACATTCACATGATGACTTGTCTTTGCACTTGATTTTCAGGTACTTGTCATCGCAGGCTGACCCGAGGCGTTTTCCTGTACTTTCGAACTCGGCAAGAAACTTTTTCTGGTTGCAAAGCTTGGCTAAGGAATTCATGATCAACTGGTATAGTTCGCCAAGAGATGACTGAGCTATTGTGACATTTCTTGCTTCCAATGCCCAATATGCTTCATTAGCAAGGGATTTCGGAAAAGAGTTCAGGAAAACTTGCTTCAAATTGACATCGTCGACTCCATTCAAACAATAAAATCGCTGAGACATACGATCATAATGTTTTTCTAAATCTTTCTTTTAGAAGGAGCAACATTTCATCTTGAGAAATTCTTCTCTGGCATGGGTAGTGTGTTCATAGGGGTTGTCGATGAACTCAGAGTATATGGAGCCTATAAAAGCTTCTGGGGATGCTGACTGCTGCAACTGTAGCTGGCGATATTCTCCAAGACTGAGGTACCAATCTCGTAGGCGCCCTTGGATCCGAGTAAGAAACCGCTTGATGACTATGTCAATGGTGTAATACTGCAGTTCTGACGAACACCATGTTAGCATCTCTATACTTCTTTCACGCCATTTTGATGGTGGAAGGTCATCGAATGTGAAGTACTGTTTTATGTCAGACTGTGGAAAATCCGTGGAACTTGTTTGTGGTGTTTGGTTTTCTCCGTAGTCATCTGGATCAAACTGTACTGTTGATTCTGCATATTCTGGTTATGCCATGAACAAGTGTTCAAATCCATCAACAATATCCATATCTTCAACCTCACGTCAGGAGTGGATGACTTGAGCTACAGACTGGGAGCACTGGGGTTTTTCTGTTTGTGTGAGGGATTGTAGGAAAGTTGAAAAAGGGTTCACCCGCTCAATTGGAAGGACATCATGAACTTTAGAATGGGTTGTAGGGTTGGGTTCTTGTGGAGGAGTTTGGTAGATCTATGGAAGGACATCATGAACTTAAAAATCCAACTCCAAGATCTAGAACGGCAACATAAGCAAAAAAGAATTTCAACCCTTGTTGATGATCCTTGGAGATTGCCATCCACCCCTTTTGTAGGAATATCGTTTGAACCACAACCATTACCACAATCCCACAACCAAACATCGTCACCTTCACTAAACATGTGGGCATCAGAACAAAGAAAGCTAAAAGCCTCCACAAGCAAAAACCAAACTCCTCCGCAATAACCCAACCCTACAACCCATTCTAAAGTTCATGATGTCCTTCCAATTGAACGGGTGAACCCTTTTTCAACTTTCCTACAATCACTCACACAAATAGAAAAACCTCAGTGCTCCCAGTCTGTAGCTCCAGTTATCCACTCCAGGCGTGAGGCTGAAGATGTGGATATTGTTGATGGGTTTGAACACTTGTTCATGGCAGAACCAGAATATGCAGAATCAACAGTACAGTTTGATCCAAATGACTACGGAGAAAACCAAACACCATAAACAAGTTCCACAGATTTTCCACAGTCTGACATAAAGCAGTACTTCACATTCGATGACCTTCCACCATCAAAATGGCGTGAAAGAAGTATAGAGATGCTAACATAGTGTTCGTCAGAGCTGCAATATTACACCATTGACATAGTCATCAAGCGGTTTCTTACTCGGATCCAAGGGCGCCTACGAGATTGGTACCTCAGTCTTGGAGAATATCGCCAGCTACAATTGCAGCAGTCAGCATCCCCGGAAGCTTTTATAGGCTCCATATACTCTGAGTTCATTGGAAACCCCTATGAACACACTACTCATGCCAGAGAAGAATTTCTCAAGATGAAATGTTGCTCCTTCCAAAAGAAAGATTTAGAAAAACATTATGATCGTATGTCTCAACGATTTTATTGTTTGAATGGAGTCGACGATGTCAATTTGAAGCAAGTTTTCCTGAACTCTTTTCCGGAATCCCTTGCTAATGAAGCATATCGGGCATTGGAAGCAAGAAATGTCACAATAGCTCAGTCATCTCTTGGCGAACTATACCAGTTGGTCATGAATGCCTTGGCCAAGCTTTGCAACCAGAAAAAGTTTCTTGCCGAGTTCGAAAGTACAGTAAAACGCCTTGGGTCAGCCTGCGATGACAAGTACCTAAAAATCAAGTGCAAAGACAAGTCATCATGTGAATGTACCCACACAAAAAAGAAATTCCATTCCAAACGTTATTCAACCTTTTCAAGAAAACCTCGATTCTCTCAACGAAGAAGCAAGAAGTGGAAATTCATCAAGAAGAAGAAGCAACGTGGCAAGACTTCAGATAGGTGCTTCATATGCCAAAAGAAAGGTCATTTTGCAAGAAACTGTCCAGAAAAGAAGAAGTCCCAAGCGCTTTTACAAGCCTTGAACCAGGTTGAACCAGTAGATCTTTCTGATCTAGAGTCACTATACTCTTTGGATGATGAACCGGGAGATTCAGTCTTATGCACAATCGCCTATTCAGATTTCTCATCTGATGACGATTCTGACTCAGATTCTCTGACTAGTGATGATGATTTTGGAATTCACATGATAAATCCGATTCCACATGTACTGCAAGTACAAGAAGAACCACCATTACCACTAGCCAAAATCCACCTCCTTACGGATGCGTATGCAAAGCCAATCCCAGTTATTGCATTTTTCGACACCGGCGCTTCCGTTTCCATCCTAAACCCTGCTATCTTACCAGACCACTATTGGAGACCTCACCATCAGAGTTTTATGGCCGCTAATGGAGAGAAATTTGTCATTGACAAAATAAGTGTCCCCATTAACATTCGCCTATTTCCAAAGTGCGTAATCAGAAGAAGGTTGTTGGGTTCGAGCTCGCATGGAAAAGATCTCTTGATCGGTTTTGATATCCTACATAAACTACCAAACTTACGATGGACGGGAACAGGACTTCACTACAAAAGCTTTTTCAACCCTTGGACAACCATGCATCGCCTTTTTGTTGCAAGTGTCACTCCACCACTTGCTGATATCAACTGCATCAAACAAAAACTTATTCAAGACTCACGTGCTTCCTCACACACCGAGTTTTTGACAAAACACCCTTCACCTTTGTGGCTGAATCCCTCATTCTTTGTTTCGCTACCTTTTAAGCAAAACGAAGATGTTAATCCTACCAAAGCAAGTCACCCCGGAATGAATCCAGATCATTACCAGCTTGCTTTAGAAGAATGCAACCGACTGGTTGCTGAAGGAATTGTTGAACCTACCACCTCGCCATGGGCATGTGAGGCATTTTACGTCAACAAAAGAAGCGAACAAGTTCGTGGAAAGCTCAGGTTGGTCATTAACTATCAACCGTTTGAACCACTTTTTAGCGGATGATAAGTTTCCACTTCCACAAAAGAAGTCGCTATTTCAAATCCTGGCAGACGCTAAAGTCCTCTCCAAGTTCGACCTTAAGTCAGGATTTTGGCAACTGGGTATTAAGCCCGAAGATAGACCAAAAACCGGTTTCTGTATACCTGATCATCATTACCAGTGGAAAGTAATGCCGTTGGGTTTAAAAAATGCTCCGTCGGCCTTCCAAAAGGCAATGGTAACCATTTTTGAGCCGATTCTTGCAAACACATTGGTCTACATTGATGATATCCTTTTATTCTCCCCAGATGAGCAATCCCATGCAGAGTTACTTTCCAAGTTTTATTCTATTGTCACAAAGTATGGGATAATGCTATCCGAGAAAAAGATGGAGGTTGGCGTAACCAAAATTCACTTTCTTGGCACGGAGATCACAGACGGCAAGTACCAGCCTCAACCGCATGTCGCTCAAGAGTTACTGAAGTTTCCAGATGAGTTAACTTCACAAAAAATGATTCAACAGTTCCTCGGGTTAGTCAACTACATGTCTGATTTCCTGCCCAAGCTATCAAATCACACCGCCCTGTTGTTCCCCATGTTGAAAAAGAATCCCCCATAGTGGACATCACGACAAACAGAAGCAGTAAAAGCTATCAAGTTGCTAGCCGAAAAGATTCCCCCACTGAAGATTCCCATCATGACTGAAAGAAGAATTTTGCAGACAGATGCCAGCGATGAGTGTTGGGGAGCTGTCCTACTTGTCCAAGATAGCAATAATAAGAGACATATATGTGGCTACAAGAGCGGCACGTTTAAACCCTCTGAACAACACTATCACTCTACGTGGAAGTTCACAGTAAAACACATCAAAGGAAAAGAGAACGTCCTTGTAGATTTTCTCTCTCGCCCAACTGCCTATAATTCAGAAGACAAAACCCCAAAGAAAGTAAGCCAAGTCCAACCACATACTTCTAACTTTCTTTCAATGGTTCTTTCAGTAACTTCCCAAAGTGATCCACCATCCTCCTCCACCCCTACACCACCACTCCCTGTCCTCAACCTGCCAGAAGAGATAATGGAAACAATCGCAGATTTAACCTTTGAAAAAAGGTCTAAATTAAGTTTCAAAACATTTCTCAGGGTCCTTATACAGAAACATGGTTTGTGCATAAATGGTCTCATGTTCCACCCAGACTACCCGTTTCTTAATGTGTTTCATATCCATGACCTATGGAACTTTCCGAAGGAAGCATTGTGCTTTTTCTGGTACCTGTTTGAAAGCTTCACAATAGGCATCTCCTTCAACACAGAAAAACTTTTATCATACATTGTCAAAAGCCAGTTCAATGATGTTCGCCCTCACTCCAGAAATTTACTAACCATGCTACAATGGTTTGTTCCTCACCACCAATGGACGCGATGGTTGACAGTGACTAGCAAAGGAAAGTATGTACTAGTGATGTTCAGAAGAACAGGATCCTTTCTACCTCCCAAGGTTGTTAACGATGAAGGATCACTCGTTTATCACTCAGGATCATGTTTCATTCATGACTGGTATGAAATTACCCCAGCCAGCAGGAAGTGTGAAAGGAAGTACTGAAACCTTTATGCAGATACAAGAAACCTAATGGCAAGAGCAAATGGTGTTGACCCTGACACAATTCCAACTTTTATAAGGTGGAATATGATGCCATGGGGTGACGACCATCCCGATTCACTGAAATGGGCTGAAGCAAACCACAATTGGCTCAGTGACAACCACAAAAATGACATAGACACAACGACCGATGAAGATGCAAACCCGTATTCATCCGACGACGAAGACTCATTCGGTTCAGTCTCATTTGGTTCTGTTGTTGACGCACATTTCGACCCGTTCGAAGATGATCCAACCCATCCTGATGCACGTTGGAGTCCATGAAGAAGGCTAAACATTTTATGTTTAGTATAATGTTTTAATAATTATGTTTTAGTATCTTGAGTTTGTTTGATGTTTCTAGTGTTTTCTAGTTTCAATAATGCTATATGATGTAAACGCTTAGGTCATATGGCAATAATGTGTAAAAGTAAGAATGCTTGTACTCTAAGCTTGAAGGTTGTACCCAATCAAGGCTATATATAGCCATGTATCTTGCCATTGTAAGGCATCAGAATTTGAAGTAATACAAGTGTGTGTTTTCTTATATCTCTCTCTACAATCTTCTCTCAAATATTCTCTCTACAATTTCTTATAATTGTTCTTACAGGTCTTATATAGATCTGCCACAACTCCCCCCACACCCTTGGTATCAGAGCCATGAGAATTACTTCCAAGCTCCTTCCAAAAGAAAGATTTAGAAAAACATTATGATCGTATGTCTCAGCGATTTTATTGTTTGAATGGAGTTGACGATGTCAATTTGAAGCAAGTTTTCCTGAACTCTTTTCCGGAATCCCTTGCTAATGAAGCATATCGGGCATTGGAACCAGAAAAAGTTTCTTGCCGAGTTCGAAAGTACAGGAAAACGCCTTGGGTCAGCCTGCGATGACAAGTACCTGAAAATCAAGTGCAAAGACAAGTCATCATGTGAATTTACCCATACAAAAAATAAGTTACATTCCAAACGTTATTCAACCTTTTCAAGAAAACATCGATTCTCTCAACGAAGAAGCAAGAAGTGGAAATTCATCAAGAAGAAAAAGCAACGTGGCAAGTCTTCAGATAGGTGCTTCATATGCCAAAAGAAAGGTCATTTTGCGAGAAATTGTCCAGACAAGAAGAAGTCCCAAGCGCTTTTACAAGCCTTGAACCAGGTTGAACCAGTAGATCTTTCTGATCTAGAGTCACTATACTCTTTGGATGATGAACCGGGAGATTCAGTCTTATGCACAATCGCCTATTCAGATTTCTCATCTGATGACGATTCTGACTCAGATTCTCTGACTAGTGATGATGATTTTGGAATTCACATGATAAATCCGATTCCACATGTACTGCCAGTACAAGAAGAACCACCATTACCACTAGCCAAAATCCACCTCCTTACGGATGCGTATGCAAAGCCAATCCCAGTTATTGCATTTTTCGACACCGGCGCGTCCGTTTCCATCCTAAAGCCTGCTATCTTACCAGACCACTATTGGAGACCTCACCATCAGAGTTTTATGGCCGCTAATGGAGAGAAATTTGTCATTGACAAAATTAGTGTCCCCATTAACATTCGCCTATTTCCAAAGTGCGTAATCAGAAGAAGGTTGTTGGGTTCGAGCTCGCATGGAAAAGATCTCTTGATCGGTTTTGATATCCTACATAAACTACCAAACTTACGATGGACGGGAACAGGACTTCACTACAAAAGCTTTTTCAACCCGTGGACAACCATGCATCGCCTTTTTGTTGCAAGTGTTACTCCACCACTTGCTGATATCAACTGCATCAGACAAAAACTTATTCAAGACTCATGTGCTTCCTCCCACACCGAGTTTTTGACAAAACACCCTTCACCTTTGTGGCTGAATCCCTCATTCTTTGTTTCGCTACCTTTTAAGCAAAACGAAGATGTTAATCCTACCAAAGCAAGTCACCCCGGAATGAACCCAGATCATTACCAGCTTGCTTTAGAAGAATGCAACCAACTGGTTGCTGAAAGAATTGTTGAACCTACCACCTCGCCATGGGCATGTGAGGCATTTTACGTCAACAAAAGAAGCGAACAAGTTCGTGGAAAGCTAAGGTTGGTCATTAACTATCAACCGTTGAACCACTTTTTAGCTGATGATAAGTTTCCACTTCCACAGAAGAAGTCGCTATTTCAACACCTGGCAGACGCTAAAGTCCTCTCCAAGTTCGACCTTAAGTCAGGATTTTGGCAACTGGGTATTAAGCCCGAAGATAGACCAAAAACCGGTTTCTGTATACCTGATCATCATTACCAGTGGAAAGTAATGCCGTTTGGTTTAAAAAATGCTCCGTCGGCCTTCCAAAAGGCAATGGTAACCATTTTTGAACCGATTCTTGCAAACACATTGGTCTACATTGATGATATCCTTTTATTCTCCCCAGATGAACAATCCCATGTAGAGTTACTTTCCAAATTTTATTCTATTGTCACAAAATATGGGATAATGCTATCCGAGAAAAAGATGGAGGTTGGCGTAACAAAAATTCACGTTCTTGGCATGGAGATCACAGACGGCAGGTACCAGCCTCAACCGCATGTCGCTCAAGAGTTACTGAAGTTTCCAGATGAGTTAACTTTACAAAAAATGATTCAACAGTTCCTCGGGTTAGTCAACTACATGTCTGATTTCCTGCCCAAGCTATCAAATCACACCGCCCTGTTGTTCCCCATGTTGAAAAAGAATCCCCCACAGTGGACATCACGACAAACAGAAGCAGTAAAAGCTATCAAGTTGCTAGCCGAAAAGATGCCCCCACTGAAGATTCCCATCATGACTAAAAGAAGAATTTTGCAGACAGATGCCAGCGATGAGTGTTGGGGAGCTGTCCTACTTGTCCAAGATAGCAATAATAAGAGACATATATGTGGCTACAAGAGCGGCACGTTTAAACCCTCTGAACAACACTATCACTCTACGTTCAAAGAGATTCTTGCAGTCAAACGAGGCATTGAAAGATTCCAATTCCATCTAATCGGGCACGAATTTCACGTTGAAATGGACATGTCCTCCTTTCCACGTATGCTAAAATTTAAGCGGAAGATGCTCCCTCACGCACAACTTTTGAGATGGGCAAATTGGTTCTCACAGTGGAAGTTCACAGTAAAACACATCAAAGGAACAGAGAACGTCCTTGCAGATTTTCTCTCTCGCCCAACTGCCTATAAATCAGAAGACAAAACCCCAAAGAAAGTAAGCCAAGTCCAAACACATACTTCTAACTTTCTTTCAATGGTTCTTTCAGTAACTTCCCAAAGTGATCCACCATCCTCCTCCACCCCTACACCACCACTCCCTGTCCTCAACCTGCCAGAAGAGATAATGGAAACAATCGCAGATTTAACCTTTGAAAAAAGGTCTAAATTAAGTTTCAAAACATTTCTCACGGTCCTTATACAGAAACATGGTTTGTACATAAATGGTCTCATGTTCCACCCAGACTATCCGTTTTTCAATGTGTTTCATATCCATGACCTATGGAACTTTCCGAAGGAAGCATTGTGCTTTTTCTGGTACCTGTTTGAAAGCTTCACAATAGGCATCTCCTTCAACACAGAAAAACTTTTGTCATACATTGTCAAAAGCCAGTTCAATGATGTCCGCCCTCACTCCAGAAATTTACTAACCATGCTATAATGGTTTGTTCCTCACCACCAATGGACGTGATGGTTGACAGTGACTAGCAAAGGGAAGTATGTACTAGTGATGTTCAGAAGACCAGGATCCTTTCTACCACCCAAGGCTGTTAACGATGAAGGATCACTCGTTTATCACTCAGGATCATGTTTCATTCATGACTGGTATGAAATTAACCCAGCCAGCAGGAAGTGTGAAAGGAAGTACCGAAACCTTTATGCAGATACAAGAAACCTAATGGCAAGAGCAAATGGTGTTGACCCTGACACAATTCAAACTTTTATAAGGTGGAATATGATGCCATGGGGTGATGACCATCCCGATTCACTGAAATGGGCTGAAGCAAACCACAATTGGCTCAGTGACAACCACAAAAATGACATAGACACAACGACCGATGAAAATGCTAACCCATATTCATCCGACGACGAAGACTCATTCGGTTCAGTCTCATTTGTTTCCGTTGTTGACGCACATTTCGACCCGTTCGAAGATGATCCAACCCATCCTGACGTACGTTGGAGTCCATAAAGAAGGCTAAACATTTTTATGTTTAGTGTAATGTTTTAATAAGTATGTTTTATTATCTTAAGCTTGTTTGAAGTTTCTAGTGTTTTCTTGTTTCAATAATGCTATATGATGTAAGCGCTTAGGTCATATGGCAATAATGTGTAAAAGTAAGAAAGCTTGTACTATAAGCTTGAAGGTTGTACCTAATCAAGGCTATATATAGCCATGTATCTTGCCATTCTAAGGCATCAGAATTTGAAGTAATACAAGGGTGTGTTTTCTTATATCTCTCTCTACAATCTTCTCTCAAATCTTCTCTCTACAATTTCTTATAAAACCTTTGTTCTTACAGGTCTTATATAGATCTGCCACAACTCCCCCCACACCCTTACCATTGTTCTTACAGGTCTTATATAGATCTGCCACAACTCCCCCCACACCTAATGTGTTTCCAACAGGTATCCATATGATCACACCAGCAGAGTTCCCAGCCCTTACTGCATTTGAGCGCCCTGATAGTCGAACCAAGCACGACTGGAAGATAAAAAATCCAACGACTATTGGTCCCACAGGACTCGCAAATACTGTTAGTCCCGCGGAAGCTACCCTAAACTGGCAAAGTGAAAATGTTGTTGCTCAAAACAAGGTTCTCGCAAAAATACTCTCACAGCAAACCATGCTCGCAAATACCCAACAAAATCTTTCATCAAAAGTCGGATCCCTAGACAGTATCATCCATGAACTTCGTTTCAAAATCCAAGAACTTCACCGAGAACTTATCCAAATCATCAAAACATCACCCATAACCCAATCTTCCGATACTATCTCTCAAAAGGAAGCAGAAATGAAGAACTTAAAAATCCAACTCCAAGATCTGGAACGGCAACATAAGCAAAAAAGAATTTCAACCCTTGTTGATGATCCTTGGAGATTGCCATCCACCCCTTTTGTAGGAATATCGTTTGAACCACAACCATTACCACAATCCCACAACCAAACATCATCACCTTCACTAAACATGTGGGCATCAGAACAAAGAAAGCTAAAAGCCTCCACAAGCAAAAACCAAACTCCTCCACAAGAACCCAACCCTACAACCCATTCTAAAGTTCATGATGTCCTTCCAATTGAGCGGGTGAACCCTTTTTCAACTTTCCTACAATCCCTCACACAAACAGAAAAACCTCAGTGCTCCCATTCTGTAGCTCCAGTCATCCACTCCCGACGTGAAGATGAAGATGTTGATATTGTTGATGGATTTGAACACTTGTTCATGGCAGAACCAGAATATGCAGAATCAACAGTACAGTTTGATCCAGATGACTACGGAGAAAACCAAACACCACAAACAAGTTCCACGGATTTTCCACAGTCTGACATAAAGCAGTACTTCACATTCGATGACCTTCCACCATCAAAATGGCGTGAAAGAAGTATAGAGATGCTAACATGGTGTTCGTCAGAGCTGCAATATTACACCATTGACATAGTCATCAAACGGTTTCTTACTCGGATCCAAGGGCGCCTACGAGATTGGTACCTCAGTCTTGGAGAATATCGCCAACTACAGTTGCAGCAGTCAGCATCCCCGGAAGCTTTTATAGGCTCCATATACTCTGAGTTCATTGGAAACCCCTATGAACACACTACTCATGCCAGAGAAGAATTTCTCAAGATGAAATGTTGCTCCTTCCAAAAGAAAGATTTAGAAAAACATTATGATCGTATGTCTCAGCGATTTTATTGTTTGAATGGAGTTGACGATGTCAATTTGAAGCAAGTTTTCCTGAACTCTTTTCCGGAATCCCTTGCTAATGTAGCATATCGGGCATTGGAAGCAAGAAATGTCACAATAGCTCAGTCATCTCTTAGCGAACTATACCAGTTGATCATGAATGCCTTGGCTAAGCTTTGCAACCAGAAAAAGTTTCTTGCCGAGTTCGAAAGTACAGGAAAACGCCTTGGGTCAGCCTGCGATGACAAGTACCTAAAAATCAAGTGCAAAGACAAGTCATCATGTGAATATACCCACACAAAAAAGAAATTCCATTCCAAACGTTATTCAACCTTTTCAAGAAAACCTCGATTCTCTCAACGAAGAAGCAAGAAGTGGAAATTCATCAAGAAGAAGAAGCAACGTGGCAAGACTTCAGATAGGTGCTTCATATGCCAAAAGAAAGGTCATTTTGCAAGAAACTGTCCAGACAAGAAGAAGTCCCAAGCGCTTTTACAAGCCTTGAACCAGGTTGAACCAGTAGATCTTTCTGATCTAGAGTCACTATACTCTTTGGATGATGAACCGGGAGATTCAGTCTTATGCACAATCGCCTATTCAGATTTCTCATCTGATGACGATTCTGACTCAGATTCTCTGACTAGTGATGATGATTTTGGAATTCACATGATAAATCCGATTCCACATGTACTGCCAGTACAAGAAGAACCACCATTACCACTAGCCAAAATCCACCTCCTTACGGATGCGTATGCAAAGCCAATCCCAGTTATTGCATTTTTCGACACCGGCGCGTCTGTTTCCATCCTAAACCCTGCTATCTTGTCAGACCACTATTGGAGACCTCACCATCAGAGTTTTATGGCCGCTAATGGAGAGAAATTTGTCATTGACAAAATAAGTGTCCCCATTAACATTCGCCTATTTCCAAAGTGCGTAATCAGAAGAAGGTTGTTGGGTTCGAGCTCGCATGGAAAAGATCTCTTGATCGGTTTTGATATCCTACATAAACTACCAAACTTACGATGGACGGGAACAGGACTTCACTACAAAAGCTTTTTCAACCCTTGGACAACCATGCATCGCCTTTTTGTTGCAAGTTTCACTCCACCACTTGCTGATATCAACTGCATCAGACAAAAACTTATTCAAGACTCACGTGCTTCCTCACACACCGAGTTTTTGACAAAACACCCTTCACCTTTGTGGCTGAATCCCTCATTCTTTGTTTCGCTACCTTTTAAGCAAAACGAAGATGTTAATCCTACCAAAGC
This sequence comes from Glebionis coronaria, assembly GCA_025667525.1. Lineage (NCBI taxonomy): Eukaryota > Viridiplantae > Streptophyta > Magnoliopsida > Asterales > Asteraceae > Glebionis > Glebionis coronaria. The sequence goes on along the minus strand of JANFOE010000720.1, from coordinate 179,273 downwards.
AAGTCACCCCGGAATGAATCCAAATCATTACCAGCTTGCTTTAGAAGAATGCAACCGACTGGTTGCTGAAGGAATTGTTGAACCTACCACCTCGCCATGGGCATGTGAGGCATTTTACGTCAACAAAAGAAGCGAACAAGTTCGTTGAAAGCTCAGGTTGGTCATTAACTATCAACCGTTGAACCACTTTTTAGCGGATGATAAGTTTCCACTTCCACAAAAGAAGTCGCTATTTCAACACCTGACAGACGCTAAAGTCCTCTCCAAGTTCGACCTTAAGTCAGGATTTTGGCAACTAGGTATTAAGCCCGAAGATAGACCAAAAACCGGTTTCTGTATACCTGATCATCATTACCAGTGGAAAGTAATGCCGTTTGGTTTAAAAAATGCTCCGTCGGCCTTCCAAAAGGCAATGGTAACCAGTTTTGAGCCGATTATTGCAAACACATTGGTCTACATTGATGATATCCTTTTATTCTCCCCAGATGAGCAATCCCATGCAGAGTTAATTTCCAAGTTTTATTCTATTGTCACAAAGTATGGGATAATGCTATCCGAGAAAAAGATGGAGGTTGGCGTAACCAAAATTCACTTTCTTGGCATGGAGATCACAGACGGCAAGTACCAGCCTCAACCGCATGTTGCTCAAGAGTTACTGAAGTTTCCAGATGAGTTAACTTCACAAAAAATGATTCTACAGTTCCTCGGGTTAGTCAACTACATGTCTGATTTCCTGCCCAAGCTATCAAATCACACCGCCCTGTTGTTCCCCATGTTGAAAAAGAATCCCCCACAGTGGACATCACGACAAATAGAAGCAGTAAAAGCTATCAAGTTGCTAGCCGAAAAGATGCCCCTACTGAAGATTCCCATCATGACTGAAAGAAGAATTTTGCAGACAGATGCCAGCGATGAGTGTTGGGGAGCTGTCCTACTTGTCCAAGATAGCAATAATAAGAGACATATATGTGGCTACAAGAGCGGCACGTTTAAACCCTCTGAACAACACTATCACTCTACGTTCAAAGAGATTCTTGCAGTCAAACGAGGCATTGAAAGATTCCAATTCCATCTAATCGGACACGAATTTCACGTTGAAATGGACATGTCCTCCTTTCCACGTATGCTACAATTTAAGCTGAAGATGCTCCCTCACGCACAACTTTTGAGATGGGAAAATTGGTTCTCACAGTGGAAGTTCACAGTAAAACACATCAAAGGAACAGAGAACGTCCTTGTAGATTTTCTCTCTCGCCCAACTGCCTATAATTCAGAAGACAAAACCCCAAAGAAAGTAAGCCAAGTCCAACCACATACTTCTAACTTTCTTTCAATGGTTCTTTCAGTAACTTCCCAAAGTGATCCACCATCCTCCTCCACCCCTACACCACCACTCCCTGTCCTCAACCTGCCAGAAGAGATAATGGAAACAATCGCAGATTTAACCTTTGAAAAAAGGTCTAAATTAAGTTTCAAAACATTTCTCAGGGTCCTTATACAGAAACATGGTTTGTGCATAAATGGTCTCATGTTCCACCCAGACTACCCGTTTCTTAATGTGTTTCATATCCATGACCTATGGAATTTTCCGAATGAAGCATTGTGCTTTTTCTGGTACCTGTTTGAAAGCTTCACAATAGGCATCTCCTTCAACACAGAAAAACTTTTTTCATACATTGTCAAAAGCCAGTTCAATGATGTCCGCCCTAACTCCGGAAATTTACTAACCATGCTACAATGGTTTGTTCCTCACCACCAATGGACGCGATGGTTGACAGTGACTAGCAAAGGAAAGTATGTACTAGTGATGTTCAGAAGAACAGGATCCTTTCTACCACCCAAGGCTGTTAACGATGAAGGATCACTCGTTTATCACTCAGGATCATGTTTCATTCATGACTGGTATGAAATTAACCCAGCCAGCAGGAAGTGTGAAAGGAAGTACCGAAACCTTTATGCAGATACAAGAAACCTAATGGCAAGAGCAAATGGTGTTGACCCTGACACAATTCCAACTTTTATAAGGTGGAATATGATGCCATGGGTGACGACCATCCCGATTCACTGAAATGGGCTGAAGCAAACCACAATTGGCTCAGTGACAACCACAAAAATGACATAGACACAACGACCGATGAAGATGCAAACCCATATTCATCCGACGACGAAGACTCATTCGGTTCAGTCTCATTTGGTTCCGTTGTTGACGCACATTTCGACCCGTTCGAAGATGATCCAACCCATCCTGATGCACGTTGGAGTCCATGAAGAAGGCTAAACATTTTATGTTTAGTATAATGTTTTAATAATTATGTTTTAGTATCTTGAGTTTGTTTGATGTTTCTAGTGTTTTCTAGTTTCAATAATGCTATATGATGTAAGCGCTTAGGTCATATGGCAATAATGTGTAAAAGTAAGAATGCTTGTACTCTAAGCTTGAAGGTTGTACCCAATCAAGGCTATATATAGCCATGTATCTTGCCATTGTAAGGCATCAGAATTTGAAGTAATACAAGTGTGTGTTTTCTTATATCTCTCTCTATAATCTTCTCTCAAATATTCTCTCTACAATTTCTTATAATTGTTCTTACAGGACTTATATAGATCTGCCACAACTCCCCCCACACCCTTGCTAAAGGCATATCGGGAACACTCATAATTTGTTATCCGTTGTACATTTTTCGAGGATGAAATCCATCAACAAGGATCCTGGTCTTCTGAACATCACTAGTACATACTTCCCTTTGCTAGTCACTGTCAACCATCGCGTCCATTGGTGGTGAGGAACAAACCATTGTAGCATGGTTAGTAGATTTCTGGAGTGAGGGCGGACATCATTGAACTGGCTTTTGACAATGTATGACAAAAGTTTTTCTGTGTTGAAGGAGATGCCTATTGTGAAGCTTTCAAACAGGTACCAGAAAAAGCACAATGCTTCCTTCGGAAAGTTCCATAGGTCATGGATATGAAACACATTGAGAAACGGGTAGTCTGGGTGGAACATGAGACCATTTATGCACAAACCATGTTTCTGTATAAGGACTGTGAGAAATGTTTTGAAACTTAATTTAGACCTTTTTTCAAAGGTTAAATCTGCGATTGTTTCCATTATCTCTTCTGGCAGGTTGAGGACAGGGAGTGGTGGTGTAGGGGTGGAGGAGGATGGTGGATCACTTTGGGAAGCTACTGAAAGAACCATTGAAAGAAAGTTAGAAGTATGTGTTTGGACTTGGCTTACTTTCTTTGGGGTTTTGTCTTCTGATTTATAGGCAGTTGGGCGAGAGAGAAAATCTGCAAGGACGTTCTCTGTTCCTTTGATGTGTTTTACTGTGAACTTCCACTGTGAGAACCAATTTGCCCATCTCAAAAGTTGTGCGTGAGGGAGCATCTTCCGCTTAAATTGTAGCATACGTGGAAAGGAGGACATGTCCATTTCAACGTGAAATTCGTGTCCGATTAGATGGAATTGGAATCTTTCAATGCCTCGTTTGACTGCAAGAATCTCTTTGAACGTAGAGTGATAGTGTTGTTCAGAGGGTTTAAACTTGCCGCTCTTGTAGCCACATATATGTCTCTTATTATTGCTATCTTGGACAAGTAGGACAGCTCCCCAACACTCATCGCTGGCATCTGTCTGCAAAATTCTCCTTTCAGTCATGATAGGAATCTTCAGTGGGGGCATCTTTTCGGCTAGCAACTTGATAGCTTTTACTGCTTCTGTTTGTCGTGATGTCCACTGTGGGGGATTCTTTTTCAACATGGGGAACAACAGGGCGATGTGATTTGATAGCTTGGGCAGGAAATCAGACATGTAGTTGACTAACCCAAGGAACTGTTGAATCATTTTTTGTGAGGTTAACTCCTCTGGAAACTTCAGTAACTCTTGAGCGACATGCGGTTGAGGCTGGTACTTGCCGTCTGTGATCTCCATGCCAAGAAAGTGAATTTTGGTTACGCCAACCTCCATCTTTTTCTCGGATAGCATTATCCCATACTTTGTGACAATAGAATAAAACTTGGAAAGTAACTCTGCATGGGATTGTTCATCTGTGGAGAATAAAAGGATATCATCAATGTAGACCAATGTGTTTGCAAGAATCGGCTCAAAAATGGTTACCATTGCCTTTTGGAAGGCCGACGGAGCATTTTTTAAACCAAACGGCATTACTTTCCACTGGTAATGATGATCAGGTATACAGAAACCTGTTTTTGGTCTATCTTCAGGCTTAATACCCAGTTGCCAAAATTCTGACTTAAGGTCGAACTTGGAGAGGACTTTAGCATCTGCCAGGTGTTGAAATAGCGACTTCTTTTGTGGAAGTGGAAACTTATCATCAGCTAAAAAGTGGTTCAAGGGTTGATAGTTAATGACCAACCTGAGCTTTCCACGAACTTGTTCGCTTCTTTTGTTGACGTAAAATGCCTCACATGCCCATGGCGAGGTGGTAGGTTCAACAATTCCTTCAGCAACCAGTTGGTTGCATTCTTCTAAAGCAAGCTGGTAATGATCTGGGTTCATTCCGGGGTGACTTGCTTTGGTAGGATTAACATCTTCGTTTTGCTTAAAAGGTAGCGAAACAAAGAATGAGGGATTCAACCACAAAGGTGAAGGGTGTTTTGCCAAAAACTCGGTGTGTGAGCTAGCACATGAGTCTTGAACAAGCTTTTGTCTGATGCAGTTGATATCAGCAAGTGGTGGAGTAACACTTGCAACAAAAAGTCGATGCATGGTTGTCCAAGGGTTGAAAAAGCTTTTGTAGTGAAGTCTTGTTCCCGTCCATCGTAAGTTTGGTAGTTTATGTAGGATATCAAAACCGATCAAGAGATCTTTTCCATGCGAGCTCGAACCCAACAACCTTCTTCTGATTACGCACTTTGGAAATAGGCGAATGTTAATGGGGACACTTATTTTGTCAATGACAAATTTCTCTCCATTAGCGGCCATAAAACTCTGATGGTGAGGTCTCCAATAGTGGTCTGGTAAGATAGCAGGGTTTAGGATGGAAACGGACGCGCCGGTGTCGAAAAATGAAATAACTGGGATTGGCTTTGCATACGCATCCGTAAGGAGGTGGATTTTGGCTAGTGGTAATGGTGGTTCTTCTTGTACTGGCAGTACATGTGGAATCGGATTTATCATGTGAATTCCAAAATCATCATCACTAGTCAGAGAGTCTGAGTCAGAATCGTCATCAGATGAGAAATCTGAATAGGCGATTGTGCATAAGACTGAATCTCCCGGTTCATCATCCAAAGAGTATAGTGACTCTAGATCAGAAAGATCTACTGGTTCAACCTGGTTCAAGGCTTGTAAAAGCGCTTGGGACTTTTTCTTGTCTGGACAGTTTCTTGCAAAATGACCTTTCTTTTGGCATATGAAGCACCTATCTGAAATCTTGCCACGTTGCTTCTTCTTTTTGATGAATTTCCACTTCTTGCTTCTTCGTTGAGGGAATCGAGGTTTTCTTGAAAAGGTTGAATAATGTTTGGAATGGAATTTCTTTTTTGTATGGGTACATTCACATGATGACTTGTCTTTGCACTTGATTTTCAGGTACTTGTCATCGCAGGCTGACCCGAGGCGTTTTCCTGTACTTTCGAACTCGGCAAGAAACTTTTTCTAGTTGCAAAGCTTGGCTAAGGCATTCATGATCAACTGGTATAGTTCGCCAAGAGATGACTGAGCTATTGTGACATTTCTTGCTTCCAATGCCCGATATGCTTCATTAGCAAGGGATTCCGGAAAAGAGTTCAAGAAAACTTGCTTCAAATTGACATCGTCCACTCCATTCAAACAATAAAATCGTTGAGACATACGATCATAATGTTTTTCTAAATCTTTCTTTTGGAAGGAGCAACATTTCATCTTGAGAAATTCTTCTCTGGCATGGGTAGTGTGTTCATAGGGGTTGCCGATGAACTCAGAGTATATGGAGCCTATAAAAGCTTCTGGGGATGCTGACTGCTGCAACTGTAGCTGGAGATATTCTCCAAGACTGAGGTACCAATCTCGTAGGCGCCCTTGGATCCGAGTAAGAAACCGCTTGATGACTATGTCAATGGTGTAATACTGCAGTTCTGACGAACACCATGTTAGCATCTCTATACTTCTTTCACGCCATTTTGATGGTGGAAGGTCATCGAATGTGAAGTACTGCTTTATGTCAGACTGTGGAAAATCCGTGGAACTTGTTTGTGGTGTTTGGTTTTCTCCGTAGTCATCTGGATCAAACTGTACTGTTGATTCTGCATATTCTGGTTCTGCCATGAACAAGTGTTCAAATCCATCAACAATATCCACATCTTCAACCTCACGTCGGGAGTGGATGACTGGAGCTACAGACTGGGAGCACTGGGGTTTTTCTGTTTGTGTGAGGGATTGTAGGAAAGTTGAAAAAGGGTTCACCCGCTCAATTGGAAGGACATCATGAACTTTAGAATGGGTTGTAGGGTTGGGTTCTTGTGGAGGAGTTTGGTTTTTGCTTGTGGAGGCTTTTAGCTTTCTTTGTTCTGATGCCCACATGTTTAGTGAAGGTGATGATGTTTGGTTGTGGGATTGTGGTAATGGTTGTGGTTCAAACGATATTCCTACAAAAGGGGTGGATGGCAATCTCCAAGGATCATCAACAAGGGTTGAAATTCTTTTTTGCTTATGTTGCCGTTCCATATCTTGGAGTTGGATTTTTAAGTTCTTCATTTCTGCTTCCTTCTGAGAGACAGAAGCGGAAGATTGGGTTATGGGTGATGTTTTGATGATTTGGATAAGTTCTCGGTGAAGTTCTTGGATTTTGAAACGAAGTTCATGGATGATACTCTCTAGGGATCCGACTTTTGATGAAAGATTTTGTTGGGTATTTGCGAACATGGTTTGCTGTGAGAGTATTTTTACGAGAACCTTGTTTTGAGCAACAGCATTTTCACTTTTCCAGTTTAGGGTAGCTTCCGCGGGACTAACAGTATTTGCGAGTCCTGTGGGACCAATAGTCGTTGGATTTTTTATCTTCCAGTCGTGCTTGGTTCGACTATCAGAGTGCTCAAATGCAGTAAGGGCTGGGAACTCTTGTTCGTATGATGTTGAAGAGGGTGTTGTTATCGGGAACACTGGTGAAGGGATTGTTTCTTTATCTTTCTTCGGTTGTGGCGTTTGATGAATGATAGATAAAGCCTTTTGGTGATAGGGTGTAAGTGTTTGTGGTTGTGGCAGTGTTTTAGGTGGTTGTGGTTTCTGGTTTTGCTTTGGGTATAAAACATAGTAGTCAAATTTTCCTGAGGGTTCTCTAAGAAGTCCAACTGTTGGGTCACCGTCTTCATACCTCCTTTTGAGTCTTTGTTGTGAAGATCTTCGTTTCTTAGGGACATCTTCTTCATCCTCAAGCTTTTGAGCTTCATCTAAACAACTTTCGCAATCACATACGTCCCACCATATGTGTTTGATTTCTTGAACAGGCTCATTGGTCGCGGTTTGGCTGGGTTCTGCTGGTGTGATCATGTGGATTCCTGTTGGAAACACATTAGGTGCCTTAGGTTGCGAGAATTTAATCTCCACGAGACCATTCTCATGTCTAACAAATTCTGGAGCTGAGTTCGATCGAACAGGAGCTTGATGGATCTGCTCATAATTTGTTATCCATTTTTCTGGAAGTAATTTGAGTAACTCATCTCGAGACAACTGCTTTGGTATGTATGTACACGTTGGAGTTGCGTTTGCGTCTATGTCGATGAGTAGCGCATTTCCGGCATCGTCTTGTCGAGGAACCAAAATGTCTAACGAGTGGTTTTGAACTCGGTAAGCCATTTGGTAATGGAACGTGGCTTGAAAGGTGTTCACTTGGGGTGTACCTCCAATCTGGATCTGGGCCTTGAGGGCTGTGAATAGTGAAGGATCATTGAGGGGCATGTTAAAATTTGGGTAAAACGTGACAAAAATTGTTCCTGCGTTCAACGTTGTTTGTATTGTACCAATACAAGCATGCTGATATTCTGTAAACCTTGTATCGAGCAAGGCTATTCTTGAATATGCAGGTAGTCCTTTTCTTCCATGGAAGGTTAATGCTAACCTTATTGCCCCAAAATGAATATGTGTGTACCCTTGTGATAGACAATGTCGAGGAAGGTCGGAGGGTAATGACAAAGGTACCAAATGTTCTATCTGTGATGCTGGTAACTGATGCGAATCGAACTTTGATGTTTGGACAAACTCTTTTATTTGCTTGTGTGGGTTAGATCCAATTAGCTGTTTGACTCTTTTTGTGATGGAATTGGATGGTTTAGTGAAAACAATATCCACAACTTCCCTTTTGGTATCAGAGCCTTACGCTCTAACCATCACCATTACCCTTACCTTACTATTCCCTTTATACTAAATTCCTAATCGTATGCTCTGTGACTGCAGCCTTAGTGCTGATGTCTCACATCAGAAAGTTAGAATTTAGCTTAAAGGTCTGACTTCTATAGCTTTAAGTGTTATAGTTCTCTATCCTTTTATTCTATCAGGGCCGTTGCAGGATATGTAAGTCGACAAAGGTGGTCGCAGTTGTTTCCTCCGGGAGAGTATAGAATAAGAAGAAAAGGTCTATAATTCTTAAAACCATGAGTCACGATAACCTTTTCAATCGCTCAACCTCATCCAGTTTCCGCCAATCCTCTGCATCTAAAATAGATCAATTATATGAAATCTCATATTGTTCTGATGATTCCAGGATTCCAATCAGTGAAATGCCACTCGTAAACCCCTACCATGCTTTCACTAAACCATCCAATTCCATCACAAAAAGAGTCAAACAGCTAATTGGATCTAACCCACACAAGCAAATAAAAGAGTTTGTCCAAACATCAAAGTTCGATTCGCATCAGTTACCAGCATCACAGATAGAACATTTGGTACCTTTGTCATTATCCTCTGACCTTCCTCGACATTGTCTATCACAAGGGTACACACATATTCATTTTGGGGCAATAAGGTTAGCATTAACCTTCCATGGAAGAAAAGGACTACCTGCATATTCAAGAATAGCCTTGCTCGAAACAAGGTTTACAGAATATCAGCATGCTTGTATTGGTACAATACAAACAACGTTGAACGCAGGAACAATTTTTGTCACGTTTTACCCAAATTTTAACATGCCCCTCAATGATCCTTCACTATTCACAGCCCTCAAGGCCCAGATCCAGATTGGAGGTACACCCCAAGTGAACACCTTTCAAGCCACGTTCCATTACCAAATGGCTTACCGAGTTCAAAACCACTCGTTAGACATTTTGGTTCCTGGACAAGACGATGCCGGAAATACGCTACTCATCGACATAGACGCAAACGCAACTCCAACGTGTACATACATACCAAAGCAGTTGTCTCGAGATGAGTTACTCAAATTACTTCCAGAAAAATGGATAACAAATTATGAGCAGATCCATCAAGCTCCTGTTCGATCGAACTCAGCTCCAGAATTTGTTAGACATGAGAATGGTCTCGTGGAGATTAAATTCTCGCAACCTAAGGCACCTAATGTGTTTCCAACAGGAATCCACATGATCACACCAGCAGAACCCAGCCAAACCGCGACCAATGAGCCTGTTCAAGAAATCAAACACATATGGTGGGACGTATGTGATTGCGAAAGTTGTTTAGATGAAGCTCAAAAGCTTGAGGATGAAGAAGATGTCCCTAAGAAACGAAGATCTTCACAACAAAGACTCAAAAGGAGGTATGAAGACGGTGACCCAACAGTTGGACTTCTTAGAGAACCCTCAGGAAAATTTGACTACTATGTTTTATACCCAAAGCAAAACCAGAAACCACAACCACCTAAAACACCGCCACAACCACAAACACTTACACCCTATCACCAAAAGGCTTTATCTATCATTCATCAAACGCCACAACCGAAGAAAGATAAAGAAACAATCCCTTCACCAGTGTTCCCGATAACAACACCCTCTTCAACATCATACGAACAAGAGTTCCCAGCCCTTACTGCATTTGAGCACCCTGATAGTCGAACCAAGCACGACTGGAAGATAAAAAATCCAACGACTATTGGTCCCACAGGACTCGCAAATACTGTTAGTCCCGCGGAAGCTACCCTAAACTGGAAAAGTGAAAATGTTGTTGCTCAAAACAAGGTTCTCGTAAAAATACTCTCACAGCAAACCATGTTCGCAAATACCCAACAAAATCTTTCATCAAAAGTCGGATCCCTAGAGAGTATCATCCATGAACTTCGTTTCAAAATCCAAGAACTTCACCGAGAACTTATCCAAATCATCAAAACATCACCCATAACCCAATCTTCCGCTTCTGTCTCTCAGAAGGAAGCAGAAATGAAGAACTTAAAAATCCAACTCCAAGATCTGGAACGGCAACATAAGCAAAAAAGAATTTCAACCCTTGTTGATGATCCTTGGAGATTGCCATCCACCCCTTTTGTAGGAATATCGTTTGAACCACAACCATTACCACAATCCCACAACCAAACATCATCACCTTCACTAAACATGTGGGCATCAGAACAAAGAAAGCTAAAAGCCTCCACAAGTAAAAACCAAACTCCTCCACAAGAACCCAACCCTACAACCCATTCTAAAGTTCATGATGTCCTTCCAATTGAGCGGGTGAACCCATTTCAACTTTCCTACAATCCCTCACACAAACAAAAAAACCCCAGTGCTCCCAGTCTGTAGCTCCAGTCATCCACTCCCGACGTAAGGTTGAAGATGTGGATATTGTTGATGGATTTGAACACTTGTTCATGGCAGAACCAGAATATGCAGAATCAACAATACAGTTTGATCCAGATGACTACGGAGAAAACCAAACACCACAAACAAGTTCCACGGATTTTCCACAGTCTGACATAAAACAGTACTTCACATTCGATGACCTTCCACCATCAAAATGGCGTGAAAGAAGTATAGAGATGCTAACATGGTGTTCGTCAGAACTGCAGTATTACACCATTGACATAGTCATCAAGCGGTTTCTTACTCGGATCCAAGGGCGCCTACAAGATTGGTACCTCAGTCTTGGAGAATATCGCCAGCTACAGTTGCAGCAGTCAGCATCCCCAGAAGCTTTTATAGGCTCCATATACTCTGAGTTCATCGGCAACCCCTATGAACACACTACCCATGCCAGAGAAGAATTTCTCAAGATGAAATGTTGCTCCTTCCAAAAGAAAGATTTAGAAAAACATTATGATCGTATGTCTCAGCGATTTTATTGTTTGAATGGAGTCGACGATGTCAATTTGAAGCAAGTTTTCCTGAACTCTTTTCCGGAATCCCTTGCTAATGAAGCATATCGGGCATTGGAAGCAAGAAATGTCACAATAGCTCAGTCATCTCTTGGCGAACTATACCAGTTGATCATGAATGCCTTACCCAAGCTTTGCAACCAGAAAAAGTTTCTTGACGAGTTCGAAAGTACAGGAAAACGCCTCGGGTCAGCCTGCGATGACAAGTACCTGAAAATCAAGTGCAAAGACAAGTCATCATGTGAATGTACCCATACAAAAAAGAAATTCCATTCCAAACGTTATTCAACCTTTTCAAGAAAACCTCGATTCTCTCAACGAAGAAGCAAGAAGTGGAAATTCATCAAAAAGAAGAAGCAACGTGGCAAGACTTCAGATAGGTGCTTCATATGCCAAAAGAAAGGTCATTTTGCAAGAAACTGTCCAGACAAGAAAAAGTCCCAAGCGCTTTTACAAGCCTTGAACCAGGTTGAACCAATAGATCTTTCTGATCTAGAGTCACTATACTCTTTGGATGATGAACCGGGAGATTCAGTCTTATGCACAATCGCCTATTCAGATTTCTCATCTGATGACGATTCTGACTCAGACTCTCTGACCAGTGATGATGATTTTGGAATTCACATGATAAATCTGACTCCACATGTACTGCCAGTACAAGAAGAACCACCATTACCACTAGCCAAAATCCACCTCCTTACGGATGCGTATGCAAAGCCAATCCCAGTTATTGCATTTTTCGACACCGGCGCGTCCGTTTCCATCCTAAACCCTGCTATCTTACCAGACCACTATTGGAGACCTCACCATCAGAGTTTTATGGCCGCTAATGGAGAGAAATTTGTCATTGACAAAATAAGTGTCCCCATTAACATTCGCCTATTTCCAAAGTGCGTAATCAGAAGAAGGTTGTTGGGTTCGAGCTCGCATGGAAAAGATCTCTTGATCGGTTTTGATATCCTACATAAACTACCAAACTTACGATGGACGGGAACAGGACTTCACTACAAAATCTTTTTCAACCCTTGGACAACCATGCATCGCCTTTTTGTTGCAAGTGTTACTCCACCACTTGCTGATATCAACTGCATCAGACAAAAGCTTGTTCAAGACTCATGTGCTTCCTCACACACCGAGTTTTTGGCAAAACACCCTTCACCTTTGTGGTTGAATCCCTCATTCTTTGTTTCGCTACCTTTTAAGCAAAACGAAGATGTTAATCCTACCAAAGCAAGTCACCCCGGAATGAACCCAGATCATTACCAGCTTGCTTTAGAAGAATGCAACCAACTGGTTGCTGAAGGAATTGTTGAACCTTCCACCTCGCCATGGGCATGTGAGGCATTTTACGTCAACAAAAGAAGCGAACAAGTTCGTGGAAAGCTCAGGTTGGTCATTAACTATCAACCGTTGAACCACTTTTTAGCTGATGATAAGTTTCCACTTCCACAAAAGAAGTCGCTATTTCAACACCTGGCAGATGCTAAAGTCCTCTCCAAGTTCGACCTTAAGTCGGGATTTTGGCAACTGGGTATTAAGCCCGAAGATAGACCAAAAACAGGTTTCTGTATACCTGATCATCATTACCAGTGGAAAGTAATGCCGTTTGGTTTAAAAAATGCTCCGTCGGCCTTCCAAAAGGCAATGGTAACCATTTTTGAGCCGATTCTTGCAAACACATTGGTCTACATTGATGATATCCTTTTATTCTCCCCAGATGAACAATCCCATGCAGAGTTACTTTCCAAGTTTTATTCTATTGTCACAAAGTATGGGATAATGCTATCCGAGAAAAAGATGGAGGTTGGCGTAACCAAAATTCACTTTCTTGGCATGGAGATCACAGACGGCAAGTACCAGCCTCAACCGCATGTCGCTCAAGAGTTACTGAAGTTTCCAGATGAGTTAACCTCACAAAAAATGATTCAACAGTTCCTTGGGTTAGTCAACTACATGTCTTATTTCCTGCCCAAGCTATCAAATCACACCGCCCTGTTGTTCCCCATGTTGAAAAAGAATCCCCCACAGTGGACATCACGACAAACAGAAGCAGTAAAAGCTATCAAGTTGCTAGCCGAAAAGATGCCCCCACTGAAGATTCCCATCATGACTGGAAGAAGAATTTTGCAGACAGATGCCAGCGATGAGTGTTGGGGAGCTGTCCTACTTGTCCAAGATAGCAATAATAAGAGACATATATGTGGCTACAAGAGCGGCATGTTTAAACCCTCTTAACAACACTATCACTCTACGTTCAAAGAGATTCTTGCAGTCAAACGAGGCATTGAAAGATCCCAATTCCATCTAATCGGGCACGGATTTCACGTTGAAATAGACATGTCCTCCTTTCCACGTATGCTACAATTTAAGCGGAAGATGCTCCCTCACGCACAACTTTTGAGATGGGCAAATTGGTTCTCACAGTGGAAGTTCACAGTAAAACACATCAAAGGAACAGAGAACGTCCTTGCAGATTTTCTCTCTCGCCTAACTGCCTATAAATCAGAAGACAAAACCCCAAAGAAAGTAAGCCAAGTCCAAACACATACTTCTAAATTTCTTTCAATGGTTCTTTCAGTAGCTTCCCAAAGTGATCCACCATCCTCCTCCACCCCTACACCACCACTCCCTGTCCTCAACCTGCCAGAAGAGATATAAGAAAACACACACTTGTATTACTTCAAATTCTGATGCCTTACAATGGCAAGATACATGGCTATATATAGCCTTGATTGGGTACAACCTTCAAGCTTAGAGTACAAGCATTCTTACTTTTACACATTATTGCCATATGACCTAAGCGCTTACATCATATAGCATTATTGAAACTAGAAAACACTAGAAACATCAAACAAATTCAAGACACTAAAACATAATTATTAAAACATTATACTAAACATAAAATGTTTAGCCTTCTTCATGGACTCCAACGTGCATCAGGATGGGTTGGATCATCTTCGAACGGGTCGAAATGTGCGTCAACAACGGAACCAAATGAGACTGAACCGAATGAGTCTTCGTCGTCGGATGAATATGGGTTAGCATCTTCATCGGTCGTTGTGTCTATGTCATTTTTGTGGTTGTCACTGAGCCAATTGTGGTTTGCTTCAGCCCATTTTAGTGAATCGGGATGGTCATCACCCCATGGCATCATATTCCACCTTATAAAAGTTGGAATTGTGTCAGGGTCAACACCATTTGCTCTTGCCATTAGGTTTCTTGTATCTGCATAAAGGTTTCGGTACTTCCTTTCACACTTCCTGCTGGCTGGGTTAATTTCATACCAGTCATGAATGAAACATGATCCTCAGTGATAAACGAGTGATCCTTCATCGTTAACAGCCTTGGGTGGTAGAAAGGATCCTGGTCTTCTGAACATCACTAATACATACTTCCCTTGCTAGTCACTGTCAACCATCGCATCCATTGGTGGTGAGGAACAAACCATTGTAGCATGGTTAGTAGATTTCTGGAGTGAGGGCGGACATCATTGAACTGGCTTTTGACAATGTATGACAAAAGTTTTTCTGTGTTAGAGGAGATGCCTATTGTGAAGCTTTCAAACAGGTACCAGAAAAAGCACAATGCTTCCTTCGGAAAGTTCCATAGGTCATGGATATGAAACACATTGAGAAACGGGTAGTCTGGGTGGAACATGAGACCATTTATGCACAAACCATGTTTCTGTATAAGGACTGTGAGAAATGTTTTGAAACTTAATTTAGACCTTTTTTCAAAGGTTAAATATGCGATTGTTTCCATTATCTCTTCTGGCAGCTTGAAGATTTTAAGAGAAGATTGTAGAGAGAGATATAAGAAAACACACACTTGTATTACTTCAAATTCTGATGCCTTACAATGGCAAGATACATGGCTATATATAGCCTTGATTGGGTACAACCTTCAAGCTTAGAGTACAAGCATTCTTACTTTTACACATTATTGCCATATGACCTAAGCGCTTACATCATATAGCATTATTGAAACTAGAAAACACTAGAAACATCAAACAAATTCAAGACACTAAAACATAATTATTAAAACATTATACTAAACATAAAATGTTTAGCCTTCTTCATGGACTCCAACGTGCATCAGGATGGGTTGGATCATCTTCGAACGGGTCGAAATGTGCGTCAACAACGGAACCAAATGAGACTGAACCGAATGAGTCTTCGTCGTCGGATGAATATGGGTTAGCATCTTCATCGGTCGTTGTGTCTATGTCATTTTTGTGGTTGTCATTGAGCCAATTGTGGTTTGCTTCAGCCCATTTTAGTGAATCGGGATGGTCATCACCCCATGGCATCATATTCCACCTTATAAAAGTTGGAATTGTGTCAGGGTCAACACCATTTGCTCTTGCCATTAGGTTTCTTGTATCTGCATAAAGGTTTCGGTACTTCCTTTCACACTTCCTGCTGGCTGGGTTAATTTCATACCAGTCATGAATGAAACATGATCCTCAGTGATAAACGAGTGATCCTTCATCGTTAACAGCCTTGGGTGGTAGAAAGGATCCTGGTCTTCTGAACATCACTAATACATACTTCCCTTGCTAGTCACTGTCAACCATTGCATCCATTGGTGGTGAGGAACAAACCATTGTAGCATGGTTAGTAGATTTCTGGAGTGAGGGCGGACATCATTGAACTGGCTTTTGACAATGTATGACAAAAATTTTTCTGTGTTAGAGGAGATGCCTATTGTGAAGCTTTCAAACAGGTACCAGAAAAAGCACAATGCTTCCTTCGGAAAGTTCCATAGGTCATGGATATGAAACACATTGAGAAACGGGTAGTCTGGGTGGAACATGAGACCATTTATGCACAAACCATGTTTCTGTATAAGGACTGTGAGAAATGTTTTGAAACTTAATTTAGACCTTTTTTCAAAGGTTAAATATGCGATTGTTTCCATTATCTCTTCTGGCAGCTTGAAGATTTTAAGAGAAGATTGTAGAGAGAGATATAAGAAAACACACACTTGTATTACTTCAAATTCTGATGCCTTACAATGGCAAGATACATGGCTATATATAGCCTTGATTGGGTACAACCTTCAAACTTAGAGTACAAGCATTCTTACTTTTACACATTATTGCCATATGACCTAAGCGCTTACATCATATAGCATTATTGAAACTAGAAAACACTAGAAACATCAAACAAATTCAAGACACTAAAACATAATTATTAAAACATTATACTAAACATAAAATGTTTAGCCTTCTTCATGGACTCCAACGTGCATCAGGATGGGTTGGATCATCTTCGAACGGGTCGAAATGTGCGTCAACAACGGAACCAAATGAGACTGAACCGAATGAGTCTTCGTCGTCGGATGAATATGGGTTAGCATCTTCATCGGTCGTTGTGTCTATGTCATTTTTGTGGTTGTCACTGAGCCAATTGTGGTTTGCTTCAGCCCATTTTAGTGAATCAGGATGGTCATCACCCCATGGCATCATATTCCACCTTATAAAAGTTGGAATTGTGTCAGGGTCAACACCATTTGCTCTTGCCATTAGGTTTCTTGTATCTGCATAAAGGTTTCGGTACTTCCTTTCACACTTCCTGCTGGCTGGGTTAATTTCATACTAGTCATGAATGAAACATGATCCTGAGTGATAAACGAGTGATCCTTCATCGTTAACAGCCTTGGGTGGTAGAAAGGATCCTGGTCTTCTGAACATCACTAGTACATACTTCCCTTTGCTAGTCACTGTCAACCATCGCGTCCATTGGTGGTGAGGAACAAACCATTGTAGCATGGTTAGTAGATTTCTGGAGTGAGGGCGGACATCATTGAACTGGCTTTTGACAATGTATGACAAAAGTTTTTCTGTGTTGGAGGAGATGCCTATTGTGAAGCTTTCAAACAGGTACCAGAAAAAGCACAATGCTTCCTTCGGAAAGTTCCATAGGTCATGGATATGAAACACATTGAGAAACGGGTAGTCTGGGTGGAACATGAGACCATTTATGCACAAACCATGTTTCTGTATTAGGACTGTGAGAAATGTTTTGAAACTTAATTTAGACCTTTTTTCAAAGGTTAAATCTGCGATTATTTCCATTATCTCTTCTGGCAGGTTGAGGACAGGGAGTGGTGGTGTAGGGGTGGAGGAGGATGGTGGATCACTTTGGGAAGCTACTGAAAGAACCATTGAAAGAAAGTTAGAAGTATGTGTTTGGACTTGGCTTACTTTCTTTGGGGTTTTGTCTTCTGATTTATAGCCAGTTGGGCGAGAGAGAAAATCTGCAAGGACGTTCTCTGTTCCTTTGATGTGTTTTACTGTGAACTTCCACTGTGAGAACCAATTTGCCCATCTCAAAAGTTGTGCGTGAGGGAGCATCTTCCGCTTAAATTGTAGCATACGTGGAAAGGAGGACATGTCCATTTCAACGTGAAATTCGTGTCCGATTAGATGGAATTGGAATCTTTCAATGCCTCGTTTGACTGCAAGAATCTCTTTGAACGTAGAGTGATAGTGTTGTTCAGAGGGTTTAAACGTGCCGCTCTTGTAGCCACATATATGTCTCTTATTATTGCTATCTTGGACAAGTAGGACAGCTCCCCAACACTCATCGCTGGCATCTGTCTACAAAATTCTTCTTCCAGTCATGATGGGAATCTTCAGTGGGGGCATCTTTTCGGCTAGCAACTTGATAGCTTTTACTGCTTCTGTTTGTCGTGATGTCCACTGTGGGGGATTCTTTTTCAACATGGGGAACAACATGGCGGTGTGATTTGATAGCTTGGGCAGGAAATCAGACATGTAGTTGACTAACCCAAGGAACTGTTGAATCATTTTTGTGAGGTTAACTCATCTGGAAACTTCAGTAACTCTTGAGCGACATGCGGTTGAGGCTGGTACTTGCCGTCTGTGATCTCCATGCCAAGAAAGTGAATTTTGGTTACACCAACCTCCATCTTTTTCTCGGATAGCATTGTCCCATACTTTGTGACAATAGAATAAAACTTGGAAAGTAACTCTGCATGGGATTGTTCATCTGGGGAGAATAAAAGGATATCATCAATGTAGACCAATGTGTTTGCAAGAATCGGCTCAAAAATGGTTACCATTGCCTTTTGGAAGGCCGACGGAGCATTTTTTAAACCAAACGGCATTGCTTTCCACTGGTAATGATGATCAGGTATACAGAAACCTGTTTTTGGTCTATCTTCGGGCTTAATACCCAGTTGCCAAAATCCTGACTTAAGGTCGAACTTGGAGAGGACTTTAGCATCTGCCAGGTGTTGAAATAGCGACTTCTTTTGTGGAAGTGGAAACTTATCATCAGCTAAAAAGTGGTTCAACGGTTGATAGTTAATGACCAACCTGAGCTTTCCACGAACTTGTTCGCTTCTTTTGTTGACGTAAAATGCCTCACATGCCCATGGCGAGGTGGTAGGTTCAACAATTCCTTCAGCAACCAGTTGGTTGCATTCTTCTAAAGCAAGCTGGTAATGATCTGGGTTCATTCCGGGGTGACTTGCTTTGGTAGGATTAACATCTTCGTTTTGCTTAAAAGGTAGCGAAACAAAGAATGAGGGATTCAACCACAAAGGTGAAGGGTGTTTTGCCAAAAACTCGGTGTGTGAGGAAGCACATGAGTCTTGAACAAGCTTTTGCCTGATGCAGTTGATATCAGCAAGTGGTGGAGTAACACTTGCAACAAAAAGGCGATGCATGGTTGTCCAAGGGTTGAAAAAGCTTTTGTAGTGAAGTCCTGTTCCCGTCCATCGTAAGTTTGGTAGTTTATGTAGGATATCAAAACCGATCAAGAGATCTTTTCCATGCGAGCTTGAACCCAACAACCTTCTTCTGATTACGCACTTTGGAAATAGGCGAATGTTAATGGGGACACTTATTTTGTCAATGACAAATTTCTCTCCATTAGCGGCCATAAAACTCTGATGGTGAGGTCTCCAATAGTGGTCTGGTAAGATAGCAGGGTTTAGGATGGAAACGGACGCGCCGGTGTCGAAAAATGCAATAACTGGGATTGGCTTTGCATACGCATCCGTAAGGAGGTGGATTTTGGCTAGTGGTAATGGTGGTTCTTCTTGTACTGGCAGTACATGTGGAATCGGATTTATCATGTGAATTCCAAAATCATCATCACTAGTCAGAGAGTCTGAGTCAGAATCGTCATCAGATGAGAAATCCAAAGAGTATAGTGACTCTAGATCAGAAAGATCTACTGGTTCAACCTGGTTCAAGGCTTGTAAAAGCGCTTGGGACTTTTTCTTATCTGGACAGTTTCTTGCAAAATGACCTTTCTTTTGGCATATCAAGCACCTATCTGAAGTCTTGCCACGTTGCTTCTTCTTTTTGATGAATTTCCACTTCTTGCTTCTTCGTTGAGAGAATCGAGGTTTTCTTGAAAAGGTTGAATAACGTTTGGAATGGAATTTCTTTTTTGTATGGGTACATTCACATGATGACTTGTCTTTGCACTTGATTTTCAGGTACTTGTCATCGCAGGCTGACCCGAGGCGTATTCCTGTACTTTCGAACTCGGCAAGAAACTTTTTCTGGTTGCAAAGCTTGGCTAAGGCATTCATGATCAACTGGTATAGTTCGCCAAGAGATGACTGAGCTATTGTGACATTTCTTGCTTCCAATGCCCGATATGCTTCATTAGCAAGGGATTCCGGAAAAGAGTTCAGGAAAACTTGCTTCAAATTGACATCGTCGACTCCATTCAAACAATAAAATCGCTGAGACATACGATCATAATGTTTTTCTAAATCTTTCTTTTGGAAGGAGCAACATTTCATCTTGATAAATTCTTCTCTGGCATGGGTAGTGTGTTCATAGGGGTTGCCGATGAACTCAGAGTATATGGAGCCTATAAAAGCTTCTGGGGATGCTGACTGCTGCAACTGTAGCTGGCGATATTCTCCAAGACTGAGGTACCAATCTCGTAGGCGCCCTTGGATCCGAGTAAGAAACCGCTTGATGACTATGTCAATGGTGTAATACTGCAGTTCTGACGAACACCATGTTAGCATCTCTATACTTCTTTCACGCCATTTTGATGGTGGAAGGTCATCGAATGTGAAGTACTGTTTTATGTCAGACTGTGGAAAATCCGTGGAACTTGTTTGTGGTGTTTGGTTTTCTCCGTAGTCATCTGGATCAAACTGTACTGTTGATTCTGCATATTCTGGTTCTGCCATGAACAAGTGTTCAAATCCATCAACAATATCCACATCTTCAACCTCACGTCGGGAGTGGATGACTGGAGTTACAGACTGGGAGCACTGGGGTTTTTCTGTTTGTGTGAGGGATTGTAGGAAAGTTGAAAAAGGGTTCACCCGCTCAATTGGAAGGACATCATGAACTTTAGAATGGGTTGTAGGGTTGGGTTCTTGTGGAGGAGTTTGGTTTTCGTCAGAGCTGTGGTTTGCTTCAGCCACAAAAATGGATCCAAGGGCGCCTACGAGATTGGTACCTCAGTCTTGGAGAATATCGCCAGCTACAGTTGCAGCAGTCAGCATCCCCAGAAGCTTTTATAGGCTCCATATACTCTGAGTTCATCGGCAACCCCTATGAACACACTACCCATGCCAGAGAATAATTTCTCAAGATGAAATGTTGCTCCTTCCAAAAGAAAGATTTAGAAAAACATTATGATCGTATGTCTCAGCGATTTTATTGTTTGAATGGAGTCGACGATGTCAATTTGAAGCAAGTTTTCCTGAACTCTTTTCCGGAATCCCTTGCTAATGAAGCATATCGGGCATTGGAAGCAAGAAATGTCACAATAGCTCAGTCATCTCTTGGCGAACTATACCAGTTGATCATGAATGCCTTAGCCAAGCTTTGCAACCAGAAAAAGTTTCTTGCCGAGTTCGAAAGTACAGGAAAACGCCTTGGGTCAGCCTGCGATGACAAGTACCTGAAAATCAAGTGCAAAGACAAGTCATCATGTGAATGTACCCATACAAAAAAGAAATTCCATTCCAAACGTTATTCAACCTTTTCAAGAAAACCTCGATTCTCTCAACGAAGAAGCAAGAAGTGGAAATTCATCAAAAAGAAGAAGCAACGTGGCAAGACTTCAGATAGGTGCTTCATATGCCAAAAGAAAGGTCATTTTGCAAGAAACTGTCCAGACAAGAAAAAGTCCAAAGCGCTTTTACAAGCCTTGAACCAGGTTGAACCAGTAGATATTTCTGATCTAGAGTCACTATACTCTTTGGATGATGAACCGGGAGATTCAGTCTTATGCACAATCGCCTATTCAGATTTCTCATCTGATGACGATTCTGACTCAGACTCTCTGACTAGTGATGATGATTTTGGAATTCACATGATAAATCCGATTCCACATGTACTGCCAGTACAAGAAGAAACACCATTACCACTAGCCAAAATCCACCTCCTTACGGATGCGTATGCAAAGCCAATCCCATTTATTGCATTTTTCGACACCGGCGCGTCCGTTTCCATCCTAAACCCTGCTATCTTACCAGACCACTATTGGAGACCTCACCATCAGAGTTTTATGGCCGCTAATGGAGAGAAATTTGACATTGACAAAATAAGTGTCCCCATTAACATTCGCCTATTTCCAAAGTGCGTAATTAGAAGAAGGTTGTTGGGTTCGAGCTTGCATGGAAAAGATCTCTTGATCGGTTTTGATATCCTACATAAACTACCAAACTTACGATGGACGGGAACAGGACTTCACTACAAAAGCTTTTTTAACCCTTGGACAACCATGCATCGCCTTTTTGTTGCAAGTGTTACTCCACCACTTGCTGATATCAACTGCATCAGACAAAAGCTTGTTCAAGACTCATGTGCTTCCTCACACACCGAGTTTTTGGCAAAACACCCTTCACCTTTGTGGTTGAATCCCTCATTCTTTGTTTCGCTACCTTTTAAGCAAAACGAAGATGTTAATCCTACCAAAGCAAGTCACCCCGGAATGAACCCAGATCATTACCAGCTTGCTTTAGAAGAATGCAACCAACTGGTTGCTGAAGGAATTGTTGAACCTACCACCTCGCCATGGGCATGTGAGGCATTTTACGTCAACAAAAGAAGCGAACAAGTTCGTGGAAAGCTCAGGTTGGTCATTAACTATCAACCGTTGAACCACTTTTTAGCTGATGATAAGTTTCCACTTCCACAAAAGAAGTCGCTATTTCAACACCTGGCAGATGCTAAAGTCCTCTCCAAGTTCGACCTTAAGTCAGGATTTTGGCAACTGGGTATTAAGCCCGAAGATAGACCAAAAACAGGTTTCTGTATACCTGATCATCATTACCAGTGGAAAGTAATGCCGTTTGGTTTAAAAAATGCTCCGTCGGCCTTCCAAAAGGAAATGGTAACCATTTTTGAGCCGATTCTTGCAAACACATTGGTCTACATTGATGATATCCTTTTATTCTCCCCAGATGAACAATCCCATGCAGAGTTACTTTCCAAGTTTTATTCTATTGTCACAAAGTATGGGATAATGCTATCCGAGAAAAAGATGGAGGTTGGCGTAACCAAAATTCACTTTCTTGGCATGGAGATCACAGACGGCAAGTACCAGCCTCAACCGCATGTCGCTCAAGAGTTACTGAAGTTTCCAGATGAGTTAACTTCACAAAAAATGATTCAACAGTTCCTCGGGTTAGTCAACTACATGTCTGATTTCCTGCCCAAGCTATCAAATCACACCGCCCTGTTGTTCCCCATGTTGAAAAAGAATCCCCCACAGTGGACATCACGACAAACAGAAGCAGTAAAAGCTATCAAGTTGCTAGCCGAAAAGATGCCCCCACTGAAGATTCCCATCATGACTGAAAGAAGAATTTTGCAGACAGATGCCAGCGATGAGTGTTGGGGAGCTGTCCTACTTGTCCAAGATAGCAATAATAAGAGACATATATGTGGCTACAAGAGTGGCACGTTTAAACCCTCTGAACAACACTATCACTCTACGTTCAATGAGATTCTTGCAGTCAAACGAGGCATTGAAAGATTCCAATTCCATCTAATTAGACACGAATTTCACGTTGAAATGGACATGTCCTCCTTTCCATGTATGCTACAATTTAAGCGGAAGATGCTCCCTCACGCACAACTTTTGAGATGGGCAAATTGGTTCTCACAGTGGAAGTTCACAGTAAAACACATCAAAGGAACAGAGAACGTCCTTGCAGATTTTCTCTCTCGCCCAACTGCCTATAAATCAGAAGACAAAACCCCAAAGAAAGTAAGCCAAGTCCAACCACATACTTCTAAATTTCTTTCAATGGTTCTTTCAGTAACTTCCCAAAGTGATCCACCATCCTCCTCCACCCCTACACCACCACTCCCTGTCCTCAACCTGCCAGAAGAGATAATGGAAACAATCGCAGATTTAACCTTTGAAAAAAGGTCTAAATTAAGTTTCAAAACATTTCTCACGGTCCTTATACAGAAACATGGTTTGTGCATAAATGGTCTCATGTTCCACCCAGACTACCCGTTTCTTAATGTGTTTCATATCCATGACCTATGGAACTTTCCGAAGGAAGCATTGTGCTTTTTCTGGTACCTGTTTGAAAGCTTCACAATAGGCATCTCCTTCAACACAGAAAAACTTTTGTCATACATTGTCAAAAGCCAGTTCAATGATGTCCGCCCTCACTCCAGAAATTTATTAACCATGCTACAATGGTTTGTTCCTCACCACCAATGGACGCGATGGTTGACAGTGACTAGCAAAGGAAAGTATGTACTAGTGATGTTCAAAAGACCAAGATCCTTTCTACCACCCAAGGCTGTTAACGATGAAGGATCACTCGTTTATCACTCAGGATCATGTTTCATTCATGACTGGTATGAAATTAACCCAGCCAACAGGAAGTGTGAAAGGAAGTACCGAAACCTTTATGCAGATACAAGAAACCTAATGGCAAGAGCAAATGGTGTTGACCCTGACACAATTCCAACTTTTATAAGGTGGAATATGATGCCATGGGGTGACGACCATCCCGATTCACTGAAAAGAAAAATTCAAACGATATTCCTACAAAAGGGTCATAAGCACTTGATTTTCCTAAATCATTTGTTTAATACTTACCACATTTAAGCTCTTTTTCCTAAAAGAAGTAATTTATACCATATCAATTTGGCGCCGCTTCGGGGAGGCGTGTTGTGTTGAGTTTGAAAAAAGTTTTGTTTTTAATATTATCCATAATAAGTATTTGTGTGATTAGCACTCTAATCATACATATTATCGGTTTTCGTTGTTTTTGTGAAATATTTTTACTATAGTGTATACGTATCACAATAAATCCACAATACTCCAAAAGCGTGAAAACGCAACCTTAATTGGAATTTCATCACTGAATTATTGTATTCGAATCTAAAGCAAAAGAAAAAGGCAAAATAGATAATTACTTTTGAGAAGCTTGATTTTAATTAACACAAACTATAAGGTGGGTATAAGGCGGTTGTACTTCACGACCTAAGGGAAAAAGGCTCTTAAGTGCTTAGTGTCGCCTCGTTTCCCCCGCTTGCTTGTGCGTGTTAAGAGAAAAAGGGCTAATCGAGGGTTTTCCGACCAAAGTATTATCTACGTATCATATATATTTGCTTGGTTTCAAAGATTAAACCCTCTTGAAGGTTTTGGTGTTTCACCAACGTTCTAAAGTCATCGAAGGCGATCACTCAGTGTGATCATTTTCATTCCTTGAGGCCCCTTTAATCAAGAAATCGATTCGAGGAGAGATTTGTAGATTTGTGTCCACGTAATTTAAAAGAAAAATCCAAAAAAGTAAAAATAATCAAAAGCACAAAAAAAAATTAGAAAAAGTAAAAACACCAAAAAGAATCTTCTTTGCTCATCCCCACGTTGAACGTGACGTTTATTGATTGTAGAATTTTACAACTCTTGTTTAGGAAAACAAAGAGCGTAAAGTAGGGAAAGTATTAAGTACGACGGTTTAGGAAAACTGTGCACAAATGACCCTTATGATGTGAAAGTTTGTTTCCCAATGAGGTATATGTGTGTGAATAATTCGTAATTGGTTTGAGATTAATATTAGATAGAAGGAGATGAGAAAAGAGGATGACGAAGACGTGAAATTAATTACTACTACGACTAAACGTAAAACCGTAAAAAGTACAAAACTAAAAATTAATTCGAAAAATTCCCAAAATTTTACCAAAAATCGAAATAAATAAACTAAGAGTTTACCAATGATCAAAATTTTTTAAACCTTTTAATTAATTAAATATTAATTTTTAAATGCTAATTAAAGCCGTAAAAATAAAATTAATTATCAGAAAGCCCAAATAAAGATTTTTCAATTGGTAAACCTCTAAAATGACCTAAAAATATTAAAAACTACTTTTATAAATTTTCAAACTAAGAAAAACTATTTAAAATGATTTAAAAACTATTAAAACTTCAAATAATTATAGAAATTAATCTAAAGATGATAAAATTAATCTAAGAGTTGCAAAAATCCTATTTTAATGTATTTAAGCTAAGAAAAATATAAAAGTGCAAAAATGTGAAATTTGAAAAATAATAATAAAATAATATTAAAATAATATTAAAAATCCAAAAATTATATAAAATTCTAAAAACTTGCAAACCAGTTATTTTAACCTAAATAATCAGAAAATAAAAGTGAAATTACAAAATTACCCCTAATGGGCCTCCAAATGGGCCAAAAGCAAAATCAGTCAACCTTAATGGGCTTTTTGGGCCCAAAAAGTCAAACTTGGCCCAATTGATTTGAAAAAGCCCTATCTGACTCAAAAATCAATTCTAAACACAAAACTCTGAAGCCCCAAAAGCTGAAAATGAGCTTATCACAGCTTAATGAACACACAGCTTATTCTTATTGGGCCAATAAGCCCATTAAGCAATAAGCCAATGCCATAAGCTCTAATTCGACACACAACCTTCTTTTGGGATACTAAAGAGATCTGTAAAAAGAAATTTTGAAAAAGCACACTCAATAAGCCAGAAATAAGCAAAGAACAATTCCACAAAACGACAAAATAATCGGGTTAGATTTCTAGGGCGTTTCAGAAGCTCTGGTTGGTTGCAAAAGCTCACAAACAGCTTAACTAAGAATAATCAATTAAGAAAATCACAAAAAGCCAAGTAGAATAAGCTGTAAGAACCAATAAGCTGGCTGAAAAAGCCAAATAAGCTAGTTTTCTAGAAAAAGCTTAACCAAAAGACTTGTAACCTTACAGACTTGTTATTAAGCTAAGAAAAATGAGTTCTATTACAAAAACCAAGTTGTTTCATGTACCAATAAGCAAAACAGATTCAATAAGCTATATGACCAAGTTTGACCAATAGTCAAACGCTGACAAGAGTAAATTAAACGCTGACAAGCACAATTTGGATGTTGACAGACTTAATGAAGTCTTAAAACTTTGTTTTCACCCTGCTGGTCAAGGCTTGAGTACAAACCTTGTGAATCAAGGTCTACCAGTTGGGTAGACTTGATGTGTTTTGGCACAAATAAGCCAATAAGCCAGTAAGCTTATAAGTTATCAACAAAGCAATCCAAGTAGCCAAATATCCTCACAAGCAGCACATAAACATGATCCAAGCAACAAAACAACAAGCCTTACAATAGAAATACAAATGCAAGCACCAAATGAGGTGGTCACTTTGCTGATGCAAATGACTACTTCAGCCAACTTTGATAAGCTATAGCACACTCAATAAGCCACCAAATTCAACAACCAGATAACCAATAGATAGCTTATCACCTAAAATATTCCCAAACCTGATTTCAGACCTTAGATCCAACTAACAAAGAAGTTATTGGATTTGATGTGTTTGACCAATTCCAAAACAATTTTTATCAGATTTTTGCAAAACTTCAAATCCCTTTTCCAAACTTTCAGAAACTTGACCAATGACTAAAACTTGTATATTAAGACTTGTTTAGACTTCCTAAACCCTAAGAACCAAGGGCACAAGGCCACAAGGCCTTATGAACCAGTAATCCCAAACAATCCTTTAATAAGCACTTTTCAAACAAAATTCTTAATCCTTCAAACAACCTACTGATTTTATAGATCAAATAGCTACTCTAGGTTAAAACTAACAGATAGCAACCATAAAACACAAATCACAAACACACAATCACCAAATCATATACCAAAACATAAAACAGACAATAACATGTGATTTTTAGAGGAATCTTAACAAAATCTTATACATGTCCTCCACAACATCCTAGGAGGACCAGCAATGCTCCTTGGACATTGTTCAACAACTAGAACAAGACCAAGGTACTTCAACAAGAAAGATGGATAACTGCCTTGGTTGATGTTTCAAAGTAGAAATTCAAGGGCTTGATTACTTCAACACAATGAACAAACAGCCCAACCAAAGGCCCTAATCCCTTCACAAGCTTGGTGTCAACAAGCTTGTAAGAGCTTATATCTTTTGGTTAAGGAATAGTACAACAAAAATAGCAAAATCAGAAACCTCTTTTCAAGCTTTTTTCAAACTTGAAAACCTTACCAAACATAAACGTCCTTAAACCAAATGATTCAAGAACACTTATAACATCAAATGGAACTCAGAATTACCCTTAAACAACATCAACTTTCAAAAACATAAAAAGGAATTACAATTTTCTCAAAATACCAACTTTTATAAATTTTAAAAAGGAATTACAATGTTTAAAAGGTAAAAGTGGAACAAAAGGACTCTCACAAGTTGAGGTCTCCTTTTATAGGCAAATGCTTACAAAATACTATTCATAAACCCTAGCAACTGAATTTCCTAAGTTATCCTTGCAGAATCTTCTAGGCTTGTTGCCAGCTTGATTTGATGGATCAGGGACGTTCATTGGGTGCTTAGTGACCAAGGAATAACTTAAGACCATTGATTTTGCCATGTCACACTTTTCTGCCATGTGTCGTCATGTGAGTGGGGCTTGGGGTATCTTTCTGGTAGTGGAGTTTAAGGTTTTTGTTGTGGGATGTGATTGAGGTGATGTGAATTACACGTGGGTATAGCCAATTCCATTTTCCCCTTTGTTTTCTTTCTTTTTAAACCTGGCTAAAAAGTTGTTCTTGGCTGGTAAAAATTGCTACAGTAAGTGTTACCCGCTTTTTCAGTGATTTGAACTTTGGGTTTTGGCAGTTTTGGTCCTTGATTTTTGGAAAAGAGTGAATTACATGTTTTTCAGCCAACCAAACGTATTTCCTTTGTTAATAAACTTTCCAAGTTTATATTTTGGCCATAAAACTTTGCAAATAAGGTTTCAAGGGTTATTTTTGCCACTTTTGCATATTTGAAGGACTGATTTTGGACTTTCTTGATCTTCAAAGGTCTTCATAGTATCTTTGACTTCATGAGGGACCATAATTGACAAATTATATTTAATGAGGGACTAATCTTGACATTTCTTCAAAGTTGAAGGACCAATTTGTAATTTTGACAAACTTAAGGGACCAAACTTGTAAGTCTGAATATACAAGGGTTTTAAGTTTCATTTCTTCATTCATTGAGGATCAATCTTGTATTTCGTCAAGTCTTCAAGGTTTAATCTTGGATAATTCATGAACTAGAGCCCGGTTCTTTGTACGGCTTCGTTTCTCGTGTCCGTTTTTCCTTGTTTCTTGTGATCTTTTGTCTTTTTCACGATATCCATACCTAAAACACACAAGTAAACAAATACAAGCATATATATGGTAATTTATGATATTTTAATTCATTTAAAGTCCGAAAAGACCGCTGAGATCATGTATAAATGCCATCTCATCACTCCCCCATACTAAGCCATTGCCGTGCCCTCACGCAATGCTAGAATAAAGTATCTAAGCATCACCAAAATTCGATTTTATTACCCTTTATTGAAAAGTAAAAGACTTGCAACAATACTTACGAAGATGTGTAAAGACATAATGTATGATTTTCATCACGAATGTGACTTTTAGGGTCAAAGAATAGAAACAAGTAAATGTCCCTTAGAGTAAATTTCTTCATCCTTGATTGTCATACATTCCATGCTAAGTGCAAAAACGAGATCATTGTTGGTACAAATCACAATGCTAACACTACTCATACGTCCAAATTGTGTAATACTTTTTCTCCCCGCAATCCTAGTTATTATAAAAGGAAATGGGTTACTAACATTTTTTAACTATTTGTCATGGATCACAAGTGATCTTTTAAAACGGCTTCTCATGTATCTCCTTAAGTTCATATCTTGGCATAACTCGTTTCATAATTTTAAACCTTTCTCGGACCGATATTTGGCATGTACTTCATACTTTAAATCTTGGGAAGACGTTCTTGAAATTATGGTCTTCTCTTCATAATTTGGAATTTCTTCACTTGAAGTTTTTGAGAGATTCTTCATATTTATTGGACCACGACTTCATCATTTTTCTTCAATCTTTATTTTGGATTTTGATATACAACCATCCGCCTCCTTTTCGGACTTGGATATATTTATCCTCATACCTTGTAAGGGTCTTTTTGGATAGACTTTCTCCATGATCTTTAGGGGAGTAATTGCTTTTCGTCGTGTGTCTCGTTCCTTCATATTGATTTTGGAATAATGATACTTCACATCATCTTGGATCTTTAGCAACAAAATAGAGCTCCTCATGCATTGTTTGGGCCTTTTTGGATCTTCACCAATCTTCGCATTCCGCTTCAATAAGTTATGCCTTGGATATGAACTCTATTCAACCCCGAGCAACTTTTAAACGATCTTGCGCTAGAAGCTAAGTAACCTTTCAAATCGTACGACCTTACTTATTGCAATTATATTTATTCCTAATGCATTGATCTTATGGGAAGAAAAAGCCACAATTAAAAACATATGAGTTTTTGAAAGAACATTTTCATGTTCTACGTTTAGCATGATCACTTGTCTAACTCTATCACTTCTCGTTCTTCACTATATAAAGACCTCTAATTAAAGAGACTCGTGAATACTTAGCCATGCAAGTCAAAATTAAGCCAAATTTGGATTAGCTTTCATTAAGACTATATCAAATCAAAGTTTTGGGTTTTCAAGCCACCTATAGGATCTTGCACTATCTTGGACTTTTTCAAGTTTAGAGAATGCATTTTATAGTTCCCTTGATAAGTGACTTTCTAGGATCAATTATAGGAACTTGCGAAAAGTTCTTGTTCTTAACCCGAATGAGCTAAGACTTTCGCGTTTTGAAGTTCCCTATATAAAAGTCTAGCAAAACTTGAATTGAGCGGGTTAAAGAATGTAAAGGGCTCCAAATGCCCATCAAGTCAAAAATTAGCTCTTATTCTACCCATCGGAAAATATACATTCGTGTCTTAAAAACACTTATGAAAACTAAGAAAATTTTTAAAATTTGGCCATTTTAGCCTTATTAACAACAAAAACAAAACATTGAAAGTTGGAAAATGTGAGGGCGTAGCAAAGCAAGTATCTATTCACCCCCCATACTAAAAGTAAACATTTTCCTCAATGTTTCGAGTCTAAAGGTGGAGCACCCCCATACTAGAGGCGAAGAATCAAATGCTTAGCATGGAAAGGGTGATCAACAATATATCTAAAGCCGTTTATAAATTATGCTAAAAGATAATTGTTAGAACAATAAAGGATATGTCATGGATTCGTGAACAAATTCTTCAAGCAAACGATAGAGGCTCGCGTAAACGAACACGAAAGTCTTTAATCGTAGATGATGATGATCTAGATAACACAATCACAAACAACAACGAGACAATGAGTTGGAAGGGCACAAATCCCCTCTCATTAGTTATTAGAAAGCATAAAAGGATAAGCATGGGATCTCCCTCACGAGGCACCTTGTTTTTTATTACCGAGTCATGAGCTCGACTCGATCCCCTCAAAATGTGAACATTTAGGGAAAATCATGGTATGGTCAATTTTTTGATGGGGCTTACATGATAAACAAGGCTTAAAAAGCAACCGGTATTAAGGACTAAATCCTTTAATGATACAAAATACCGGGATTGAAGATGGAGTCTTCGTTTTCATTGGATAAACAATTCAACGCCACTTCCACACGTGCCATAAACTCAAAGAGTTTGAAGAAAAGAGATGAGAAGTAGAAGGGTGGGACAATTGGTAAGACAAACTTTTGAGCTACTCGAGGTAGACTCGCACCAAGCAAATAGATGTAGTTTCCATTTATTGCATCGGTGGATGACCGAGATTTCCCTTTATAATAGATTCCGGGATCGAATATCTCGTCCTCGGTGGACATGGATGAGGGAACATAAGGGGATTCCCCCATACTAAAACCACACAAAGCATTGTTAAAAGGAGTAGACGAGCTTGTAGCACTCAAAACACGTGGTGATGACGGAGTTAGATTTGTAGAAAAATCAATTAAATCACATTTATAATTTTTTCCTTTTTTACCTTTTAAACTCTCCATATGAAAACCCTTTTTGATTATGTCGAAAATATTTGGTGTTTCTAAGACGATGTTAGTCACACTAAAAATTCTCACATTTGAAAACTGTTTTGGTTTTGGTGGTGGTAAGTTCTCAAAACGTTTATCGACAAAGAAAACCTCCCCATCGGGGTCAACATATTCGTCATCCAAAATATCTTCCGTAGAAACCGGCGACTTATCAAAACTTTTCAAGAATGAATGTTCGAGGTGAGGCGAAGGATTTTTCTATTCAAGTATTGACGGTTTCTTCTTTGTAGGCTTTACACTCATAACCTCCACCGGCGGAGGAAATGGTAAATTGTTTTTGGCGACATTTCCTAAAACTCTTGGTGAAAATTCTTTGCAAACGATATTCGTTGAATCACCATGGTTTAAAGTTGCAATAGAATAGACATAAGAAAGGTTGGAGTTTTGTGTTGCATTGATGACAAGTTGTTCCTCATTGAAACGAAGGGTGATTTTTCGAGCATGAACATCAATAAGTGCTCTTGATGTATCCAAAAATGAACGACCCAAAATGAGAGGAACTTTTCGATCGATAGGAATGTCTACAACGATAAAGTCAACGGGATAGTAAAACTTTCCGACTTTAACGAAAACGTCCTCGGCTACTCCACATGCTAAAATCGTAGAATGATCGGCCATCTCGATAGACATGTTCGAAGGAGTAAAAGCCGGAAGCGAAAGCGATTTGAAAATCTCAAGAGGCATTAAATTAATACTAGCACCAAGATCGGCCAAGGCGTAGCATTCCTCCATATCTTGAATTGCACACAGAATCAAAAATTTACCGGGATCACCGACTTTTTGTGGTATGCGGCTAAGAAAAACCGATGAACAACTAGACGATTGTTGTAACTTCTCTTTGTTGTTTAGCATACTTTTGAAGTTTGCGGCGAATCGAGGCATCATGATAAGAGCGTCGGCAAAACTTATGTTAAAATGTATGTCACGAAACATTTTCATAAAAAGCTCAAATTGATAATTATGCCGTTCTTGTGCCTTTTCCTTGTCACGTCTCGAAGGGTAAGGTAAGGGTGGTGTGGGTTGGACATTAGGCAACGGCCTTGGAATCTCGGGTTCCATGATTGGTATTGGTTCAACCGTAGGTGTGGTTTGAGTAGTACTTAGTGGGCTTGTGATATGCTCCTTTTCGACCATCACCTTGGGTTCTTTCTCGATTTCCTTCTCCGTAGAAGTACTTGAACGAGAGATTGGTTCGTTGAAAGTTTTACCACTTCGTGTAGTAATAGCCCACGGCTATATTTGTACACATAAAGTACTCGATTTTGGATTAGTAATTTTTAGTAGTTCATTATACATGTATAAATACATATTCCATTGTTTAAAACTTAGTACATAAATCATAGATGTCCATTTAATTATGTCGTGACCTTTAAGGTCATGGTTTTTCATGGTTTTGAGTTGCACAAGTTTACTTATGAGATTTGTGATTATTAGTTAACCAAAATCCCAAAAGTGAGGTTTGTAACCCACAGCTATATTTAAATACATAAAATGAGTTATATGATTTTTATCAAGTTTAAACATAGAATATGATTGTAGAAAAATTACACCTCTTGTTTAGGAAAACAAAGAGCGTAAATAGGGAAAGTATTAAGTGATGATTTAGGAAAATCAAGCACTAATGACCCTTATGAGGTGAAAGTTCGTTTCCCAAGGAGGTATATGTGTGTGACTAAAATGTAGCAAGATTTGAGATTAATATTGGATAGAAGGGGATGAGAAAAGAGGGTGACGAAGACGTGAAATTAATTACTACGATGACTAAACATAAAACCGTAAAATGAGCAAAAATAAAAATTAATTCTAAAAATTACCAAAAATTCACAAAAATTAAAATAAATAAACTAAGAGTTTACCAATGATCAAAAGTTTTTCAAACCTTTTAATTAATTAAATATTAATTTTTATATGCTAATTAAAGCCCTAAAAATCAAATTAAATATCAAAAAGGCTAAATAAAGATTTTTCAACTGGTAAACCTCTAAAATGACCTAAAAAGATTAAAAACTATTTTTATAAATTTTTAAACTAAGAAAAACTATTTAAAATGATTTAAATTAAAACTTAAAATAATTATAAAAATTAATCTAAAGATGGTAAAATTAATCTAAGAGTTGCAAAAATCCTATTTTAATGTATTTAAGCTAAGAAAAATATAAAAAGTGCAAAAATATGAAGTATAAAAAATAATATTAAAATACTATTAAAAATTCAAAAATTATAAAAATTATAAAAACTTGCAAACTAGTTTATTTTAACCTAAATAAACAGAAAATGAATGTGAAATTACCAAAATACCCCTAATGGGCCTTCAAATGGGCCAAAAGCAAAATCAGTCAACACAAATGGGCTTAATGGGCCCAAAAAGTCAAACTTTGCCCAATTGATTTGGAAAAGCCCTATCTGACTCAAAATTTAATTCTAAACACAAAACTCTGAAGGCCCAAAAGCTGAAAATGAGCTTATCACAGCTTAACGAACACACATCTTATCCTTATTGGGCCAATAAGCCCATTAAGCAATAAGCCAATGCCATAAGCTCTAATTTGACACACAACCTTCTTTTGGGATACTAAAGAGATCTGTAAGAAATTTTGAAAAAGCACACTCAATAAGCCAGAAATAAGCAAAGAACAATTCCACAAAACGACAAAATAGTCGGGATAGAGTTCTAGGCTGTTTCAGAAGCTCTAGTTTGTTGCAAAAGCTCACAAATAGCTTAAATAAGAATAATCAATCAAGAAAATCACAAAAAGCCAAGTAGAATAAGCTGTAAGAACCAATAAGCTGGCTGAAAAAGTCAAATAAGCTAGCTTTCTAGCAAAAGCTTAACCAAAAGACTTGTAACATTCCATAATTGTTATTAAGCTGACAAAAATGAGTTCTATTACAAAAACCAAGTTGTTGCATGTACCAATAAGCAAAACAGATTCAATAAGCTATATGACCAACTTTGACCAAAAGTCAAACGCTGACAAGAGTAAATCAAACGCTGACTAGCAAAATTTTGGACATTGACAGACTTAATGAAGTGTTAAAACTTTATTTTCACCCTGCTGGTCAAGGCTTGAGTACAAACCTTGTGAATCAAGGTCTACCAGTTGAGTAGACTTGATGAGTTTTGGCACAAATAAGCCAATAAGCCAGTAAGCTTATAAGCTATCAACAAAGCTATCCAAATAGCCATATATCCTCACAAGCAGCACATAAACAGGATCCAAGCAACAAAACAACAATCCTTACACTAGAAATACAAATGCAAGCACCAAATGAGGTGGTCACATTGCTGATGCAAATGACCACTTCAGCCAACTTTGATAAGCTATAGCACACTCAATAAGCCACCAAATTCAACAACCAGATAACCAATAGATAGCTTATCACCCAAACTATTCCCAACCCTGATTTTAGACCTTAGATCCAACTAACAAAGAAGTTATTGGATCTGATGTGTTTGACCAATTTCAAAAACACTTTTATCAGATTTTTGCAAAACTTCAAATCCTTTTTCCAAACTTTTAGAAACTTAACAAATGAATAAAACTTGTATATTATGACTTGTTTAAACTTCCCAAACCCTAAGAACCAAGGGCACAAGGCCACAAGGCCTTATTAACCAGTAATCCCAAACAATCCTTTAATAAGCACTTTTCAAACAAAAATTCTTAATCCTTCAAACAACCTACTAATTTTATAGATCAAATAGCTACACTAGGTGACAACTAACAGATTGCAACCATAAAACAAAAAGCACAAACACAAAATCACCAAATCATATACCAAATCATAAAACAGACAATATCATGTGATTTTTAGAGGAATCTTAACAAGAGCTTATACCTGTCCTCCACAAAATCCTAGGAGGACCAAAAATGCTCCTTGGACCTTGTTCAACAACTAGAACAAGACCAAGGTACTTCAACAAGAAAGATGGATGACTGCCTTGGTTAATGTTTCAAAGAAGAAACTCAAGGGCTTGATTTCTTCAACACAATGAAAAAACAGCGTAACCAAAGGCCCTAATCCCTTCACAAGCTTGGTGTCAACAAGCATGTAAGAGCTTACAGCTTTTGGCTAAGGATTAGTACAAAAAAAATAGCAAAATCAGAAACCTCTTTTCAAGCTTTTTTTCAAACTTGAAAACCTTACCAAACATAAACGTCCTTGAACCAAATGATCCAAGCACACTTATAACATCAAATGGAACTCAGAATTACCCTTAAACAACACCAACTTTCAAAAACATAAAAAGAAATTACAATTTTCTCAAAATACCAACTTTTATAAATTTTAAAAAGGAATTACAATGTTTAAAAGGTAAAACTGGAACAAAGGGACTCTCACTAGTTGAGGTCTCCTTTTATAGGCCTAACAGATGATTCTAGAATTCTAAAAACCCTAGCTATGAATTTCCAGGAATGCCCGTGAGTGCATGATGCCATTTGATGTTGGTGAGCTGTCCAAAATGATCAAAACCGTCTATTTTAGCTTGATAGTTAAGCAGAGAGCCTTGGCTATTGATTTGGACACGTGTCCTTACTTGGAGAGAAAGTTATGATGTGATTGGGTAACGGGGTAGATGGTAGGGTCCATTGGTGAGTGGAGAAGAGGGATTTAATGTTAGGATGGGTTTCAGGTGAGGTGAATCACACATGTGCCAAGGTAATTTCTTTTTTCCCTTTGTTTTGTAAAAAGTAAAACTAGGTTCATCACGTGTTATAATGCCACGTTTGATCCAATTTTAGTGGGGGATTTGTGTTTGGCGCGTGTTTGTGTGGTTTAAACTTAAGTAAATAACATTAGTAGTCCTTGTGTTTTGGCAAAAGTTGTATAAAATGTTTTTCAGCCACAAACTTGGTTTTCCTTTGTTAAATAAGTTCTGATTTTCACACTTTGGCCACCAAACTTTTGCAAAAGGTTTTCAAGGGTTATTTTTGCCATGTTTGAATATTTGAGGGACTGATTTTGGACATTCTTGATCTTCAAAGGTCTTCATTGTATCTTTGACTTCATGAGGGATCATAATTGGCAATTTAGAATTGTTGAGGGACTAAACTTGCCATTTCTTCAAAGTTGAAGGACCATTTTGTAATTTTGACAAACTTAAGGGACCAAACTTGTAATTATGAATTCACAAGGGTTTTAAGTGTCATTTCTTCACAATTTGAGGATCATCTTTGTATATCTTCAAGTCTTCAAGGGTTATTTTTGGATAAATCATGAACTAGGGCCCAGTTCTTTGTACGTCTTCGTTTCTCATGTCCGTTTTTCCTTGTTTCTTGTGATCTTTTGTCTTTTTCACGATATACATACCTAAAACACACAAGTAAACAAATACAAGCATATATATGGTATTTTATGACATTTTAGTGCATTTAAAGCCCGAAAAAAATGATGAGATCATGTATAAATTCCATCTCATCACTCCCCATACTAAGCCATTGCCGTGCCCTCACGCAAAGCTAGAATAAAGTATCTAAGCATCACCAAAATTCAATTTTATTAAGCTTTATTGAAAAGTAAAATACTTGCAATAATACTACGAAGGTGTGTAAAAACATAATGTATGATTTTCATCACGAATGTGACTTTTAGGGTCAATGAATAGAAACAAGTAAATGTCCCTTAGAGTAAATTTTGTCATCCTTTATTGTCATACATTCCATGCTAAGTGCAAAAACGAGATCATTGTTGGTACAAGTCACAATGCTAACACTACTCATACGTCCAAATTGTGTAATACTTTTTCTCCCCGCAATCCTAGTTATTATGAAAGGAAATGGGTTACTAGCATTTTTTAACTATTTGTCATGGATCACAAGTGATTCATATTGACTTATTTGAGTAGTTATTAGTCCGAAAGCAAAGTAGCACGATTTAATCGATAGTTATCCGAAGGACAAAATCTTTTAGAACGGCTTCTCGTGTATCTCCTTAAGTTCATATCTTGGCATAACTCGTTTCACGATTTGAGACCTTTCTCGGACTGATATTTGGCATGTACTTCATACTTCAAATCTTGGGAAGACGTTCTTGAAATTATGGTCTTCTCTTCATATTTTTGAATTTCTTCACTTGACGTTTTTGAGAGATTCTTCATATTTGGACCACGACTTCATCATTTTTCTTCAGTCTTTATTTTGGACTTTGATATACAACGATCCGCCTCCTTTTCGGACTTGGATATATTTATCCTCATACCTTGTAAGGGTCTTTTTGGATAGACTTTCTCCATGATCTTTAGGGGAGTAATTGCTTTTCGTCGCGTGTCTCGATCCTTCATATTGATTTAGGAATAATGATACTTCACATCATCTTGGATCTTTAGCAAAAATAGAGCTCCTCATGCCTTGTTAGGGCCTTTTTGGATCTTCACCAATCTTCGCGTACCGCTTTAATAAGTTATGCCTTGGCTATGAACTCTATTCAACCCCGAGCAACATTTAAATGATCTTGTGCTAGAAGCTAAGTAACCTTTCAAATTGTACGACCTTACTTATTGCAATTATTTTTTATTCCTAATGCATTGATCTTATGGGAAGAAAAAGCCACAATTAAAAACATATGAGTTTTTGAAAGAACATTTTCATGTTCTACGTTTAGCATGATCACTTGTCTAACTCTATCACTTCTCGTTCTTCACTATATAAAGACCTCTAATTAAAGAGACTCGTGAATACTTAGCCATGCAAGTCAAAATTAAGCCAAATTTGGATTATCTTTCATTAAGACTATATCAAATCAAAATTTTGGGTTTCAAGTCACCTATAGGATCTTGCACTTTCTTGGATTTTTTCAAGTTTAGAGAATGCATTTTATAGTTCCCTTGATAAGTGACTTTCTAGGATCAATTATAGGAACTTGCGAAAAGTTCTTGTTCTTAACCCGAATGAGCTAAGACCTTCGCGTTTTAAAGTTCCTTATATAAAAGTCTAGCGAAAATTGAGTTGATCGGCTTAAGGAATGTAAAGGACTCCAAATGCCCATCAAGTAAAAAATTAGCTCTTATTCTACCTATCGGAAAATATACATTCGTGTGTTAAAACACTTATGAAAACTAAGAAAAATTTTTAAAATTTGGCCATTTTTAGCCTTATTATCAACAAAACATTGAAAGTTGGAAAGCGTGAGGGCGTAGCAAAGCAAGTACCTATTCACCCCCATACTAAAAGTAAACATTGTTCTCAATGTTTTGAGTCTAAAGGTGGAGCACCCCCATACTAGAGACGAAGAAGTGAATGCTTAGGATCTAGCATGGAAAGGGAGATCAACAATATATCTAAAGCCGTTTATTAAGTATGCTAAAAGATAATTTGTAAAACAATAAAGGATATGTCATTGGATTCGTGAAAAACTTCTTCAAGCAAACGATGGAGGCTCACGTAAACGAACACGAGAGTCTTCAATCGTAGATGATGATGATCTAGATAACACAATCACAAATAACCACGAGACAACGAGTTGGAAGGGTACAAATCCCCTCTCATTATTTATTAGAAAGCATAAAAGGATAAGCATGGGATCTCCCCCACGAGGCACCTCGTTTTTGATTATCGAGTCATGAGCTCGACTCGATCCCCTCAAAATGTGAACATTTAGGGAAAATCATGGTATGGTCAATTTTTTAATGGGGCTTAAATGATAAACAAGGCCCAAAAAGCAACCGGTATTAAGGACTAAGTCCTTTAATGATACAAAATATCGGGATCGAAGATGGCGTCTTCGTTTTCATTGGATAAACAAATCAACGCCACTTCAAGATGTGCCAACACAAACCCAAAGGGTCTAAATAAAATAGATGAGAAGAAATAGAAGGGTGGGACAATGGGTAAGTCACAAAAACCATGAGCTACTCGAGGTAGACTCGCACCAATCAAATAGAAAGATTTTCCATTTATTGCATCGGTGGAAGACCGAGATTTCCCTTTACATGAAATTCCGGTATCGAATATCTCGTCCTCGGTGGACAAGGATGAGGGAACATAAGGGGCTTCCCCCATACTAAAACCACACAAAGCATCGTCAAAAGGAGTAGACGAGCTTGTAGCACTTAAAACACGTGGTGGTGACGGAGTTAGATTCATAGAAAAATCTTTTAAATCACATTCAAACTCTTTTCCTTTTTTATCTTTTAAACTCTCTGTAGATTTGTAAATCTATGCTTATGTTTTTAGAGAGAGAAAGAGATAGAAAGATGGTGGATTTCACACTTCTAGAGAGAGAAAGTTAAGAACAACTATGTGTAAATTAATGAAAAACCACACCCTCTCCATCAAAGGAGAGGGTTTATATACCCAAGCCCTTGTCATGGGCTTGGGCTTACATTTTGGGCCGGCCTACACATGTTGTAGGCTAGGCTTGTTCTTGTTTAATAAATAAAGAAGGTTAACCAAACTACGAGCTATTACATGGACTATTGTTGGAGCGACCGATCCTTCTTAATACGTAAAACGTATTTCCAACAATCTCCCCCTAAGGGAGGTCACTCCAAACAAGGGCGTTACC
Organism: Glebionis coronaria; assembly: GCA_025667525.1. Taxonomy (NCBI): domain Eukaryota; kingdom Viridiplantae; phylum Streptophyta; class Magnoliopsida; order Asterales; family Asteraceae; genus Glebionis; species Glebionis coronaria. The sequence goes on along the minus strand of JANFOE010000720.1, from coordinate 139,073 downwards.
CGAGTTACAATAATGAAATAAACCTAGCATACTATGCTTGTCTTGAGCTCGTAGTCTTCGTCTTTCTTTTCTTTTTCTTTTTCTGGTGAACATGCTGATGTGATCTTTATATCAATCTTGAGCATTAATCTCTTGCCTTGATCTTGTGCATCCATCACTTGTGATCTTCGCCTCTTCGTGACACCATGTCCCACATACTTATACCTTCGTAATTCTTGAAAGCTTCAGAGTTCGATACAGCGGAAGACTTAACTTTTAGGCTTTCTTAAATTAGATGAGATATTAAGTGCATAAAGTATAAGCATGTGGGGACGACTTCTTCTTGGATTCCGCAACGCCACCGTCTTCAAATGCCGCAACATAAGTAGACACGAACGAAATGGCTTTGAACATTTCATTCTAAATCGGTAGCATTTTACCTCCGGTCGGTGAAGACCGTTGGACGATATTAGATATCGTACCCGTGACGGATAGTTTCAATTAAGTAACTTCCTGACAGGATTTCGCGGGTAAACCCGTTCTCTTTATTCGACCGTCCAAAGCTGACTGCGAACATAAAGAGTGAATCATTTGGATAATAATATCCGCATGATTTGAAGCCGTCAATTCATGTTCCTGGAACAAGTGAAATTCAATTAAGAACCGCACCATCGTTGCTTTCCAGTTATCACGAGCTTGATTCGTATAGAATCTTGCAAGTTACCTACCAAGTGCTGTTTGAGGTTAACACTAGAAGGATTTCCACTCATCACTGTGAACACTAAGGTATCACTCTGAGTGTTCTGGCAAGATCACTAAGATATTGCGTAGAGGCCTGGAACGTGTTTAAATTCAGTTAAGAATTAAACAGCTGTTGCTTTCCAGTTATCACAAGTTTGATTCATAAAGAATCGCACAAGTCACCTACCATGAGCTTTTTGATGTTCGCTCAAGAAGGATTTCCATCTTCATTGTAAATACTTTCGTATTACTCGGATGTTCAGGCAAGATCATGAAGATTTTGCGTAGGACTCTTAAAATCTTTCTTACTTTTCACAGTGTGTGAAGAAGCAAGGACATATGAAAGTGTGTCCTAATGAGATATTTGATGATCTCAAATGGCTCTAGACTCGATCGTGCATTTTGGATTTTAGTGATCGGAGGCTGGAGAGGAGTGCCACCATTTCAATACCAATTTATTCGGAGTGAATAAATCGATAGATAACGTGTTGTCTCCGTGTGATTAAAACAAATACCTTTTGAGAGATATCTGAGTTAGCTGGAATGGGTTGTGCATTGCATCACTGGGTCCATGATGTCTGTCTTCAATATCAAGAATCATTAAAATGATCTCAATAGCATATGTATTGACCTGGTTTCTGCCTAAGTTGTAAGGAGGGCTTCTTTCTTTACACCCTTTATCTTTACAATTCTTTTTCATTCTTCAACCCCTTCAATGCTTACCAATACGTCATCACTAGCACCTTGTTGTGATTGTTCCAGTGCTAACTTAAGTACTTGGTCGGCATTCAGCTACGTTCACAATCTTTCTCCATCTTTCCTAAGGACTACTATTTCTAGCTATGGAATGTCCTTGGGAAGATTCCTCCGGTTCTGGAAGAATCATAGGACGTAACCTATCCTACCATCCTTATGTCACCACAATCTGCATCGTCGTGAAATAAATGGGTTGTGGGTAAGTATATGTCACCATGAAAATCCATTTTGATATGCAAATCCATTTTGCTCCCCCTTAACATATGCCACGATATTCGAAAACATTTCGCACATGTCGGGATGAGCCAACACTTTAAGTTAAACCATTTGTGATAATCTCCCATATTAAATCACATTTTCTCCCCCATATTAAAAATATTAACCCAATCGATGTTTTTAATATCAATTGATTTAATGAAGTTTTAACAAAGGTTTTGGGAAGAAAATGCAAGTCCGTTTTACCTTCATGATATCAAACGCATGAGATATGATACTGATTTGTAACATGATCACATATTCACCATATTAAAAAGAATTAACAAGGTTGGACCTGATGGATGAGAACATCATATGATAAGATCAAATGGTTCTTGTCAGCATATGTTGGTCGCCTCGTCACGTCTGAAGTCATCTCTTGACACCACATGTACGATTGGTATTGTTGTCTTGACACCAACTTGTGAACTTGGCACGTTCGGCATCGAAGATTCTGAATGCTTGACAATTGCTCCCCCTCAATTGTTGACCCGTGTTCTATTAAAAGAGCTGTAGTCGTCGGTTGAGTAGTCGTATCGTCGAGTATGTAGATACCAATTGTAGATTGCTATAGTTGTAGAGACGATAGCTTCATAAAAACAAGACTTCTCTTGTTTTAACAAATAAATGCACTGAGGCGTACATAGATCTGTGTTAAACCAAGTTATAAAGTAAACTTGATCCCTTACAAGGCTTTAAAGTAAACCTTGCCCGAGAAAATTAATTCCCGTTGTGAGCCAAAGCTTTCATAAGAAATACTTGACTTTAATGTGAAAACCGGGTTGCAGTCTGAAATAACCGCAAGCCATTAGGGCATGTTTTATGAAATATTTACAACTTTTGTACGAACTCTATTTATGGCGCCGTGTCGATATTAATCAACATTTCTAAGGCCGTAAATATTATCGTACCAAAAGACATGCCTTTGAAAAATAAAGTAAAAATATTTTTGGATTTTTCTGAATTTTTCAATTTTTATGGTTTTTATATGGTTTTATATTTTTGTATTTTGCTTTTGAGGATAAAAATATAAATAATATATACAAATGATCACCAAGGATACGGAGAATAGTTTTACCACCACTATTCTTTCGCTTCATCTGCTAGTTCCTTAAGAGTCTCAGGCGAGAAGGTTCTCATTCCTAGCTTGTCGGCCAAAAATTCAATTCGAGCGCGATCTAAAGCCTTCGTGAAAATATCTGCCAATTGATACTCAGATCGGACAAAGTAAAGCTCGATTACTCCATTTTCCACTTGCTCCTTGATGAAGTGGTAGCGAATGTCAATATGCTTCCACCGGGAGAATTGAACGTTGTTGCAGCATAAGGCAATTGCACTCTTGTTGTCACAGTACATCGGAATCTTGTTGAAACCTAGACCATAGTCGGTTAATTGCGATCTCATCCAAAGAATTTGAGCACAGCAACCGGACATAGCTATGTATTCTGCTTCCGTACTTGAAATTGCAGCGCTTTTCTGCCTTTTCGATGCCCAACTGATTAGTCGATCTCCTAGTAGTTGCAAAGTTCCACTCGTGCTACGCCTTGTATCTTGACAACCCGCGTGATCCGCATCTGCATATGCCATTAGTGCAATAGAAGAGTCCTTCGAATACCAAAGTCCCCGATTAATGGTTCCTTTAAGATATCGAAAGATCCTTTTAACAGTAGCTAAGTGTAACTCAGTAGGCCTAGTTTGATACCTGGCACACATACATATAGCAAACTGAAGATCAGGTCGACTGGCTGTGATATACAGAAGAGTACCGATCGTTCCACGATAAAGTGTCGGATCAACGGCAACTCCATGTGGATCTGCATCAAGCTTAGTTTTCTCCACCATTGGAGTGTCCACGGGGTCGCAAGATTCCATCTTATATTTCTTAAGCGATTCAAGAGCATACTTGGATTGATTGATAAAGATGCCTCTGGGACTCTGAGATATCTGAAGACCTAAGAAGAATGATACCTTGCCCATCATTGACATCTTAAACTTGGAAGACATGAGTGTCCCAAACTCATCCGATAAGGTTTGGGTCGAGGCTGCAAATATAATATCATCAACATATATTTGTACCATAATCATATCTTTACCTCGTTTCTGAATGAACAGCGTGGGATCCACCTTGCCTTTTGCGAAGCCTTGAGTAATCAGGAATTGTGACAATAGATCATACCATGCGCGTGGAGCTTGCTTCAACCCATAGAGAGCCTTCTTAAGCTTGTACACATGATTAGGATAATTAGGATTCACAAAACCATCCGGCTGTTGAACATAGACTTCTTCCTTGATTTCACCATTAAGAAATGCCGTCTTCACATCCATCTGATAGACGATCATATTCATATGGGCTGCATAAGCGAGGAATAGTCGAATAGCTTCCAAACGGGCAACAGGTGCAAAGGATTCCATAAAGTCGACGCCCAATAATTGCTTGTATCCACGAGCTACTAGTCGAGCTTTGTTTTTCAATATTCCGCCTAACTCATCGAGTTTCACCTTGTAAACCCATTTCAAAGTGAGTAACTGCACTTGATCCGGGCATGGGACAAGTTCCCAAACATCAAGACGTATGAATTCGTTAAGTTCTTCTTGCATAGCTTCTATCCAACAGGATTGAGTAAAAGCTTGTTGCCATGTCTTAGGTTCAACTTCAGTGAGAAAAGCATCAAAGTGACAAAACATTGCACTTTCTTGTAACTGACTTCGTGTGGATACCGGACGATTAGGGTCACCAATAATAGAATCTATAGGATGATCCTTTGTCCACTTGCTGTCATGTTCACGAATCCGTGGATTGGAGTAAACTGTAGAAGGGGCTTCCTCTGAGGTGGACGACCCGGCTTGATTAGGGTCGGGAATAGATACACCAAAGAATGGAAGTTCACGCATTTGAGCGAATTCCAAATCGTGATCATCGTCATCCTCTTCATCATCAATAGGCATGACATGGGTAGTTGTTACTTGTGTTGGTTGAGAATTACTCGTTGTTGGTATATCTTGACCAATTGTTGGTGCAGATGTGTCTGATTGTGCTTCGGTTGCTGGAGCGACAACTTCGGTTACCGGAGCTATTACCTCAGGTTCTGGAGCAACAATAGTTGGAGGAGTAAAGAATTCATCAAGAACGGTTGAAACAACGTATCCCATTCATTCCTAGTAGGTGGTGTAAATGATGATGAAGTAGGGTTGTTTGGGACAAGACCAGAACTAATGTTACTGGGTCCCATTTCATGAAGTGCGGGTTCAGAGCTGCTTTGCTCAGAAGCCATTGCTGTCAGCTCATCAAAATCAACATTCATAGTTTCGAGGATCTTGCGAGAGTTACGGTTGTAGATTCGGTATGCCTTCTTTGCGGGGGCGTAACCAATGAAAATACCAATATCAGCCTTTGGTTGAAGTTTTCCCAAATTGTCACCATCATTATTTGGATAGCAAAGAGAACCAAATACATGAAGATATGATAAATCTGGTACTTTTCCATGGAGAAGCTCATAGGGTGTTTTACCATGGCGTTTACGAATTAGTGACCGGTTTTGGGTGTACACTGCTGTAGATACTGCTTCTGCCCATAAAAAACAATGGAGCCTTTGCGTAAATTAACATCGTTCGAGCAGCTTCCATAAGTGTGCGATTTCGCCTTTCAACGACACCGTTTTGTTGTGGAGTGCGTGCAACGGATGTTTCATGAGATATGCCAACTTCTTCATAATAATCACGCAAAATTTGATTCACAAATTCGGTTCCATTATTTGTACGAATGCGTCGGACAGTAGTGTTGAGACGCACTTGAATCATCTTGAGAAATCTGATGATGAATTTAGGTGCCTCATTTTTTGCTTTAAGAAAGTTCACCCATGTAAACCGAGAGTAATCATCGACAATGACGAGGATGTACTTTTTGCCACTAAACTTTCAACACGCATTGGCCCACAAAGATCCATATGCAACAGATAAAGTTTCTCTTGGTTGGTGTCTTCAGTCTTGGGTTTGTAAGACTTCTTAGTGCTTTTCCCCATTGTACACGCGGAACACAAATGATCCTTGTGAAATGATAGTTTAGGAAGACCACGAACAAGTTCGTTTTTCGCCAAGTGATTAATAGCGTCAAAGTTAAGATGAGATAACCGTCGATGCCATAACCATGACTTAGTCTTCGATTCTTTGGAGAGAAGACATACGGGAGAAGCGGCCATCATGTCTTGTAGAGACAAAGTATACAAATTATTCCCTCGAGTACCTTTCAATAAATCAACCCCTTCCAAATTACGAATGAAGCAGGTATGCTCTCGAAAAGCAACTTCTAGGTTTGCATCACAAAATTGTCCCACAGAAAATAAGTTGTGACCGAGACCTTCCACGTAATACACTCTTGAAATTATAACATTCCCAATATGATATTCACCATAACCCATTATCTTTGCAATATGATCATTTCCAAATCGAACCGTACCAAGAAACTTGCTGACGAAATTTCTGAGCTGAGAGCGATCTCCGGTCATATGCTTGGAGCAACCAGAGTCCAAATACCAGAGAACAATTTGGACCACCTGTTTTCAATAACAACAGTAGACAATGCATTGGAAACTATTGGTTCCGGAGTGTTAGCAGATACAGATATAGAATTATCAGAATTGCTAACATTTTTGAGACCCTTAGATTTCCTGCGTTTTCTAATGTGAGTTTTAGCACTAACAGGTTTTACTGTTCCAACTTTCTTAGGTTTTGGATTATTCGCGGGCACTACAGTGGGAGTAGACCTATTTAAAGGGCACTTGGTTCCTACAGTAGTGTCGGTGTTCCTAGTTAAAGGACACGCTTGTGTTTTGGTAGCCTTGGTACTCCTAGTTAAAGGGCAACGCTTTCTTCACTTCAGTGGGAGTGATCCTAGTCAAAGGGCACGTATTTCCTACTATAGTGAAAGTTCTACCAGTGGGGCGCCACATCCAACCAACTTGGGTTAACACTTTCCCAGTCGGTTTCCATTCTAATCCATTTTTCCGGGCATACATCTCATTCACATGGTCAATAAGGCAAGAATCATGACGACTAGAAAACATACATTCATTGCAATTCCAACATCTCAAATTAGAATTCACAGTAGGCTTAGAACGCTGCACAACCGCAGAGCCTTTAGGTTTAGCTACATGATTCTTTTTATTCAAAACAGAAATAACATTCCTAGGATGGGCTTCTACTTTCTTCTTCACTTGACTACTAGATGGGGGCAAGATCCTATCATTCTTCTTGTTTCTCTTAAGCTTAGATCTTTGAGCCTTAGTAGTGGTGCTTACTCCTGTAGAGGGCAACACGGGAATATTAGAAGCTGGTTTTGATTCCGCCTTATCTTTAGTGACCAAAGTTTGAGATGGTTTAGTCCTAGGGCCCTTGTTGAGTGGTGTGACGGCTATAAGGTTCTTTTTGATTGCACTAGAGGACGATGTTGAGATAGTGGCTGCGTTATCCACAACATTCTTACCTTTTAGAGTACGAAGTGTTTCCTTTAACTCAGCCAAGACCAGATTCTTATCACAAATTTGTTCCCTCAAATCAGATATTTCCATCGACTTTCGATTCAATTGTTCAATCAATGATTGATTCTGTGCAGTGGTATCAACACATGCGGGTTGTACTGAATCGAAGAGTCGTGTATTTTTCTGTTTTAAGTTATCAACTTTGGACAAAATCTTGGAAACTCGATTATCTAGATCCAGTTTAAGATTCTCAGCGGCCTCAAGTACGTTCACATAGTTAAGCTCCTTAGATTTCTCTATTTCTATCGGCAAAGAGTTAGCAACTTTGTCACTTGGCTGACGATGTTTTGATTGTAAATTCAATTGAAAATTCTGTTCAAAGTTTGCATCATCGATATTAACACCTTCGAATGACGTTTCAAAGATTTCTTGAATAAATTGTTGCTTGCATTCAAGCGAAATACAATGTGTTTGAATCTCATCAAAACGTTTTGAAAGCGAAGAATATGAATCTTGAAGCTTTAAAAATTCAGCGTCAGATTCGTGACAAGTACTATCTACCACAGTATCCACAGATTCAACATTATGCACAATAGAATCATTATCAACACTTGTATTCACACAGACAGAAACTATATCATGAGACATCACTTGATTCAGAAGCAGATCATTATGGCGTGAAACCCGTTCTATTTCAAGCAAACTGTTTTCATAAGCATCTTCCATTTCATTGAAAACACGTCTAACTTCTTCTATTTCCAAAAACAAATCTTGATCAATATTACGAAGACAAGCTTTAACATTCTTTACAAACGGAACAATTTCATCTCGTAACGCAGCTCTAGTGTGCTCAAAGTTCCATTCACCTTCCGTTATGGTCGTGGCCGTCGTACGTTCCAAAATGACCTTGTCAAAATCGGCTAAGTGTTGGTGAACCGCATTTAAGTTAACGGACGCCTTACTTATCGGTGGAATTAACTTCGTTAAATCCTTTTTGACGAGTGTAGGAGACGTACTAGGAAGGTTTTCATTTGACAAACTTTGGGGCACAAGAACTGTTAATTCTGCTAATTCTTTTTGTAAGCGAATGCGTGTCTTTTTCGAAAATTGATCTTTGTTATGTTGATCATAATCAATTGTATGGAATTTTGAAAGCATTTTAGAATGAGTTTCATCCCCAAGTGATTGTGTCTCCTCAGTACTACGAACAAAAGGTGCTTCTTTCGATTTTCCAATTATGGTCATATCATAAAGACCGGGAATATATTCCTGAGCTTGTTTTGCATAACCGGGATTAGGTGGTAAATCTTGAAGACGCTTAAGTTCAAATTCTTTAAATGATTTAGTTAAAAGATGAACCTTTTCTGTGGAAGCGTATTGTTTTAAAAGCTGTTGTTCTTTGAATTTAAGAAGTTTGGTAGCATTAATTTCCGATTCAACCTTTTTAGACTCGAGAGTTTCGAAATCCATTTTAAGTTTCTGAAAATCATTGATAACCGACTCCTTTTCTTTTAATTCATTCGAAAGATTAGCTTTTAATGATTCTATTTCTTTCAAGTGTTCAATCTTTTCAAAACGAAATTGGTCAAATTCAGAACATGTTATTTTCTCTTCTTGAGGGACCATTTCAAAAGTTTTGACCTTTTCTTTATGCAACGCAAGCTCAGCAGTTAGGGTGGAATTGGTATCTACGGATTGTCTGAGGGCCATATGCATTTGATCAATAATATGTTTAGGCACCATGACCAAATCATGTTGAGCATAAGATTCCATACCCGTCGTAGCATTTGGTTGAGGTTCACTCAAATGTGTTGGATTGGGTACCACTTCATTTGAGTTACTAGTTCCCGAATGCTGTTCGAGGTTGTCATTTTCATGCCCAACTTGATGTTGGTTATCATCAATATTATTAGATGTGGTTGGTACCTCACTGATGACATCAGAACCGTAGTGAGAGAGATTAGCAACGAGAGCAGCTTGGGCAGAGTGAATGTCATCACAATCCGAATCGTATGCATCAAGATCGTCCGCTTGATAAGCTGCATTAGAAGTGGAAACGACTGCAACGCCTTCAGTATCTGCTGCCCCTGGGTCTGCCAGAAATGCCAACTCCTTTGAATCCAAAATCTTCCCTTTAGACTGAGCATCAACCAAATACATCTTCTCACGAAACCATGCATCATCCCTTCTCCTTTTCGGCTGAGTGCATTCCCTAGCCATATGTCCTTGTCCTCGGCAATTGTAGCAAGTCACAACCTTCTTAGGACCAATAGGACTCCCATTTCCACTAGCTTGAGCATTCACAGCTTGATTGTTCCCAGTCCTTGTAGGAGGTCCATATGAATTTTGCCTTCCCTGAATAGGTTGCACCGTCACTTGACCATCTTGAACAGTGGCTTGTTGTCGAGGATTTGAAGAGGTGCGGAGCTGATTGTTTGTTGGTGGAAATCCTCTAGTAGCAACAAGTTTTGACAAGTAAGCAGTGAGATGGTTTAGAACATCAGCTGGCGTATCATTTGGAGTAAAGACCGGTGCTTGGATTGGTGGAAGTTCATTAGAGTAGAAAGCTTGTGCTGGTTGTGCTTCTATTGGAAAATATCCTTGCTGAGGAGTATAGCCCAATGGAGAAGTGTTGGCTTGTGATGGTGATGTCTGATATTGTGGTTGCTGTGGAAAAGATTGTTGATGAACACTTTGTTGATATTCTTGCTGTGGCATCATTGGTGGTTGATAAGATGGTTGCTGTGGTTGCTGATAGATGTGTGTTGGTGGCTGCTGCAAGTATGATGGTTGTTGATAAGTAAAAGCCATGTTTTGTTGAGAAGCATACATTGCAAGTGGATCATGAACTTGAGGTGTAGACAACCGAGCCTCGATCACATGGCATTCGTGTTGTTGAAGAAAAGCTTGAAGTTGATCCACATTGGTGTTATGCAAATCCTTAGCCAATTTAACATCCGTCACGTATTTTTTCCATTCTGGAGGAAGAGTGTTCAAATACTTGGTGTTCAATTGAAAGGTAGGAATTGCCATGCCATAAATATTTAGCTCATTCGACAATAGGGTAAATCTCAGATAGTAATCATTGAGAGTTTCCCCTGGCACATAGGGAAACTTATCAAAAGTATCATAAAGCTTACACTCTCGTTCTTGTTTAGTTAACGAGGTGCCTTGCATTAGAACACGAATTCTATCCCATAACTCTTTGGCAACTTTATGTTTGCTGACGAGTTTGTAGACATCTGGAGGAAGAGCTTGGAGAATGATATTTGTAGCATACTTATCACATTTATCTTGAATCTTCATATCTCCAGTCAACTCCCCCGTTGTGCGAGGATGAGTGGTCGTACCTTCCGTCACAGTACCATAATCTAATGGTCCATTGAGCACCGATGCCCAAATTAGATGTCCATTCTCCTTGTTCAACATATAAAGTTCCATTCGGGAAGCCCATTCCTCATACATAGTCTTCACCAACATTGGTGGACGATTATCCGTACCCGAGAGGATGGACTTATCCGTAAGAGATGTATACTCCATTTCAATAAGTTAAGATTTACAAAGTTGATCGTACAATGAAATAAGGTTAAGTATTTTTGTGTTGTTGTGAGTTAAAACCGAGAAACAATGTTAAAATCCCCTAAAATATGTTCTCGAAATTTTTTATGGAAAAAATTGTGATTATCGGAATGCCAGATCGGAATGTCAGATCGTAATACTTGATCGGAATGTCAGATCGTAAAACCAGATCGGAATGTCAAATCGTAACACCAGATCGGAATGTCAGATCGTAATACCAGATCGGAATGTCAGATCGTAAAACCAGATCGCAAAGCCCTATCGGAATGTTCAGATCGCAAAGTGGCTAACAAAATTCGAGCAGAGTAACGACTTAAAATACTACCTTATACCCGTCGGAATCTCAGATCGCAATAGCTATCGGAATGATTCAGATCGGAATAAGTGATAAAAATCCCACGATCGCAATGTAGAAACCAAACCCTTTCCGATGGAAGGTTATTGCGATGGAAGCCCAAGTACAAATTGTACTTTCCGATGGATGTTTCTGCTTAAATTTCGGAATGATAGAACACAACCTTTTTGCACTTTTGATCCAAAAAATTGATGTTTTAATGAAAAACCAAGATACCAAGAACACTTTTAAGCACAAAATCCTATGTTGCACTACTTGATACTACGATCAAAGCAAAAAATTTTGAAGATTTCGGCAAAACACACTTATACTATACGAATTGTTTAGAAAACAATACGCAACACAAACACAAACCTATATTTCATCCCAAGCTCTTGATACCATTTGTAGATTTGTAAATCTATGCTTATGTTTTTAGAGAGAGAAAGAGATAGAAAGATGGTGGATTTCACACTTCTAGAGAGAGAAAGTTAAGAACAACTATGTGTAAATTAATGAAAAACCACACCCTCTCCATCAAAGGAGAGGGTTTATATACCCAAGCCCTTGTCATGGGCTTGGGCTTACATTTTGGGCCGGCCTACACATGTTGTAGGCTAGGCTTGTTCTTGTTTAATAAATAAAGAAGGTTAACCAAACTACGAGCTATTACATGGACTATTGTTGGAGCGACCGATCCTTCTTAATACGTAAAACGTATTTCCAACACTCTCCTTATGAAAACCCTTTTTGATTATGTCAAAAATATTTGGTGTTTCTAAGACGATGTTAGTCACACTAAATATTCTCACATTTGAAAAGCGTTTTGGTTTTGGTGGTGGTAAGTTCTCAAAACGTTTATCGACAAAGAAAACCTCCCCATCGGGGTCTACATATTTGTCATCCGAAATATCTTTCTTAGAAACCGGCGACTTATCAACACTTTTTAAGAATGAATGTTCGAGGTGAGGCGAAGGATTTTTCGATTCAAGTATTGACGGTTTCTTCTTTGTAGGCTTTACACTCATAACCTCCACCGGCGGAGGAAATGATAAATTGTTTTTGGCGACATTTCCTAAAATTCTTGGTGAAAATTCTTTGCAAACGATATTGGTTGAATCACCATGGTTTAAAGTTGCAATAGAATAGACATGAGAAAGATTGGAGTTTTGTGTTGCATTGATGACAAGTTCTTCCTCATTGAAACGAAGGGTGATTTTTCGAGCATGAACATCATTAAGTGCTCTTGATGTATCCAAAAATGAACGACCCAAAATGAGAGGAACTTTTCGATCGATAGGAATGTCTACAACGATAAAGTCAACGGGATAGTAAAACTTTCCGACTTTAACGAAAACGTCCTCGGCTACTCCACATGCTAAAATCGTAGAATGATCGGCCATCTCGATAGACATGTTCGAAGGAGTAAGAGCCGGGAGCGAAAGCGATTTAAAAATTTCAAGAGGCATTAAATTGATACTAGCACCAAGATCGGCCAAGGCGTAGCATTCCTCTATATCTTGAATTGCACACGGAATCAAAAATTTACCGCGATCACCGACTTTTTGTGGTATGCGGCTAAGAAAAACCGATGAACAACTAGACGATTGTTGTAACTTCTCTTTGTTGTTTAGCATAATTTTGAAGTTTGCGGCGAATCGAGGCATCATGATAAGAGCGTCGGCAAAACTTATGTTAAAATGTATGTCACGAAACATTTTCATAAAAACCTCAAATTCATAATTATTCCGTTCTTGTGCCTTTTCCTTGTCACGTCTCGAAGGGTAAGGTAAGGGTGGTGTGGGTTGGACATTAGGCAACGCCCTTGGAATCTCGGGTTCCATGATTGGTATTGGTTCAACCGTAGGTGAAGTATGAGCGGTACTTCGTGGGATTGTGATATGCTCCTTTTCGACCATCTCCTCGGGCTCTTTCTCGGTTTCCTTCTCCGTAGAAGTACTTGGACGAGAGATTGGTTCCTTGAAAGTTTTACCACTTCGTGTAGTAATAACCTTCATTTCTCCCTTCGGGTTTGCAATGGTATCACTAGGAAGACCACTCGAGGAAGAGGGTTTACACATGATTGCTTCAAACATTTTTTCCATTCGGTCTTAAAATTTTGATTGCCTTAAATCCGCTTTTAACGATTCTTTCTTAATCTCATGTTGTCCTTGTTCCATCTTTTGTTGATTTTGTTGAAGACGTTGAACATTTCCCTCCATTTTATTAGCATGATTTTTAAGTTCATTAGCAAGTTCGTTTTTAAGCTCGTTTTTCAAGTCGGATCTTAAGCTAATCATCTCACGTTGCATGTTATCAAATTTAGCATCATTTGCTTTAGCATAATCCAAAAATTCTCCTTGAAGATTTTTAGTGTGAGCATTTTGAAAACCTTGTATAGTGTTTTGAAAATCACGGTTTTGGTTTTGATTAGTGACTTGTCCATTCCCACTATGATAATTCCCTTTGTTGTAGTTACGTAAATTGCCTTGATAATTACCACCTTGATTGTTGGTTCGATAGTTATTAGCATTTTGATTTGGTGGAGCTTGATTTGGGCGGGAACCTTGGCCGTTTTGGTTATAAGTTCCCGTTGCTACGTAAGCACTTGAAGTGTTACCACCGGCAGTAATGCACTCGGAAAGATCATGAGCTCCACCACAAGACAAACAACTCTTATCAACCGCTTTAACCGAAGCATAATTCAAAGCCTCTTGTGTTTTCCAATGAGTCATAAGATTTGAAAACCTATCAAAAACCGATTTTCCTCATTAGCTTCATCATGTAAGGCATTAATGCTATGAGACGATGACGATGATGACGAACCTAAATTGGCAACAATCGGTGTGTTACGAGGGTTGTAAACCTTAGATCTATTCTCGATAATCTTTAAAGCTTCATCGGTCGTTTTGCACAAAAAATTACCACCCGCGGCGGCATTCAAATAATCTCGTTCATGATCATTAAGCCCAATATAAAAAGTATCAACTTGATGTAATTCCGAAAAATCATGGTGTGGACATTCATGTAACATTTCTTTAAATCGTTCCCATGCCATTGAAAAACTTTCATTATTTCGTTGTACAAATCTTGAAATCTCATTTTTCAAATGTGTTGTTTCAGATGGTGGAAAAAATTTGTTCACAAACTTAGAAACGAGATCACCCCATGTCAAAATTGAATTTGGCGGTTCTTTCTCAAGCCAAATTTTTGCGGGTCCATCTAATGAGAATGGAAACAACATCATCTTAATGGCGTCATGTGGAACATCCTTAAACATTCTAGTAGCGGTGAGACGATTAAAATTCCTTATGTGATAATGCGGGTTGTCTTTCTCATGACCTCTAAACTTATTAGCTTGCAACATCGACATTAAACCCGTCTTAATCTCGAAATTCTCCGCAAGGATAGCGGGAATCACAATGGCCTCTACAAAACCCTCGGTGGGTGCTTGAAGCAACTCCATAATAGTACGATTAGCCATGACGACTTCTTGTTCTACAATAGGTTCAACAATTGGAGTTTGTTCTTCAATCAACGTCTCTTGATTTGCTTGCTTTTGAAGACGTTTACGATCTCGTTTTGCTTGATTACGAGTGATCATAAACTTCACGAAGAATGGGAGGTGAGCAAAGAAGATTCTTTTTGGGTGTTTTGTGAATTTTCAATTTTTTTTTGTGTTTTTGATTGTTTTTAATTTTTTTGGATTTTGGTGTATCTTCATAGACACAATCTACCAAATCTCTCCTCGAATCAAAATCTTGATTAAAGAAGCCTCAAAAGAAGGAAAACGATCACGTTGAGTGAACGCCTTCGAATGACTTTAGAACTTTGGTAAAACCAAATTGTTCAAGAGGGTTTAATCACAAAGAAAACCAAGCAAATATATTATACGTAATAATACTTTGGGCGGCAAAACCCTCGATTAGCCTTCAATCTCAAAATACTCACAAGCAAGCGGGGAAACGAGGCGGCGCGAAGCACTTAAGAGCCTTTTTCCTTAGGGTATATTATATAATACCCGCCTTATACCCACCTTATAGTTTGTATTTTTCAAAATCGAGCTTCACGAAAGTATTTATCTATTTTTGCCTTTTTCTTTTGTTTGAGATTCGAATACAATAATTAGGAGATCAAATCCCAATTAAGGTTGTGTTTTCACACTTTTGGAGATATTTTGAATTGATTGTGATACTTAATACAATATAGTAATAATAATTTCACAAGAAAAACCAAAAAACCGATAATACGTAGTAGTAGATTTCTACTAATACAAATACTATTTATGGTTAATATTAAAACAACAAGACAAATTAATCACGACACACCTCCCCGGTAGCGGCGCCAAAATTGATTGTAGTGTTTTACAACTCTTGTTTAGGAAAACAAAGAGCGTAAAGTATGGAAAGTATTAAGTACGACGGTTTAGGAAAACCGTGCACAAATGACCCTTACGATGTGAAAGTTCGTTTCCCAAGGAGGTATATGTGTGTGAATAATTCGTAATTGGTTTGAGATTAATATTAGATAGAAGGGGATGAGAAAAGAGGATGACGAAGACGTGAAATTAATTACTACAACGACTAAACGTAAAACCGTAAAAAGTACAAAACTAAAAATTAATTCTAAAAATTCCCAAAAATTTACCAAAAATCAAAAAGAAATAAACTAAGAGTTTACCAATGATCAAAACTTTTTTAAACCTTTTAATTAATTAAATATTAATTTTTAAATGCTAATTAACGCCCTAAAAATCAAATTAATTATCAAAAATCCCAAATAAAGATTTTTCAATTAGTAAACCTCAGAAATGACCTAAAAAGATTAAAAACTATTTTTATAAATTTTTAAACTAAGAAAAACTATGTAAAATGATTTAAAAACTATTAAAACTTTAAATAATTATAAAACTTAATCTAAAGATGATAAAATTAATCTAAGAGTTGAAAAAATCCTATTTTAATGTATTTAAGCAAACAAAAATATAAAAAGTGCAAAAATGTGAAATTTGAAAAATAATAATAAAATAATATTAAAATAATATTAAAAACCAAAAACTATAAAAAATTCTAAAAACTTGCAAACTAGTTTATTTTAACCTAAATAATAAGAAAATGAAAGTAAAATTACAAAATTACCCCTAATGGGCCTCCAAATAGGCCAAAAGCAAAATCAGTCAACCTTAATGGGCTTTTTGGGCCCAAAAAGTCAAACTTGGCCCAATTGATTTAAAAAAGCCCTATCTGACTCAAAATTCAATTCTAAACACAAAACTCTAAAGGACCAAAAGCTGAAAATGAGCTTATCACAGCTTAATGAACACACAACTTATTCTTATTGGGCCAATAAGCCCATTAAGCAATAAGCCAATGCCATAAGCTCTAATTTGACACACAACCTTCTTTTGGGATACTAAAGAGATCTGTAAAAAGAAATTTTGAAAAAGCACACTCAATAAGCCAGAAATAAGCAAAGAACAATTCCACAAAACGACAAAATAGTCGGGTTAGAGTTCTAGGGCGTTTCAGAAGCTCTGGTTTGTTGCAAAAGCTCACAAATAGCTTAACTAAGAATAATCAATCAAGAAAATCACAAAAAGCCAAGTAGAATAAGTTGTAAGAACCAATAAGCTGGCTGAAAAAGCCAAATAA
This sequence comes from Glebionis coronaria, assembly GCA_025667525.1. Lineage (NCBI taxonomy): Eukaryota > Viridiplantae > Streptophyta > Magnoliopsida > Asterales > Asteraceae > Glebionis > Glebionis coronaria. The sequence continues at coordinate 122,304 of JANFOE010000720.1, read as the reverse complement.
GCTAGTTTTCTAGCAAAAGCTTAACCAAAAGACTTGTAACCTTCTAGACTTGTTATTAAGCTGAGAAAAATGAGTTCTATTACAAAGACCAAGTTGTTGCATGTATCAATAAGCAAAACAGATTTAATAAGCTATATGACCAAGTTTGACCAATAGTCAAACGCTGACAAGAGTAAATCAAACGCTGACAAGCACAATTTTGGACGTTGACAGACTTAATGAAGTGTTAAAACTTTGTTTTCACCCTGCTGGTCAAGGCTTGAGTACAAACCTTGTGAATCAAGGTCTACCAGTCGGGTAGACTTGATGAGTTTTGGAACAAATAAGCCAATAAGCCAATAAGCTTATAAGCTGTCAACAAAGCAATCCTAGTAGCCAACTATCCTCACAAGCAGCACATAAACAAGATCCAAGCAACAAAACAACAAGCCTTACACTAGAAATACAAATGCAAGCACCAAATGAGGTGGTCACTTTGTTGATGCAAATGACCACTTCATCCAACTTTGATAAGCTATAGCAAACTCAATAACCAACCAAATTCAACAACTAGATAACCAATAGATAGCTTATCACCTAAACTATTCCCAAGCCTGATTTCAGACCTTAGATCCAACTAACAAAGAAGTTATTGGATCTGATGTGTTTGACCAATTCTAAAACACTTTTTATCAGATTTTTGCAAAACTTCAAATCCCTTTTCCAAACTTTTAGAAACTTGACCAATAGCTAAAACTTGTATATTAAGACTTGTTTAGACTTCCCAAACCCTAAGAACCAAGGGCACAAGGCCACAAGGCCTTATGAACCAGTAATCCCAAACAATCCTTTAATAAGCACTTTTCAAACAAAATTCTTAATCCTTCAAACAACCTACTGATTTTATAGATCAAATAGCTACTCTAGGTGACAACTAACAGATAGCTACCATAAAACACAAAGCACAAACACACAATCACCAAATCATATACCAAAACATAAAACAGACCATAACATGTTATTTTTAGAGGAATCTTAACAAGAGCTTATACCTGTCCTCCACAACATCCTAGGAGGACCAGCAATGCTCCTTGGACCTTGTTCAACAACTAGAACAAGACCAAGGTACTTCAACAAGAAAGATGGATGATTGCCTTGGTTGATGTTTCAAAGCAGAAACTCAAGGGCTTAATTTCTTCAACACAATGAACAAACAGCCCAACCAAAGGCCTTAATCCCTGCACAAGCTTGGTGTCAACATGCTTGTACGAGCTTATAGCTTTTGGTTAAGGATTAGTACAACAAAAATAGCAAAATCAGAAACCTCTTTTCAATCTTTTTTCAAACTTGAAAACCTTACCAAACATAAACGTCCTTGAACCAAATGATTCAAGCACACTTATAACATCAAATGGAACTCAGAATTACCCTTAAACAACACCAACTTTCAAAAACATAAAAAGGAATTACAATTTTCTCAAAATACCAACTTTTATAAATTTTAAAAAGGAATTACAATTTTTAAAAGGTTAAACTGGAACAAAGGGACTCTCACAAGTTGAGGTCTCCTTTTATAGGAAAATGCTTACAAAACACTATTCATAAACCCTAGCAACTGAATTTCCTAAATTATCCTTGCAGAATCTTCTAGGCTAGTTGCCAACTTGATTTGATGGATCAGGGACGTTCATTGGGTGCTTAGTGACCAAGGAATAACTTGACACTATTGATTTCGCCATGTCACACTTTTCTGCCATGTGTCGTCATGTGAGTGGGGCTTGGGGTATCTTTCTGGTAGTGGAGTTTAAGGTTTTTGTTGTGGGATGTGATTGAGGTGATGTGAATTACACGTGGGTATAGCCAATTCCATTTTCCCCTTTGTTTTCTTTCTTTTTAAACCTGGGTAAAAAGTTGTTCTTGGCTGGTAAAAATTGCTATAGTAAGTGTTACCCGCTTTTTCAGGGATTTGAACTTTGGGTTTTGGCAGTTTTGGTCCTTGATTTTTGGAAAAGAGTGAATTACATGTTTTTCAGCCAACCAAACGTATTTCCTTTGTTAATAAACTTTCCAAGTTCATATTTTGGCCACAAAACTTTGCAAATAAGGTTTCAAGGGTTATTTTTGCCACTTTTGCATATTTGAAGGACTGATTTTGGACTTTCTTGATCTTCAAAGGTCTTCATAGTATCTTTGACTTCATGAGGGACCATAATTGACAAATTATAATTAATGAGGGACTAATCTTGTCATTTCTTCAAAGTTGAAGGACCAATTTATAATTTTGACAAACTTAAGGGACCAAACTTGTAATTATGAATATACAAGGGTTTTAAGTGTCATTTCTTCATTCATTGAGGATCAATCTTGTATTTCTTCAAGTCTTGAAGGTTTAATCTTGGATAATTCATGAACTAGGGCCCGGTTCTTTGTACGTCTTCGTTTCTCGTGTCCGTTTTTCCTTGTTTCTTGTGATCTTTTGTCTTTTTCACGATATCGATACCTAAAACACACAAGTAAACAAATATAAGCATATATATGGTAATTTATGACATTTTAATGCATTTAAAGTCCGAAAAGACCGATGAGATCATGTATAAATGCCATCTCATCATTTATGCAAACTCGTAACCAAGCAAAACGTGCACGTAAACGTCGAAAACGAAAGGAAGGAACACCAACCCCTTCTAGTGAAGAATCTCCCATTGACGAACCAATTGTAGAACAAGAAGCTTCAATGGCTAATCGTACTATGATGGAGTTTCTTCAAGCACCCACCGAGGGTTATGGAGAAGCGATTGTGATTACCGCTATCCTTGCGGAGAATTTTGAGGTTAAGACGGGTTTATTGTCCATGATCCAAAACAACAAGTTTCGTTGTGACGAAAAGGACAACCCTCATAACCACATTCACCATTTTAATCGTCTTACGTTGACTTGCAAGTTTAAGGACGTCTCGAATGACGTGGTTAAGATGATGCTTTTTCCGTATTCCTTAGCGGGGTTCGCTAAAATTTGGTTAGAGAAAGAGCCACCCAATTCTATATTGACATGGAAGGATCTCGTTTCAAAGATCGTGAACCAATTTTTCCTGCCCTCTAAGACTACGAACTTGAAAAATGTGATTTCAAAGTTTTAACAACAATACAATGAGTGTTTTTCAACGGCTTGGAATAGGTTTAAGGAAATGTTGCATGAATGTGCTCATAACGTTTTTTCCGACTTACATCAAATCGACACGTTTTACAGTGGTTTGAACAATCATGAACGAGATTATCTCAATGCCACTACGGGTGGTAATTTTTTTGTAAAACAGTCGAGGAAGCATTGTTGATCATTGATAATATGTCTAACGTTTATTGCCCTCATAGCACACCGAGTGTTAACAAGGCTTTGTCTTCGCCTTCATTTTCACATACCATTGATGCTTGCCAATAGAGGCTAATTTGGAAAACAAGATTTTTGATAAGCTTAAGGGACTATTGATTGAGTTTAAAGTTGGTGAACAACCCACTCCTGCTATGGATAAAGCGGTTGAGGTTTCTTGTGTTTATTGTGGGGGAGGTCATGATTTCTCTGAGTGCATTGCCGCTGGTGGTAACACTTCGAGTGCTTACGCGGCCACGGGAACTTATAACCAAAACAGTCAAGTTACCCGCACTAATCAATTGACTCCGCCCTTCCACCAAATCAAAATGCTAACAATTATCGTAACAATCAAGGTGGTTACCAAGGAAATCAAAGGAACAATTATAAGGGTAACAATTACAACAATGGGAATCAAGGGACTAGTGGTCAGTTGCAAAATCAAAACCAAAATCGTGATTTCCAAAATGTCAATCAAGGGATTTCAAATGCATTTTAAAAATACATTCCAAGTGAGATTTTGATCTATCTTAAGGCTAATGACGATAGGTACACAAACATGGAAAATGATGTGATAAACCTAAGGACTAAGTTCGAAGCTCATAGTAACAAGATTGAAGGAAATGTGGTTAGGCTCCAACAAAACTAACAAAAAATAGAACAAAGTCAACATAAGATTGAACAAACTTTGCTTATGTGGGAGAAAAATCAAAAGGCCAAAAAGAGCAAGATAGGAAAGAACTTCAAAAATCAGATAATAAACTTTTAAATGCTATCATGATGAGTAGAGCCTCTACTTCAGGTGGTCTTTAATAAGTGTGAAAACACTTATCCTTTTACCACTTATTTCCAATAATAACAAGACCAAAACGTGTATTTTATGTCGTAAAAGTCGGAATTATGCGTGGTTTGTGTTTTTATTGTGTTTTAGGACCAAAAGATTAAAAAGGAAGAAAACACGGGCTTTCACGGGCTTTTATCGAAGAAAACAGGAAAAGATGAAGTCAAAAGATCAAGAGAGCAAAAAGAACGGAAGTCCAAGGCCTATTCTGAAGATTTATCGAAGAAAAAAAGTCTAAAGACGGAAGTTTAATGAAGTTGAAAAACTCAAGTCTAAATTAAAGAAGAAAATTAACAAGACAAGTTGAAATCCCGAGACGACGTCGAGAAAAGACAAAGAATTAAATCGAGTCGAGAAGACGTGAAGAAAGAAAGAAGATGCAACACATGCACTCCTTCCATTTTCCCTATAAATACCCTCCTAATACACATTAGGAGGGTAGTTAGTCTTTAGTTTAAGTTTTTCATTTTTTCACTTTTCTTTCTAGTTTTAGAGAGAGAAAGTTCTAAACTTTCTCTCACTTAGTTTTCATCTTTTCTTTCTTTTAATCTTTCAAGATTAAACATTTGTGTATTTTTGATTTCATTAATCAAGTTTAAGTTTAAGCTTTTAATCTTTCATCTCCTTCTACCTTTCTTTGATATTTAGATTAATTTTGGTGCGAATTTCATATGATCCGTGTTGTTCTTAATGATTTCGTGCTTAAAAAGTTAATCTTTTTGTTCCTACATAAGCTTTCATTCGATTGAGCTTTAAGTTCCTTGTGCTTATTAGCTTATTCGTTTCTTTTAGCTTATTTACTTTTAAAAGTTTTCTTAAAAAGTTCATTTTTTTATGATTTGATTTAAAGGTTTGCTTATTTTATGTTTGGATAAGTTGTTGATTGTGCTTATTTAGTATATTTCACTTTTGATTCGGGGTAGTCTTGGTGTGAGCTTATCATAGTAGCTTATTACTAGCTTATATCTCGAATCCCATATAAATCGGAAAGGGTCTAAACCCCTTTCCGATCAGCTTATTCCGACCACCACCCAACACCCTCTTTCCGATCACATAGATCGGAAAAGGGTTTCTGTTTTCCGATTGCACCCCCCTATTCCGATCACCTAATCGGAATAGGGTTTTGAAACATTCTGATTGTGGTATTTTTGAGTTATTCTGATTGTGGGCTTATTTCCAATATTTCGATTGGTTTAGTTTTGAAAACATTCCGATTGTGGGTTTTGGCTTATTCCGATCTGAGGTTATCATCAACATTCCGATTGGGGGTTTTGTTAAATATTCCGATTGGTGTCCTCCATACATTCCGATTGGAGGTGTTGCCATATTCCGACGAGGTGTTGCCATATTCCGATCATTGTTATTCTGATTGCCTTATTCCGACCAAACATTCCGACGGGTGTAGTTTGAATATTCCGATTAGTGTCTTTTACTAATATTCCAATTAGGGTTTTTTTAGTTTATTGTTTTTACAAAGTTTCCAAGTGTTAGTTTTATTAAGAGTTGAAGTGTTTTTCTAATCTTTTCTTTACATTTTTAACTCGTCAATTTAGTTTAATCTTTAAAACTTCTACTTTACTCAACGACATTTAAATTACTTGCTATTAGTTTAAAATAGATAATCAACCAAACCATTCTCTTGCTCACCAAAAGACAATTGAGTCGCACTTTAGACCGGTAATCAATTCGAAGAGATTCAGACGATAACGTTTTCTTACAAGATAAACTCCTTGTATTAAATGGCACCGCTGCCGGCTCTTTTCGTTACGATTAACGGTTTCTAGTGAGAGACGCATTGAATTTTGGGATCCGTTCTTTGAACGTTATTTTCCTTGCTTCTAAAATTTTCAAAAACCCTAAAAAATATAAAAAAATTTCAAAAATACAAAAACATTGAAAAATCATAAAAAGCAATTCTTTTCCAAAGGATTTGCACCAAAAAGATTATATAGATATTCTCTCTGTGTATATCTTTCTTCTGCAGGTGTATGCGTACTAGATCTTCGAACTATTCTGAGCCCGAGACTCGTGAGGATTTAGATATGGCTGGTGTTCATAACAACAACAATAACCCATATCTACCCAATTTGAATAACAATAACAACAACAACAACAATGTCCCCCTACCTGATTTACGAACAATAGAGGAATCGTGTCAACCCACCATGAACGAACGCGGAGGCCCGATTGCGCCGATGCACGTCACGGCTCAGGAGTTTTCGTTGAAGCATCACATGATCCAACAAGTGCAAACTAACCCATTTCGCGGAATTCCGGATGATGCAGCCTACAAACACCTCGACAAATTCATTACCATCACCCAAAGCATGAAGTCCCCCGGTGTTTCTATGGATGACCTTCGCCTTCAACTATTTCCCCACTCGCTTTCTCACCATGCCGAAAAATGGTTTGACCGTCTCCCAAAGAATTCTATTCATACTTGGAATGACATGACTCAACGCTTTTTGTCGCGCTACTTCCCACCATCCATGGTCACCAGCCTTCGTAACCAAATTAGTGGATTCATGCAAGACAATGATAAATCGCTCTTTGATGCTTGGGAACAATACAATGATTTGATTGACCGATGTCCAAATCACAACATGCTCCCCGTCACTCTCATTGATACTTTCTACAATGGTCTTACTTTTCGTGATCGTGACACGATCAATGCCGCCGCCGGTGGTACTTTTATAAAAAGGAGACCGGAAGAGTGTAGAGAGTTGATTGAAAACATGACTACTCACCACAAGAATTGGGATTCATCTGCATCCTCAAGATCTAACTCGAGAGTCAATGTTTCTTCTACTACCTCCAATCCCGAGATAACCGAACTTACCCAACAAATCGCAGAGATGAAAAAGAATTTCATGACCATGGCCACAAACCACTTTCAACAAGGTAAAACCGTTGCTATTTCTTGTGAGACATGTGGCGGTCCTCATTCTTACAATGATTGTTCTTCTACTCAAGGCAATTTTTCTGAAAACGTTAACGCGGCATACGGTACTTATCCCACGGGAGACTATCAAGCTCGTCCTCAAGGAGACCGTAGCTTGCTAAGTTATCGTTCCAACAACTATCTTGCTCCACCCGGTTTCCCTTCGCAAAACCAAAACCAACAATAAAGCTATAATCGAAACAACCAATCCCAACCTCGTGCTACCAATCAATATCAATCCCAAAGAAACCCATACCCAACTCAAGGAAATTCTCAAGCTTACCAAGCTCCACCTCTCAATCAACAGATGGCATTAAATCCAGACGTCGAGACGTTCATGAAGACTAATAGAGAGATGGTGACGAATCTTCAGAGTCAATTCGTCAACTTGAAGGGAGAAATGGAGAAACAAGGGAACGATATTCGAACCGAGCTAAGTAATGACATGGCAAAACAAAGCAATGAGATTCGTGCAGACATGAGAGACTCTTTCAGCATCAAGCGCTTAACATACGTGATATGATCGGTTCGCTCTTCCAAGGTAATCGACCCTCTTCTTCGGGTACTCTTCCGAGTAACACCGTTGCGAACCCAAGAGGGGAGATGAAAGCAATCACCACTCATAGTGGAAAAGGTTATACGGAACCCGAGCTTCCTACACCTCCACCCGTGATTGTGAACAAGGAAAAAGAGCAACTTTCCTCACATCCTCCACCTTCTATCCCCATTTCCCCACCACCCGTGGTTGTGAGTGATCCTACTCCCCTAAAGCCTTCTTCTTCATCCAATATACCTTATCCTTCAAGGTTGAGGAAAGAGAAGCAAAAGAGCAAGGATGATATTCAAGTTTCAAACTTTCTTAAAATGTTTAAACAATTGAATTTTAACATCTCCTTTGCCGAGGCTCTCGCTCACATGCCCAAATACGCGAAAATGTTTAAAGATCTTCTTAGTGACAAGGAGAAGCTTCTTGACATTGCTCAGACCCAACTTAATGAGAATTGCTTTGCCGTTCTCTTAAGGAAATTGCCCACCAAACTTGGTGATCCGGGTCGCTTCTTAATTCCTTGCAACTTCCCGGGAGTAGAGAATTGCATGGCCCTAGCCGATCTAGGTGCCAGTATAAACTTAATTCCTTTAAGTGTTTGGAAGCAATTATCTCTCCCCGAGCTAGTCCCCACCAAAATGACTTTGGAATTAGCTAACCGTACGGTTGCTTATCCAGTGGGGATAGCCGAAGATGTCTTTGTTGGCGTTGACAAATTCACCTTCCCGGCGGATTTTGTTGTCGTTGACTACGAGATGGATCCTCGTGTTCCATTAATCGTTGGACGTCCCTTCTTGAGGACCGGTGATAGGTGTGAAAACACCCATCTTTTCTACCACTTAATTACAATAATAACCGGACCAAAACGTGTATTTTATGTCTTTTATGTCGTTATTATGCGTGGTTTGTGTTTTTGTTGTAATTTAGGACGAAATTGTGAAAAGTGGAGAAAACACGGGAATTCACGGGCATTCACGGCTTTTATTGAAGAAAAAGATAAAAGACGGAGTCGAGAAGTCAAAAGTGGAAAAAGAACGGAAGTCCAAGACCAATTCTAAAGATTTATCGAAGAAAAAGTCAAAAGACGGAAGTTTATCAAAAGCCGAGAAACTCAAGTCTATTTCATTGAAGAAATTAAAGACGAGTTCAAAAGATATCCCGAGCCACAAGTCCTTAAAGTCCAAATTTAAAAGAAAGATTAGAAGAAAAGGACTAATGACGCAATTAATGAAGATTAAATGAAGGAGGGACTTAATCCCGCAATTAACAAGAAATGAAGGAGGGGAGGAAGCTTCTTAATCCTCCCCTATATATAGATTAGGATTGTTAATTTTCCATGTTGTTGGCTAACTTGACAAATTAGCTCTTCCACTTTTATTTTACGCACCTTTATTTACTTGTCATTTAAATACATGTTTTTGCACCTTTAATTACCTTTAATTTCAAGTAAGTGTTTCTTTTAATTACTTGCTCCTTTACTTTATCTTGTTAATCTTCTTCTACCTTTCTTTGATTTACACGTTTTTTAACTTGTTGATTTATTAAAGGTTTGATTTTTATGCTTTTGATTGCTTTAAATCTCTTATTTTCATAGCTTATTTGATTTATTTTCAAGTTTATATAGTTTTTACAAAAGTTATTTTTATATAAATAGTTGTTTTTCTTAAAGTTTATTAATTTCTTGTCTTAAAAGTTTTTAACTTTCAGTTTCGTAGCTTATTTTAACACGTTTTTACCTTAGTTTTTCGTCTAGTGCTTATTAGGATTATAGCTTATTTTTCTAGCTTATTTTTGGTTATTTCCTACGTATTCCGATTGGTCAAGATCGGAAGAGGGAGTTACATTCCGATCAATGTGATCGGATAAGGGTTTTACATTCCGATTGGGGGTGTTTCTTGGTATTCCGATCGGAACAAAGTAGTAGTATTCCGATCAAGGTAGGTCACCATATTCCGATCAAGAGGCAGTTAAACATTCCGATTGGAGGTGTGCTGGATATTCCGATTGGGTAAGGTGACAGCTATTCCGATCGTGGGTTCCGACCTACATTCCGACCAAGTCCATTCCAGTATTCCGATCAAGGTGTGATCGGAATATATTCCGATTGGAGGTTGATTCCTCTTATTTTGACTTGTTTAATTTTAGCTTACGTTTTTAATACTTGTCTAACTTTAATTCTCGTCACGCCTTTAAATTTTAGTCATTTAATTAAATTACTTTTTGTCACATTTTTAAATATCACACATTTATTTTTAAATTAGACTTAGATTTAATTTCATGCTTTATTTTCACGCCACTTTACTTTCAACGACATTTACTTTTAAGTCTTGCACATTTAAATTAAAAAAACCAATCAAAAATATTTGTTCCACCAAAATAAAACTGAGTCACACATAGAGAACTAAGATCAATTCGATTAGACCAACACAACGAACTTCTAATTTTTTATACGGGTGTCAAAAGTCGTGTATCAAATGGCGCCGCTGCCGGCTCTTTTCGTAAAGATCAACAGTTTTCTGTGAGAGAGACGTTGCTTTTTGGGATCCGTTCACTTGTGAACGTTACTTTTCTTGCATAAAAAATTCAAAAAAATCATAAAAAAATTAAAAAATTAAAAAAATACATAAAAATTAAAAATTTCAAAAATCCAAAAAAAAAAAAGATTTTTTTCTTTATTGTGTATATATATTGTCTTTATGTTTGGTATTGTTATCTTTTGCATTTTCAGGTGTATGCGTACTAGATCTTCTAATTATCAAGAGCCCGAGCCTCAAGAAGATTTAGATATGGCAGGTGTTAACAACAATAATCAACCACCGCACCTCAACAATAACAACAATGCTCTTCCACAACCCGATCTTCGGACCATGGAAGAACTTTGTCAACCAACAATGTTTGGACGAGGAGGACCGGTTGCGCCGATGCAAATCAACGCTCCTGAGTTTTCGTTGAAGCACCACATGATTCAGCAAGTACAAACAAACCCATTTAGAGGATTGCCTGATGATGATGCCAACAAACACCTCGACAAGTTCATTACAATCACCCAAAGCATGAAGTTGGCTGGTGCCACAATGGATGAGCTTCGCCTACAACTCTTTCCACACACTCTATTACATCATGCCGAGAAATGGTTTGATCGTCTCCCGAAGAATTCTATTCACACTTGGGATGACATGACTCAACGCTTTTTGTCGCGCTACTTTCCACCATCCATGGTCACAAGCCTTCGCAATCAGATCAGCGGTTTCATGCAAGATCCCGATGAATCTCTTTTTGATGCATGGGAGAGATATAATGTCTTGATCGATAGATGTCCAAACCACAACATGCTTCCGGTCACCTTGATCGATACTTTCTACAACAGATTGACTTTTCGAGATCGTGATACGATCAATGCAGCCGTAGGTGGCACATTCATGAAAAGGAGACCCGAGGAGTGTAGAGAGTTAATTGAAAACATGACTACTCATCATAAGAACTGGGATTCCTCTGCTTCTTCAAGGAACAACCCGAGAGTCAATGTTTCCTCAACCTCAGCAAATCCTGAGATGACCGAGCTCACCCGCATGATGGCCGAAATGAGCAAAAGTATTACGCTTCTCGCTTCACATCAACAACAACAACAAGTTAAAGCAGTTGCTAATCCTTGTGAAACATGCGGCGGTCCTCACCCATACACCGATTGTCCTTCGACACAAGGAAATCCGGAAAATATGTATGCAGCTTACGGTAATTATTCACCAAAAAATTACCAAGCTACACAACAAGGGGATAGAAATCTGCTGAGCTACCGTTCCAACAATTACCTTTCACCCGGTTTTCCTCCTCAAAACCAAAACCCCGCCAACAACTACACTAGAAGCAACCAAATCCCACCAAGAGCTTTTAATCCTTATCACCCACCCACCCAACAAACACCACCCATTAATCCCGATGTTGAGGCCATTATGAGAACCCAAGGTGAGCAAATCAAGAACTTGCAGAGCCAAATTATCAATCTGAAAGGAGATATCATAAAGCAAGGAAATGAGATAAGATCCGAGCTTCGAGATAACATTCAATCCTCCTTCAGCAGTCAAACCAATGATTTGAAGAATATGCTTGCTAGTTTCTTGCCAGCCGCTCAACCCTCTTCTTCAAGTTCTCTACCTTCAAACACCGTCACTAATCCGTGAGCCAATGTGAGTGCTATTACTACTCGTAGTGGAGTCACCATCGTAGGACCACCAATCCCACCACCATCATCTACACCTCCTCCACCACCATGTATCCCTACTCCTCCTACACCTAGTATTAGTGCACCATTACCATCTCCGCCTCGACGTGATGAAGTTCCCACCAATGACCCTTCAACATCTCAACCTTTACCACCTACACCTGCACCCTCACCACCCAAACCTAATATCCCTTATCCTTCTCGCTTGGGCAAGAACAAAATGCTAAACAAGGAGGACGCTCAAGTGACTAGCTATATCAAGATGATTTCTCAAATGAACTTCAACATTAGCTTTCTTGAAGCACTTGTCCACATGCCCAAATTTGTTAAAGCATTTAAGGAATTGCTCAACAAGAAGGAGAAGCTGATTAAATTCGCCAACACACGATTAAATGAAAACTGCTCTGCAGTTATTCTCAAAGAACTTCCGGAAAAACTTGGAGATCCCGGTCGTTTCGTGTTGCCTTGCGTGTTCAACAAAACTGAAGAATTTACTGCCCTTGCTGATCTCGGGGCCAGTATTAATTTGATGCCTTTGAGTGTTTGGAAAACACTATCATTGCCCGACCTCACTCCAACAAAGATGACTCTTGAACTTGCAAATCGCACTCTCGCTTACCCCGTTGGTATAGCCGAAGACGTGTTCATTAAAGTTGGCGCATTTACTTTCCCGGTCGATTTTGTCGTAGTTGATTATGAAATGGACCCTCGTATTCCTTTAATACTTGGTCGGCCATTCTTGAGAACCGGACGAGCTTTAGTAGATGTGGCCGAAGGTGAGTTAATCTTAAGAGTCGGGGATGATGCACAAGTTTTCAAAATGGGGAAGCTTACTAGTACAACCTTTGGAGGCCGAGAATCAGTGAATATGATTAATGTGCTCGATGACTTTACCGTCTACGACAATCCTCTATTCGCCTCTTGCATCGATAATCCACTTTTTCATGATGATGTGGATGATTCTCTCCCTACTTTCGAAGCTTCTCCCATTTATGATTCTCCACCGGTCTTCGATGCTTATGATGATGATGATTCTAGCTCAGACTCGGATGATTTTGATTGTACTTCTGAGTATCCCGAGCTGCCCACTTTCGATGATTTTGATGAGGCTGATACTCTCTCGAGCGATTCTTCACATGATGAAGATCCTCCGCCATCACTCGATCCTACCTTGGACGATTATTCATTTGAGGAAGATTTCTCTGAATTTCTCAACACATACTTCCCTCATGAGAGTGATGCTCCTCCTTTGGACTTTGAAGATTATCGTCTTGATCCTACTTTGGATTTGAAGAGCATTTTGTCAAAGGAGAAGAAACCGGTCGACACCGAAATCCGTTGCACGTATGATTTGACACCTATTTTTCCCCCTTCTGAGGACGAGGTTGTGCTTCTTTGCGGATCTTCTTCACATTCGGTTGAGCCTGAGTGATATTTTCCCTTAAAGGAAAAGGTGTTCGACCCCGGTATCGAAGACTTTAAGCCATTTCAGTATCCACCTGATGCAATAAAAGGAAAAATCTTTGGAAATCTTGTAGACAAGCTTGCACTTCACCCTTGCTTCCACCGTGCTCCATCGCTGCTTAAGGGAACCCTGCCACTTCTTCTTTGGCATGCCTTGTTCGCCTTAAGTTCTTGTTATTTGATGGATGAAAACTATGTCTTCAATCCTGGTGGATATGTTTCATGTTTCTTCCGTTGATGATCAAGGTCGAGTCAGGCTCACGACTCGGTAAACAAAAACCAAGCGCTTCTTGGGAGGCAACCCATGCATCTATCTTTTCGCTTTCGTTACCATAAGTGTAGGGGGGACCCTTTGGTTTTCTTTCATCTCCTCACTTCTTAATCATGGATTCGAACTTCAATGATCCACTCTTGATGATTCTTGATGACCCGTGATTCCGTATTCTACTTCTTCCCGGTTCTATCCTAAACTCTTTTCCATTCACTGTTTTATATTTTCTCAATATTAAAATAGGAATCTCTTTAGTTGTCTTTTCCTTAGCGAAATTTAAACAACGTGCACAATGTCCTAAGTGTAGGGGAGTTTACTCCCACATGCTTAAACATTGAGGACAATGTTTATCTTAAGTGTAGGGGGACTTCTATCGAAGTTAAGTGGTCTTTTCTTTGTATTTGTCCTCATTTTAACCGGAAAATCAATTTTTCAACATTTTTCAAAATTTTTGATCTATTTTGGCCTATTAGTTTTACCCTTCGTATAGTTATTTTCTTTCTTTGCTAGAATAAATGTTTAACAAGTGGATTTAATTTTCAAACGTTGTGAATCTTTTGACTCAATCCGAGTTTACTCTAGCTAGTATCCTTAACGTGTTTAAGTCAAGTTTTGCTAGGCTTTTATATAGGGAGCTATAAAACGCGAAAGTCTTAACTTTCACGGGTTAAGAACAAGAACTTTTCGCAAGTTCCTATAATTGATCCTAGAAAGTTGTTTATCAAGGGAACTTTAAGATGCGATTTCTAAACTTGAAAGAGTCTAAGAATTTGCAAGATCCTATAGGCAACTCGAAAACCCAAAACTTTGATTTAATAGGCTAAGTATCCACGAGTCTCATTTCTTGAGATTTTAAACTGTGGAGAATGAGAGATGATATAGCCAATTATAAGTTCGGTATTCTTTCGTGAATTTATGTGAGTTAATTATAAGCCTATTCTCCCATCGCTTGCTAATAAATTTATCTGCTAATAAATAAGGTTGTACGATTTGAAAAGTTACTTAGCTTCTAGCCCCAGATCGTTTAAAAGTTGCTCGGTAATGATGAGAGTTCATAGCCAAGGCATAACTTATGAAGCGGGGCGCGAAGATTGGCGAGTCCGAAAAGGCCCTAACAAGGCATGAGGGCTATGTTTTGTTGCTAAAGATCCAAAAGTGATGTGAAGAATCATTTATCGAAAATCAATATGAAGGATCGAGACACACGACGAAAAGCAAAAACTCCCAAAAAGTCATGGAGAAGTGTATCCGAAAAGACCCTAACAAGGTATGAGGATAAATAGATCCAAGTCAATAAAGGAGGCGGATCGTTGTATATCAAAATCCAAAATAAAGATTTGAGAAAAATGAAGAACTCGTGGTCCATATATGAAGAATCTCCCAAAAAAAATTCCAAGTGAAGAAATCCTAATTATGAAGAGAAGACCATTATCTCATGAACGTCTCTCAAGATTTGAAGTATGAAGTCGCTGCCAAATATCGGCCCGAGAAAGGTCTCAAATCGCGAACCAAGTTATGCCAAGATATGAACTTTTTGATATCCCGAGAAGCAGTTTTAAAAGATTTGGTCCTTTAGCTAACTATTGATTAAATCGTGCACTTTATTTTCAGACTAAATAATTATCGAAATAAGTCAAACAATGCATCTTCGTGATCATTCAAGACAAATAATAAAATATAAGAGATACCCATAGGAATAAGGGAGTCTAAGTGAATAATTGGCCCACATGAGTTCGTGTTAGTTTACTACCTTATAATAACAATGATCTCGTTTTTAAGCTTGGTTTGGAGAAAGTGAAAAGTTGAGGATGATGATTATTCATGACATTTTCAAAACCCAAGGTATGCTTTTAATTTCTTTGCTTTGCATTTTTATAATTTTCTATCTCTTTAATAAAGGCCAACGTGGATTGATTATGTTGAAAAGTGTAAACATGCTTTGTAAATAATGCATTGCATGAGGACATTGCAATGGTCAAGTGTAGGGGATTTGATAGGTGTGAAAACACCCATCTTTTCTACCACTTAATTACAATAATAACCGGACCAAAACGTGTATTTTATGTCTTTTATGTCGGAATTATGCGTGGTTTGTGTTTTTGTTGTAATTTAGGACGAAATTGTGAAAAGTGGAGAAAACACGGGAATTCACGGGCATTCACGACTTTTATTGAAGAAAAAGATGAAAGACGGAGTCGAGAAGTCAAAAGTGGAAAAAGAACGGAAGTCCAAGACCAATTCTAAAGATTTATCGAAGAAAAAGTCAAAAGACGGAAGTTTATCAAAAGCCGAGAAACTCAAGTCTATTTCATTGAAGAAATTAAAGACGAGTTCAAAAGATATCCCGAGCCACAAGTCCTTAAAGTCCAAATTTTAAAGAAAGATTAGAAGAAAAGGACTAATGACGCAATTAATGAAGATTAAATGAAGGAGGGACTTAATCCCGCAATTAACAAGAAATGAAGGAGGGGAGGAAGCTTCCTAATCCTCCCCTATATATAGATTAGGATTGTTAATTTTCCATGTTGTTGGCTAACTTGACAAATTAGCTCTTCCACTTTTATTTTACGCACCTTTATTTACTTGTCATTTAAATACATGTTTTTGCACCTTTAATTACCTTTAATTTCAAGTAAGTGTTTCTTTTAATTACTTGCTCCTTTACTTTATCTTGTTAATCTTCTTCTACCTTTCTTTGATTTACACGTTTTTTAACTTGTTGATTTGTTAAAGGTTTGATTTTTATGCTTTTGATTGCTTTAACTCTCTTATTTTCATAGCTTATTTGATTTATTTTCAAGTTTAAATAGTTTTTACAAAAGTTATTTTTATATAAATAGTTGTTTTTCTTAAAGTTTATTAATTTTGTGTCTTAAAAGTTTTTAACTTTCTGTTTCGTAGCTTATTTTTGCACGTTTTTACCTTAGTTTTTCGTCTAGTGCTTATTAGGATTATAGCTTATTTTTCTAGCTTATTTTTGGTTATTTCCTACGTATTCCGATTGGTCAAGATCGGAAGAGGGAGTTACATTCCGATCAATGTGATCGGATAAGGGTTTTACATTCCGATTGGGGGTGTTTCTTGGTATTCCGATCGGAACAAAGTAGTAGTATTCCGATCAAGGTAGGTCACCATATTCCGATCAAGAGGCAGTTAAACATTCCGATTGGAGGTGTGTTGGATATTCCGATTGGGTAAGGTGACAGCTATTCCGATCGTGGGTTCCGACCTACATTCCGACCAAGTCCATTCCAATATTCCGATCAAGGTGTGATCGGAATATATTCCGATTGGAGGTTGATTCCTCTTATTTTGACTTGTTTAATTTTAGCTTAAGTTTTTAATACTTGTCTAACTTTAATTCTCGTCACGCCTTTAAGTTTTAGTCATTTAATTAAATTACTTTTTGTCACATTTTTAAATATCGCACATTTATTTTTAAATTAGACTTAGATTTAATTTCATGCTTTATTTTCACGCCACTTTACTTTCAACGACATTTACTTTTAAGTCTTGCACATTTAAATTAAAAAAACCAATCAAAAATATTTGTTCCACCAAAATAAAACTGAGTCACACATAGAGAACTAAGATCAATTCGATTAGACCAACACAACGAACTTCTAATTTTTTATACGGGTGTCAAAAGTCGTGTATCAACCGGTCGCACTCTCATTGATGTAGCCGCGGGCGAAATAATCATGAGAGTTGGTGACGATAAAATTGTCTTCAACATGGGTAAGATTTCTAAGCAACCTTATTCATATGAGACTGTTAATGCTATTGATGTTCTCGATGAGGCTTGTGAAGAACACTTTCATGATGCTTGCAAAAGTACTCTTTCTTCTCCACCCAATGTTGAGACCGTTGCCTCAATTGCTCCGGCATTGACTCCTTTTGGAGAAATTGCCTTGGATGATTTCGAAGCTAGCTTGGGTCCTCTCGATATTAAGTATGATAATTCGTCCACCGATTGGGATGAAGATATTCGTACTATTGAGAGACTTCTCAATGAAGACCCGTTTCCTCCTCTTTCTCCTAAAGAGGTGACTAATGATGATCCATAGTTAGTTTCACCATCTATTGAGGATCCCCCTACTCTCGAGCTTAAGGACCTACCTCCTCTTCTAGAGTACGTTTTCCTAGAAGACAACAAGAAGTTACCGGTCATCATCGCAAAGGAACTGAAAGAAGAAGAAAAATCCCGACTTATCGCCGTGTTGAAGAAGCATAAAAGAGCTATCGCTTGGAAAATCTCCGATATTCGCGGAATTGATCCTCACTTTTGCACACATAAAATTCTCATGGAGGACGACTTTAAGCCCACAATTCAAAGCCAACGAAGGGTGAATCCTAAAATCCATGAAGTCATCAAAAAAGAGGTTATCAAACTTCTTGATGCGGGTATGATTTACCCTATTTCGGATTCACCATGGGTTAGTCCAGTCCATTGTGTGCCTAAAAAAGGCGGAATCCCCGTTGTGCCCAATCAAAACAACGAGTTGATTCCTACCCGTCTCGTTACTGGGTGGAGAGTTTGTATAGACTAACGCAAACTCAATGATGCTACGAGAAAGGATCATTTCCCTCTTCCTTTTATGGACCAAATGCTTGAACGTTTAGCGGGTAATGAATATTACTGCTTTCTTGATGGTTTCTCGGGTTATTTCCAAATACCCATCGATCCCCAAGATCAAGAGAAGACAACATTCACTTGTCCTTATGGCACATTTGCTTACAAAAGAATGCCTGTTGGCTTATGCAATGCCCCCGGGACTTTCCAAAGGTGCATGTTGGCTATCTTCCATGACATGGTTGAGCAAACCATGGAAGTCTTCATGGATGATTTCTTGGTCTTTGGGGATTCCTTCTCTTCTTGCCTTGCCAATTTGGAACGTATGCTTAAGCGGTGCGAAGACACTCGCCTTGTTCTGAATTGGGAAAAATGGCATTTTATGATAAAAGAAGGCATTGTGATAGGACACAAAATCTCTAAAGCCGGTCTTGAAGTCGACCGTGCTAAAGTTGATGTCATAGCCAAGTTACCTCCACCTTCAACCGTGAAGGGTGTGAGAAGTTTACTGGGTCATGCGGGCTTCTATCGTCGATTCATTCAGGATTTCTCTAAAATCGCTCGCCTGATGCCCCACCTCTTGGAAAAAGATACTCCTTTTATCTTTTATAAAGAGTGTATCGAAGCCTTCAATCTTTTTAAGGATAAGCTAACTAAGGCACCGGTCTTGGTTACCCCTAATTGGGAGCTACCCTTTGAATTGATGTGTGATGCTAGCGACTTTGCTATTGGTGCGGTTTTGGGCCAACGAGTGAATAAACACTTCCAACCAATCCACTATGCTAGCAAAACAATGACGGGGGCTCAATTGCATTATACGGCAACCGAAAAAGAGCTTTTAGCTGTTGTCTATGCTTTTGAAAAATTTCGCCCCTATCTTGTTTTATCCACCACCATCGTTTACATGGACCATTCCGCGTTGAAGTACTTGATGACTAAGCACGACTCTAAGCCAAGACTTCTTCGCTGGGTTTTACTCCTTCAAGAATTCAACATTGAAATTCGTGACAAGAAGGGTGCTGAAAACCTAGCCGCGGATCATCTTAGTAGACTTGAGGATCCATATCAAGGGGATCATCCGAACAAAGAGATCAGTGAATCTTTTCCCCTTGAGACCTTAATGTCTATTAATCTCAATCTTGATGACACCCCGTGGTTTGCCGACATTGCAAACTACTTAGCGGGTGGTGTTCTCATCAAAGGGTTAACATCCCAACAAAAGAAGAAGTTCTTGAATGATGTTAAGTCTTACTTTTGGGATGACCCTTTTCTATTCAAACAATGTGCTGATCTGATCATTCGTCGATGTGTTGACGGACCGGCAGCTTTTGACATTCTCCAGGCTTGCCACAAAGGACCCACCGGTGGTCACTTTTATCCCAACTACACCGCTAAGAAAGTGTTTGACTCTGTATTCTATTGGCCCACCATTTATCGTGACGCTCACGAAATGGTTAAGCATTGTGATGCTTGCCAAGGCCAAGGCAAGATCACACATAAAGACGAGATGCCTAAAAATTTCATACAGGAATGTGAAATCTTTGACGTATGGGGCATCGACTTTATGGGGCCATTTCCATCCTCCAAAGGGAACAAGTACATCCTCGTAGCCGTTGACTACGTTTCTAAATGGGTTGAAGCTAAGGCTCTCCCAACGAACGATGTGAGGGTGGTTGTGAACTTTTTAAAGCAGCTTTTCGCTCGATTCGGCGTTCCTCGTGCTATTATCTGTGACCGCAAGACCCATTTTGCAATGACCAATTTTCAAGAGTCATGGCTAAGTATGGTGTTAATCATTGTCTTTCCACCGCCTATCATCCCCAAACCAATGGGCAAGCCGAGATTTCCAACCGTGGATTGAAGCGAATTTTAGAGCGTACTGTGGGAGAGCATCGTGCCGCGTGGGCCGCTAATTTAGATGATGCTTTGTGGGCTTTCCGTACTGCTTATAAGACCCCGATCGGTTGTACACCTTATCGTCTTGTGTACGGGAAAGCATGCCACCTCCCTATCGAGCTGGAACATAAGGCGCACTGGGCCTTGAAGTGGGCTAACTTCGACATCAACAAAGCCGGTGATCATCGCAAGATTCAACTCAACGAGCTCAACGAACTGAGGAATGAAGCTTACGAGAAATCACTGATCTGCAAGGAGAAGACCAAGATCATTCATGACGCAAGGATTAAGAACCGAGAGTTCCACGTTGGTGATCAAGTCTAACTTTTTAACTCTCGGTTGAAGATCTTCTCTGGCAAGTTGAAGAGCCGTTGGTCTGGTCCATTCACCGTCGCCAAAGTCTTTCCATATGGGACCATTGAGCTTTCTCAGCCTAATGGGCCCAATTTCAAGGTGAATGGCCAGCGTTTGAAGCTGTACTTTGGTGAGGACATCTCTCATGAGATGATTCCATCCCTCACCACGTTTCCCATGAACTAAATTGGGTTGAGTCAGGCTCGTGACTCGGTGAACAAAAACAAGCGCTTCTCGGGAGGCAACCCGTGATCTATCCTTTAATGCTTTCATAATAAGTGTAGGGGGAGCCCCGTATATGTTTGTTGTCTTGTTTCTTATCTTGTGCAGGGATTAAAGCTTCAACGATCCACTCTTGATGACTTTTGACGAACCGTGATACCGTGTTCCCATCTTCCTGGTTCTATCCTAAACTCTTGTGATTCAATATTTCATATTTTATATGTTCACATTGAATTCACTTTAGTTGTCCTTTCCTTAACAAGATTTAATAAAAGTGCACAATGTCATAAGTGTAGGGGAGTTTACTCCCACATGCTTAAACATTGAGGACAATGTTTATATCAAGTGTAGGGGGGACTTCTATCGAAGTAAGTGGTCTTTTCCATGAATTTGCCCTCATTTTAACCGGAAAATTTGATTTTTCGACATTTTTCAAAATTTTTAATCTATTTTGGCCTAGTTGTATTGTGGTATTTTCCTTTATTATGTTTATTTTCTTTCCTTGCTAGAATAAATTTTCAATAAAGTGGTTTTAAATTTTTCTTAGTCATGAATATTTTGACTCAACCCGAGTTTACTTATTTAAGTTTACTCTAGCTAGTATCCTTAACGTGTTTAAGTCAAGTTTTGCTAGGCTTTAATATAGGGAGCTATAAAACGCGAAAGTCTTAAGTCTCACGGGTTAAGAACAAGAACTTTTTGCAAGTTCCTATAAGTGATCCTAGAGAGTCGTTTATCAAGGGAACTTTAAAATGCGATTTCTAAACTTGAAAAAGTCCAAGAATTTGCAAGATCCTATAGATGACTCGAAAACCCAAAACTTTGATTTAATAGGCTAAGCATCCACGAGTCTCATTCCTTGAGATTTTAAACTGTGGAGAACGAGAGATGATAGAGTCATTTATAAGTTCGGTATTCTTTCGTGAATTTATGTGAGTTAATTATAAGCCTATTCTCCATTCGCTTGTTAATAAATATATCTGCAATAAATAAGGTTGTACGATTTGAAAGGTTACTTAGCTTCTAGCCCAAGATCGTTTAAAAGTTGCTCGGTACGGATTAGAGTTCATAGCCAAGGCATAACTCATTGAAGCGGGATGCGAAGATTGGCGAGTCCGAAAAGGCCCTAACAAGGCATGTGGGCTACATTTTGTTGCTAAAGATCCAAAAGTGATGTGAAGAATCATTTATCGAAAATCAATATGAAGGATAGAGACACACGACGAAAAGAAAATACTCCCCTAAAGATCATGGAGAAGTCTGTCCAAAAAGGCCCTAACAAGGTATGAGGATAAATAGATCCAAGTCCTAAAAGGAGGCGGATCGTTGTATATCAAATTCCAAAATAAAGATTGGAGAAAAATGAAGAAGTCGTGGTCCAAAGATGAAGAATCTCTCAAAACTTCAAGTGAAGAAATTCCTATTATGAAGAGAAGACCATTATTTCATGAACGTCTCTCAAGATTCAAAGTATGAAGTAGCTGACAAATATCGGTCCGAGAAAGGTCTCAAATCGTGAAGCGAGTTATGCCAAGATATGAACTTTATCAGGTCCCGAGAAGCAGTTTTAAAAGATTTTGTCCTTTAGCTAACTATTGATTAAATTGTTCACTTTATTTTCGGCCTAAATAACTATCGAAATAAGTCAAACAATGCATCCTCGTGATCATTCAAGACAAAAATAAAATATAAGAGATACACCTAGGAATAAGGGAGTCTAAGTGAATAATTGGCCCACATGAGTTCGTTTTAGTCTGCTAACTTATAATAATAATGATCTCGTTTTTAAGCTTGGTATGGGGAACGTGAAACTTGAGGATGATAAACGTTCATGGTTGCCAAAACCCAATGTAAGTCTTTAATATCTTTACTTGTTTTCTATCTTTTTATGTTTAGTGTTTAATAAAGGCCAAGGTGGGTTATTTATGATGGAAGATGTAAACCGTGCTTTAAAAATTAATGCATTGCATGAGGGCATTGCAATGGTCAAGTGTAGGGGATTTATTAAGTGTGAAACACTTATCCTTTTACCACTTATTTCCAATAATAACAAGACCAAAACGTGTATTTTATGTCGTAAAAGTCGGAGTTATGCGTGGTTTGTGTTTTTATTGTGTTTTAGGACCAAAAGATTAAAAAGGAAGAAAACACGGGCTTTCACGGGCTTTTATCGAAGAAAACGGGAAAAGATGAAGTCAAAAGATCAAGAGAGCAAAAAGAACGGAAGTCCAAGGCCTATTATGAAGATTTATCGAAGAAAAAAGTCTAAAGACGGAAGTTTAATGAAGTCGAAGAACTCAAGTCTAAATTAAAGAAGAAAATTAACAAGACAAGTTCAAATCCCCAGACGACGTCGACAAAAGACAAAGAATTAAATCGAGTCGAGAAGACGTGAAGAAAGAAAGAAGATGCAACACATGCACTCCTTCCATTTTCCCTATAAATACCCTCCTATACACATTAGGAGGGTAGTTAGTCATTAGTTTAAGTTTTTCATTTTTTCACTTTTCTTTCTAGTTTCAGAGAGAGAAAGTTCTAAACTTTCTCTCACTAAGTTTTCATCTTTTCTTTCTTTTAATCTTTCAAGATTAAACATTTGTGTATTGTTGATTTCATTAATCAAGTTTAAGTTTAAGCTTTTAATCTTTCATCTCCTTCTACCTTTCTTTGATATTTAGATAAATTTTGGTGCGAATTTCATATGATCCGTGTTGTTCTTAATGATTTCGTGCTTAAAAAGTTAATCTTTTTGTTCCTACATAAGCTTTCATTTGATTGAGCTTTAAGTTCCTTGTGCTTATTGGCTTATTCGTTTCTTTTAGCTTATTTACTTTTAAAAGTTTTCTTAAAAAGTTCATTTTTTATGATTTGATTTAAAGGTTTGCTTATTTTATTTTTGGATAAGTTGTTGATTGTGCTTATTTAGTATATTTCACTTTTGATTCGGGGTAGTCTTGGTGTGAGCTTATCATAGTAGCTTATTACTAGCTTATATCTCGAATCCCATATAAATCGGAAAGGGTCTAAACCCCTTTCCGATCAGCTTATTCTGACCACCACCCAGCACCCTCTTTCCGATCACATAGATTGGAAAAGGGTTTCTGTTTTCCGATTGCACCCCCCCTATTCCGATCACCTAATCGGAATAGGGTTTTGAAACATTCTGATTGTGGTATTATTGAGTTATTTCGATTGTGGGCTTATTTCCAATATTCCGATTGGTTTAGTTTAGAAAACATTCCGATTGTGGGTTTTGGCTTATTCCGATCTGAGGTTATCATCAACATTCTGATTGGGGGTTTTGTTAAATATTCCGATTGGTGTCCTCCATACATTCCGATTGGAGGTGTTGCCATATTCCGACGAGGTGTTGCCATATTCCGATCATTGTTATTCCGATTGCCTTATTCCGACCAAACATTCCGACGGGTGTAGTTTGAATATTCCGATTAGTGTCTTTTACCAATATTCCAATTAGGGTTTGTTTTAGTTTATTGTTTTTACATAGTTTCCAAGTGTTAGTTTTATTAAGAGTTGAAGTGTTTTTCTAATCTTTTCTTTACATTTTTAACTCGTCAATTTAGTTTAATCTTTAAAACTTCTACTTTACTCAACGACATTTAAATTACTTGCTATTAGTTTAAAATAGATAATCAACCAAACCATTCTCTTGCTCACCAAAAGACAATTGAGTCGCACTTTAGACCGGTAATCAATTCGAAGAGATTCGGACGATAACGTTTTCTTACAAGGTAAACTCCTTGTATTAGTCTTCCTAGCAACATCGTGTCAAACCCGAAGGGAGATATGAAAGTGATTACCACAAGAAGTGGTAAGACCATTAAGGAGCCGACTCCTCAACCAATTACACCTATGGTGGAGGAAATTGAGGAAGAACCCAAGGTGGTGCTCGAAAAGGAGCATATTTCAATCCTACGAAGTACCACTCAAACCACACCTATGGTCGACCCTTTACCAAGTTTGGAACACGAGATTCCAAAGGCTATGCCTATGCCCCACCCAACACCACCCTTGCCTTACCCATCGAGATGTCGTAAGGAAAAATTGCAAGAACGAGACTATTACTAATTTGAGCTTTTTATTAAGATGTTTCGTGATTTGCATTTTAACATATGTTTTGCCGAAGCTTTAATCATGATGTCTCGATATGCCGCCAACTTTAAAAGTATGTTGAACAACAAGGAAAAATTGCAAAAGTTGTCTAGTTGTTCATCGGTTTTTCTTAACCGCATACCTCAAAAATTTGGTGATCTCGGTAAATTTTTAATTCCATGTGGTATTCAAGATATGGAAGAATGCTACGCCTTGGCCGATCTTGGTTGTGACACCCCCAAATCAGGTTTGCAGCAGAATAGTAATTGGGTGTCACGTTGCGGATCACATAACAAATGGCATACAAAGAACTGATCATAATTATATGATTTTGAAATACAATTGATACAAATATTGTATTAATACAATCATTTGAATTCTTTAATATCCGTTGTTACAAGTATCCCAGTAAAAAAATAGATCCCCAGTCATTTCTATGCTCCTAAATGATGCTCAATCCATGCTCAAATAATCCAGCATAATTTCCAGAGAAAAACATGCTTAATACAGTCAACATAAAGTTGGTGAATTCATATAGTTTTCTAAATCATTGTTCATTTGATATAAAAATCAAGTTTAGTATCTCAAAATATCCCGTATAGTATTTCATAAGGTTTGATAAAAATCAAGTTTAGAAATATCAAAATGTTCCATATTGTACTGAACAAGGTGTGATAAAAATCTAGTTCAGAGGTCTCAGTATGTTCCATGTATTAATGTACCAATTAATATAAAGTCAAGTTTAGAACCGCAAACATCACAAAACTAGTATCGCACAAAGCCATATACTATAAAGTAATTACATTTCCTATTGCCCGGAACTGACACTTGACAAGTTAAGCCCTCAACAAATGAGGACCCTTCGCCTTATTATAAGGAACCCAATATTCCGTTCTGACATGATAAATACCTGTGGTCCCGGCCAAGGCACAATGAGCATGACTCACCCAGATGGGGATGCTCAATCCCAAATAGATCTATTTATAACATTCAGGTAATTCTACAATTTTAACAGTTTCAGTTCACGGATAATGAGGAATTCTACAATAGGCAAATCTAATT
Organism: Glebionis coronaria; assembly: GCA_025667525.1. Classification (NCBI taxonomy): domain Eukaryota; kingdom Viridiplantae; phylum Streptophyta; class Magnoliopsida; order Asterales; family Asteraceae; genus Glebionis; species Glebionis coronaria. Next base: position 96,459 of record JANFOE010000720.1, on the reverse strand, counting down.
AAAGGTAAAGTTCAGTTTGCGTCCTATAAAATATGTTACTTGTTTTGTCTCGTAGTATTAATCAATAGCTTATTAAATATAAGTATAAGGCCATGATCTTAAGATGTTACAATCATATTATCAAAACAATTCATAGTTCTTTAGTAGCATGTCTCCCCCTCGCGGGTTAGTAAAACCTAAAAGTAGTGAAATGCGAGGCAATGAACTCACCTGATTAATTAGCAACAGTATAATGGCACAATGTAGAAATGGAGAAATAATAGCTCGAAATAATCCCCAGTCTATATTAAATAAGATACGTATCACTATACAAGAATAATGATAATTAAACGTAACATTTAATCCCTTAGTATGTGCTTGAGTTTATTAAATAAATTGATGGTTTTTAACAATTGAGAAAGTTTAGTGTTTTAGTAATAGTGTAGTCATTTAATCGGGACATATTTAGCAATATTAAATATTTTATTGTCGGGCCAGTTTATTTATTTGAGTCATTTAACGGGTCAAATATCCTAAATATATTATATTTTTATTATAGAGATAATTAATTAAATAAATTAGAATTTTTATTTAAATAGTTTTTAAAAATTGAAGCATGTTTCTTTTAAGGAAAAAAAACATGTTGGTGTGGGGGAAACATGAAACAAAGTATTGGTGTAGGGGGACGGGGAACAAGTGTAACCAATGCTCAATGTTTATATGTACGTGTTTTCCTTTGCTCGACGAAACCAACATGAAGTAACACAGGCTAACGGGGGCAAGTTTAAACTAACGGTGGAAACAATAAACTTATAGTGGCAAGATCTATATTATGCTTGCCGTTGTGGTTGTTTTCGAAAGCAAGTAGCGAGTTCAATAGTGATTTGCGATATAAACTAAAGGCATCTTTGGAAAGCTAGTCGGGTCGTCTAGAGACTTGTATGTTTAGTTATATAAATCGAGATCGTTTGATAGGGTAAAATTCTGTTCGAAGTAGGTGTCGAGAACCTATTTTAAAGAAAAGTGTTTGTCGAGTCATGTTCGATCTAGCCTACGGTTTTTGATAGGGACTTTTTGTTTGAACTAAAAGTAGGCTCGTGTAGATGGCATGGCCACCTACAACTTTCATTCTTTACTCGACTTGGGGTAAGGTCGTTTAGAGGTTCAAAATCATGTCGTAAAAGGTCGCGTTTGCAATACTACACCAAGCTATATTTTCGACTACACTATGTCAAATTCGGAATTTTCGGCGATTAATATCTAGCGCGTTTCTTAACCAATTTAAGTGAGTCAAGTTACTATGGTTTCTTAGCTAGCTTGTCTACCATTTGCACCCACAAAACTCACGGGCACTCGATCCTAGGTTGTTTGTTTAGGGTCTTAAAGGTTGAGGTTTAGGTTGAGTTTACACTTCATTTCTTGTTTTGAAAGGAAGTATACTTTCTGCTATTATAGGCTTATGATTCACGCATGCTATATAAACCAAACGTACTTTCTGTTTTTAAGCTAACTCAAGCACAAATACTATGGATTCATATGACGAGAAAAGAAGATCATAGAACAAAAGATTTGATAACTTTCAAATGTTGGGAGGTACTAGCGTATGATTCGGATTCAAGAATTTGTTGGTGTCGTTTGTAACCCTAGTTCGTCCTTAGATTGAACCACGAACGAAACTAAACCCTGTTAACTTGGATTCACTAAGAACACGGGTTCGATCCGGGAGTCGGGGAGGGTGATATAGATGTTTAGCCATTGTTAGTTTGAGAAAGAGAGAGAGAGAGTTGCTCTAATAAATGTGTTTTATTAGAGAGAGAAAGTAAAGATAGAAATGAAGAATCTCACCCCTCTATGGAAGTATGGAGGGGTATATATAGCACGGGACTTGAACTACTTACATGTGACATTAATAGTCCCTGCAAGTCCCGACTATGAAACTAATGTAATTTCGTTAGTCGTACACATTTTAAGGCAAACAATCTTCCCCCAATGTGGAGACATACGAAATTACTTACAATTTTTCTAACAAATGAAAATATAACAAAAATATGACAGTATTAAGTTTGCTTCCAATGCCAAGGATGACGTCGTTGTCTTCAAGTCTTCTAGAAAAACTTATACCCCAGTTTGAATCCTCTTTTTCTTTGCTTGTTGAGGAACCATTGTATCATGTATGAACTGGATTAACTTCCCCCCAATTCATACCACATGTCTTGAAAAGCTTTTTTCATAGACTTCTTTTTGACGAAGCTTTTGAATCAGCTTCCCCCCAAACCAATATCCCTATCTTGAGCAGAATCTGTAGCTTGAGCAATCTTCTATCTTTGACATTTAAAGTTCACAGTGGAATTTTGTAGAAGAAGAAGCAAACCACACCAAGTAACTGCTACCTTGACATTTTGGGTCTTCATGATTATGTGTTTGGGGGAACATGTAAGAAATCAACAACAAATCTTCTCACGCTTGTAGAGTACTTCCCCTGGAAGTTGAACTAAGTACCCCAAAATACACGTTATTCCCCCATGATGGTGACGAACTCGGAAGCATCATCTGACGTGTACGATCAAAATCGCGAGATGTTCTTGTCGAAAGTATGATGGTTACGAACACTCAGAAGCATCATCTGACGTTTACGCTCAGAATCGCGAGATGTTCTTATCAAAGGTATGATGGTTACGAACACTCGGAAGCATCATCTGACGTGTACGCTCAGAATCGTGAGATGTTCTTGTCAAAAGTATGGTGGTTGGAACACTCGGAAGCATCATCTGACGAGTACAATTAGAATCGTGAGATCTTCGTGTCTGAAGCATAAATCATTGTTGACATCCTGTAGCTCAAGTTGCTCGTGAGAATTGTTTGCTGACATCTCTACTCATTTACTCTCTGGCTAAACTTACCAACCTGGTATTCTTTCGGCTATCTGTAGTGACCACTGGTGAAGTAAACCTGATATTCCAAAAATGAAACTGAGGTATAATCCTCCAAATTTGTTACTTACGCTTAGCACTTTTGTTGATTGACGAACGGTGTAGAGAAAAGTTTCTTATTACCTTATACATAGAAGAAGAGAGAAGTATAAGATGTAAAACACCTCTTGAAATACCCACAACTACAGGTGAGTGTGACACTGAGCACTACAACGTAACTCCTTAAGTGATAGTTGTCCATGTCTCAACCATCCACCCCTTGACATTGGGAACTACATAAATCAAGTCTCATTCATAAACGCTCAAGCGAATCATCAATCAATTGAAGGGTTTGGAGAAAAGGGGTAGAAGGGGGTGAGAAGGCTCGATGATGAAATAAGTAAACACCTTCGTGAAATTCAACTTCAACTTCAAATAGCGAATACCAAACCAAATTCGTAATCACTTGACATTCTTTGCTCGAATACTAGCCGTTTTGACAATTCCAGTGAATCTTAAAGGATCGTTTTGGTGTTTGTTTGTTTTTTTCGTGCTTGTTTTGTGTGTCTTTGAGTGTTGTTAACTAGAAATCCAACGATGACTAAAGAATGAGAAGCCGTCAACTTCGTCTAGCTAACTTGACGATTAAGCCCAAAATCAGTCATAGGCCCGCCTGATGCATCTCATGCCCACTGATGCACGGATTGAGTTGAAAAAATAAGGGGACGTAATCAATACATCAAAACCATATACCCTGGTCCAACAATACTCAACTTGCTATTATGTTTATGTTTCTTGTAGTACCCAAATATGAGGCCCATCAATGTATATTGCAAAGCCCGGTTCACCATACCATTTATAATACCAGTCCAAATCCATAAGGATATATAACACCAAAGCTGCCCTAATTTTTCTCAAACCTAATTCACATCCATCTATTTCTCCGCCCCCATCTAAAAGAGACACCATCAATAACTAATCTCATAACAAAACAAACGCCGTCTATTTTTCATGATATATTCAATCAACATGAAATGAATCTTAACAATTACTCACATATCACTATCATCTTAATTCACACTAAATAAAGCTACCACCTTTTTCACACCCAATTAAATTCGTTTTCGTCTTTTAAGAACCATGCCATGGACGAACACATATATTTCTTTATATATTTAGTTTGAGCTCAAGATATTATGAAGGGTGTCGGGTAGGTTTTTAGATTTTGATGTTGAGTATGACGTTTTAGATCGATGATGGATTGTTGTTTAAACTCTAAGATCTTCAAAGATCTATCATTGAGTTTACAAATCTGAGATCAATTGATGTTGCATGTTGATGGTTTACAGTATTAGTCTTGATCGGTATTTTTTTTCCTTTTTCGAGACAAATTATATTAGGAGACGAAGGGATAGGATTAGTTGATTGGATTTGCATTGATGGTTTAATTTTGTGCAAGGTTTATAAAACCATCAGTTGTATACCCATCGCAATATTTTGATAGTGCTATCGCAATGTTTACCATTCCCATGGGAATAATCCCATCGAAATATGAATAGAGCCATCGGAATGCAGAATCCATCGGAATATGGATTGGAATAATCCATCGAAAAAGGATTTTGATACCCGAAAATTTTGGATCTTGTTCATTTTTGATATTTTTGTCCTTATGAGCTATTTCCTTAAAAACTGGATCTTGTCCCTTTTCTTCTCATCTTTCATGAAATAAGCAAGAATCCCGTATTTTGATGGAAAAAAAAAGAAAAAAGGAATCATATGATACCGATAGAGACACAAATATCAAAGGTATTAAAAAAGATAAAATAATAATAAAAAAGAAACTGATAGACTAGAAAAAGATGGATAAAGACGATGGTGAGTGGAAAAAAACAAGATATGAAAAGTGATATGACCAGATTTAAAACGAGAACAGATAACTTCGGATCAAACATAAATTCGAACAAAATCACGAATACATGAATACAAAAACACGAAACACCCCCGGTTAGCTTTGATGCCAATTGTTAACTTAGATTCACTAACAACACTGGTTCGATTCGGAGGTCGGGGAGGGTGATATAGATGTTTAGCATTGTTAGTTAGAGAAAGAGAGAGAGATAGTTGCTCTAATAAATGTGTTTTATTAGAGAGAGAAAGTAAAGATAGAAATGAAGAACCTCACCCCTCCATGGATGTATGGAGGGGTATATATAGCACGAGACTTGAACTACTTACATGTGACATCAATAGCCCATGCAAGTCCCGACTATGAAACTAATATAATTTCGTTAGTAGCACACATTTTAAGGCTAACAAACCCGATCCCAAGCTTGAAACTCTAACCGTGTGCAGCTCTAGATACGTCTACGTCAATTCCATGGGATCGATGTGTTTGTATATACTTATGTAAGGTATATAGGAGTATGGAAATGGTTTACTTTAACCATAGGAGTGAGGATAAGAAGATGCAGTGTATAGAATGTGAAATGTGTGTGGGTATGTGTAGACGAGAGTTAAGTCACAAATGTGGCTGTGAGAAAGCAACCTTGTTCATTTGGGTTTTTACAAAAATGGTTATGTGTTCAAAATTTGGTGGGAGAGGTACTAAAACTTAGATATGGAAATATTGAAATATCTTCTTTGTGATATTATATCGGGCGTGTACAAAGGGTTACCAAAGGAGTTAGATTTGCTTTAATTTGGTAAGATTTATGATGTATAAGGATACGTGTAGAATAGAAAAGGGTCCAAAAATTAATGTATATAGTTTTTAGTCCATCTTGGTATGTAATACTTTAGATTATTTACTATTAAGTATAAATATAATTAATATAATTAGCAATAATTTATGGACATAAAATGTGTCTGTTCATTTAAATGACGATTATAAGTATATCGTTTTAATAAAAAAATAACTTCTCATTAAATCTCTTCGTTACAATGAAATATTAAGCAGTTTAATTAATCGTTTCATCGAAATACTTCTGAATAATTAAATATAAATTTAATAATTATTCTAGTTATAATTTATATTATTAAATATAACGATATTCATTATAGTGAATTAAAATACTCCACTATTTTTATATACTAAAATGATGATTTTTGTACGAATTAAGTCTTGTGAGGATATATTGTAAAGGTGGTCCGTAAAATATTAAATAATGAACGATAATAATAATGAAGTCGATGACGTGTCAAAAGCCTAAATTTTGGGGTTTTACAGCACCTACCCATTATTTTAGCTTTGTCCTCAAAGCTTAAAAAGAAGTTACTCGTCCAGGGAACAAGTGAGGACACTTTTTCTTGAACGTGTAATCTTGTGAACTCAAGTTTAGACTCATAGGTGATATTTAGAAGGTATTTATTGATCGTATGCCTCTGATGAGTAAAGTACTTGTCTTTTATGTTTTGATAATTTACACATTTGGTCCTTCTTGTCTCGTAATGTGACCCTTAGGGCACATATAGTTTTTCCAATGAAAATAACTTAGGCATCAAAATAAGTTTCAAAAGTGGCAAAATCAACACTTATGTTTTTAACTCGTGTTAGATTAACTAGGGCTTGTTTTAAGTTTAGTGAAATCCATGTTTAGTCCTTAGAGTTGTCTAGGGCTTGAAATATGTTTGAAAAGTGGCAAAACAAGTCCCTGATAGTTCTAAAATTTAAGTTTAGCCCAAAATATTTAGTAAAGGTTCATTAAATCATAATCGAGTTCAATTAAGTTTACGAGGTTGAGTTGACTAGGACAAACCCGTCTTAAGTCTTGGTTCTATTAAAATGTGTTTCATGGGTTTTATTGGGCTTCGATATGCATAGATAAGGTTCATTAACGTTTTTAATTGTTCTTCAAGAGATTTTTTAGTCTATTAAGCTTCAATAAGCTTATGTTATATTAGGTTGAAAATAAGTCGAGAATAAATAGTACAATGCTATGATCCCAGAGAGATGAACACGAATATTTCTTAGGTTCCTTAATAAGGATGTAATAGTGTTAATATATATTTGGAAAAATCGTGAATCAAAAGGAATATGTTCCATAGCTGGATAAATAAAATAATATCAATAATGAGTCACGTCGAATATATTTAAGCCCACTTTTTTATAAATTTTTATTTACATCGATAAGCGTCGTCATCCATGTAAAGTAAAAATTTATAACCTCAACGTTTGGTGACCTATGATTTCTTTATTCAAACGAAAAAGCATCCTAATTCATTTCAATAAGGATTTCATATCCCAACCTAATTAAATATTCACGGTAAGGCTTACCATCAAAACAAATATAATATCCAAGAAAATAGACATTTATAAGAGAGTTTACAGTCGGTTTATTTATAACTTTCGTCTTCAGACATCCCATAACATCTTAATACAAAACTATAAATAAACTTCTGCTCTGGTGGCTTATGATAAAGAGACTCATGTTCCATATTTACACATCATCTAAATATAGAGTCATAACTTGATTTGGGTCCCACCGCATCATGCAAACTTATCAAAATAATATCACATAAAATTTCCAAAAGAAAGTGTATGAGTCATCAATAAGTTGTGTTCCGTAAGTAGATGTTCAAATCATGTGCGTTAAACGGGAATCTTGTATATAATATAATGATATATTATAAAAGTTACCTAATAGGTATAAGGAACTATCAGCGTATAAGCTTAAATTGATACAACAAGTAGTCATGAAGTATTTGAAAATCTTATTATAAGATTTTAGGACTTATTTGGATATTATTACAATATTAAGTATATTTGTCAACTGGTAACAATTGTAAAAGGTTTAAAACAAGATATAGAGTAATCTCAACATTTGCTAGTAATATTAGCCAAAAAATTTAGTGAGATATTTGTTGAGATGTGGTTAGATACTAAATGTTTTGGTTTAGATCTCCAAAAATCAATTACGGTTTACAAAGATTAAATAAGATTTCCATAGTTCGAATAAGATTCCTCAAGAATTATAAAATCTAATTTAGATTTTTCCAAGATTTTCCAAAATCCTTTTTATATTTTTTCTAGGATTTATGAAAATCTATTTATATTTTCCAAGATTTATAAAATCTAGTTGGGCTTTCCAACGATATGGTAAGATTCTTAAAGATATGTTAAGATTTTTCAAAGATTTGTAAAATCTGGCTAGATTTTTTTTTTGTTAGATTTCTCAAGATTTATCAAACCTAATTTAGATTTTTTAGAGATTTTCAAAGATTTGCTTAGATTTACAAATATTTCCAAAGATTTTATTTTGATATCCATCTAGATATTTCCAAGGGTTTCTTATGTATTAGGTTGTTTTTTGTTATAACGCATTGTTCGGGCCATCATACTTCAGAAGCCATTCTATAAACGTTTGAGGAGAGATGACACTTTAAATCGTAAACCCAACCACTCAGTCAAAACGTAATATCAAGATGGAACATCTTTAGTATAAAGCTCCCTACTAACATGACATGTTTATACGTTTCATTAAATACCTTAAGTATGTCAATATTTAATAACTTCATAAAGATATTAAACAGTCGTAATATGTAAAGCACGTAAAGGGTTAGTATCTAGTACTATCAGAAATATACATGCATAGGATAATGAATTGCATTTAATTCATATAGTTATACATGCTCTCTATGCTAAATCCTCTCTAAGTATGTCCCCGTCAAAAACTCAATTTTTGAAATCTAAGTTTTTGAAAATATTGTCCGGTTATAGTTCAGTTAATAAAATGAATTTTTTTATCTGATTCTCTATAACCATTGCTCTGATACCATTCTGTGACACCCCCAAATCAGGTTTGCAGCGGAATATTAATTGGGTGTCACGTTGCGGATCACAGAATAAATGGCATACAAAGCATTGATCATAATTATATGATTTTGAAATACAATTGATACAAATATTGTTTGGTGGGAGAGGTACTAAAAATTAGATATGAAAATATTGAAATATCTTCTTTATAATATTATATGGGGCGTGTACAAAGGGTTACTAACGGAGTTAGATTTGCTTTGATTTGGTAAGATTTATGATGAATAAGGAAACGTGTAGAATAAAAAAGTGTCTAAAAATTAATTTATATAGTTTTTAGTTCGTCTTGGTATGTAATACTTTAGATTATTTACTATTAAGTATAAATATAACTAATATAATTAGCAATAATTTATGGACATAAAATGTGTTTGTTCATTTAAATGATGATTATAAGTATATCGTTTTAATAAAAAAAAAATTCTCATTAAATCTCTTCGTTACAATGAAATATTAAGCAGTTTAATTAAGCGTTTAATCGAAATACTTTTGAATAATTAAATATAAATTTAATAATTAGTCTAGTTATAAGTTGTATTTTTAAATATAACGATATTCATTATAGTGAATTAAAATAATCCACTATATTTATATACTAAAATGATGATTTTTGTACGAATTAAGTCTTGTGAGGATATATTGTAAAGGTGGTCCGTAAAATATTAAATAATGAACGATCATAATAATGAAGTCGGTGACGTGTCAAAAGCCCAAATTTTTGGGTTTTACGTTGGTGCTAGTATCAACTTGATACCTCTTGAAATATTTAATTCGCTCAATCTTCCTAATCTTATTCCTTCAAGAATGTCTATCGAGATGTCTGATCATTCTACGATTCCCGCATGTGGGTTGGCCGAAGACGTTTTTGTGAAAGTGGAAATGTTCTATTATCTGGTAGACTTTATCGTAGCCGATATTCCCACGGATCCTCAAGTTCCTCTCATTTTAGGTCGTTCATTTTTAGATACATCGAAAGCGGTTATTGATGTGCATGCTAGGAAAATCACCTTACGCTTCAACGACGAGGAACTTGTTATAAACGCGACTCAAAACTCTCAACTTTCTCATGTTTATTCTATCGCGACTTTAAACCATATAGATTTAATCGATGTCGTTTGCGAGGAATTTTAACAAGATATTTTAGGTTTTGTCGATGAAGTAAATAGTGGCAATCCCACTATGCTCGATCCAATTCTTGATAATTCGACATCATCTTTCACTCCATTTGAAGGAGGTGGTTTTACTTTGGAAGAGTTTAATGTACCTCGAACTTCTAACGAAGACCTCGACGACGATGAGGACTTTTCGATTATCAAGGATTTTATACACGATTTTCCATTTCCTCCGCCGGTGGAGGTTATGAGTATCGAACCCAAATCTTTAATCGAGGAACCACCAATACTTGACTTGAAAGATCTTCCTCCTCATCTCGAATACGTATTCTTGGAAGGAGAAGATAAGTTGCCGGTTATTATTATGAAGGATCTTTCGAATGATGAAAAAACCGCACTTATCAATGTCTTAAAGGCTCACAAAGGGGCAATTGCGTGGATATTATCCGACAATAAGGGTATCGACCAAACATTTTGTACCCATAAAATTTTAATGGAGGATGACTACAAGCCCGCAATTCAATGTCAAAGAAGGGTGAACCCTAAAATTCACGACGTCAACAAAAAGGAAGTCCTTAAACTCCTTGACGCGGGAATGATTTACCCTATTTCTGATAGCCCTTGGGTGAGCCCATTCATTGTGTCCCTAAAAAGGGAGGAATGAACGTTGTGTCAAACGATGACAACGAGTTAATTCTAACTCAACTCGTTACCGGTTAGAGGGTGTGCATTGACTATCGTAAGTTAAATGACGCCACTCGTAAAGACCATTATCCCTTGCCCTTCATGGTCAAATGTTGGAGCGTCTTGCGGGAAACGATTTCTATTTATTTTTAGATGGTTTTTCCGGTTACTTTCAAATCCCCATATCCTCGTGATCAAGAAAAAACTACGTTTACGTGTCGATATGGAACGTTTGCCTATCGTAGAATGCCATTCAGACTTTGCAATGCACCGGGAACCTTTCAAATGTGCATGATGGATATTTTTCATGACATGATCGAGAAGATGATGGAAATCTTCATGGATGACTTTTCCGTGTTCGGTAGTTTGTTCACTTCGGGTTTAGGAAATTTAAAGAAAATTTTGAAACGTTGTGAGGAAACCAACCTTGTACTCAATTGGGAAAAATGTAATTTTATGTGTAAAGAATGAATCGTCTTAGGGCACAATATCTGTAAAGAATGAATCGTCTTAGGGCACAATATCACGAAAGCAGAGATTGAGGCAGACAAAGATAAGATAGACGTCATCGCCAAATTACCTCATCCAAAAACTGTTAAGGGAGTTAGGAGTTTCTTAGGCCACTCGGGCTTTTATCGTCGAACCATTCACACCTCCTAGAAAAAGATGCTTCTTTCGTCTTTAACGAAGATTGTGTTCGAGCCTTTGAAATTCTTAAAAGTAAACTTACTGAAGCTCCCATTCTTGTTGCTCCCAATTGGAACCTCCCATTTGAGCTAATATGTGATGCAAGTGATTACGCTATTGGGGTCGTTTTAGGGCAACATCATGATAAGCATTTCTTGCTTATTAACTATTCTAGTAAGATGATGACCGAGGATCAACTTAAGTACATCGCAACGGAAAAGGAATTCCTTGCCGTGGTGTATGCATTTGACTAAAATCATAGTGTATACGGATCATTCGGCTATCAAGTACCTCTTATCAAAGCTTGATGCTAAGCTGAGATTGCTTCGTTGGATTCTCCTCCTACAACAATATGATGTCACCATACTTGACAAAAAAGGAGCCAAGAATCTTGCGGCCGATCATCTCTCTCGTTTGGAAGATCCTCACCAAAGTGTGTATGAGAACAAGGAAATCACCGAAACATTTCCTCTCGAGACACTTGGTGTAGTGAATTCCAAGAACGATTCTTCTACCCCATGGTTTGCGGACATCGCAAATTATCATGTGGGGAACTTCGTCATTAAGGGTATGACGACTCAACAAAAACGAAAATTCTTTCATGACGTCAATTTCTACTTTTGGGATAACCCTTATCTATTTCGGACTTGTGCGGATCAAATTATTCGACGTTGTGTTTTTGGCACCGAAGCTACTAACATCCTTAGAGCTTGTCACGAGGGACCCACGGGTGGTCACCATGGTGCTAATCTCACGGCGAATAAGGTCTTTGAGGCTGGTTTCTTTTGGCATACTATTTACCAAGATGCGCACGCACTTGTCAAGTCGTGTGACTCATGCCAACGTCAAGGAAAAGCCTCACAAAAAGATGAAATGCCACAAAACATCATCCAAGTGTGTGAGATCTTTGACGTGTGGGGCATTGATTTTATGGGGCCGTTCCCATCATCTCGTAGTAATAAGTACATCCTTTTCGTCGTTGAATACCTATCCAAGTGGGTGGAAGATAAGGCTTTACCCACGAACGATGCTCGTGTGGTAGTCAAGTTTTTGAAGCAATTGTTCTCTCAGTTTGGAACCCCTCGTGCAATCATAAGCGATCGTGGAACCCATTTTTGTAACGACCAATTCGAAAAGGTTCTAAATAAATATGGGGTTAAACATCGGCTTTCTACGGCTTATCACCCGTAAACGAGTAGACAAGTCGAGGTTTAAACCGATATTTGAAAAGAATTTTGGAGAGGTCGATAGGAGAAAACCGACAGTCTTGGTCGGATAAGTTAGACGATGCTTTATGGGCCTTTCGTACCGCTCATAAGACGTTCATTGGGTGCACTCCTTACAAGCTTGTGTATGGGAAGAATTATCACTTGCCCGCTGAACTTGAACATAAGGCTTATCGGGCTCTAAAGCATTGTAATGATGACATCGAGACCGCGGGAAAACACTAGAAAATGCAATTGAATGAATTAGATGAATTAAGAGACATTGCTTATGAAAATTCATTGATTTATAAAGAGAGAAAGTTTCATGATTCTAAAATTAAAAACCGGGTTTTTAACATTGGGGATCAAGTGTTGCTTTGTAACTCAAGATTGAAAATATTTTCTGGCAAGTTGAAATCCCATTGGACCGGACCATTCACCATCACCCAAGTGTTTCCTTATGAGACCATCGAGCTAGCTTAGAATGATGGTCCTAACTTCAAGATGAATGGGCATAGGTTGAAGCACTAACTTTGATGGGGAAGTCCCTTCTTTGGACGACCTCGACCAAGTCACCTTACCCAATGATAATTAGTATTGAGGGGATCGAGTCGAGCTCATGACTCGGTAATGATAAACGAGGTGCCTCATGGGGGAAATCCCATGCTTATCCATGTACATATTATCGCTTCCTAATGTAGCTAATGTGAGGGGATTTGTGCCCTTCCAACCTTTGTTTTGTAGTTGTTTCTGAATTGTGGTTTTTAGACTATCATCTTCACGATTGGAGCCTCTCGTGTTCGTTTTATGTGAGAACTCGATCGTTTGCTTGGAATAATTTCTTGATATCCAATGATATATCCTTTGATGTTCTAACCTTAGGTCTTAGCACACTTCATAAACAGCTATAGATTTAATGGTTCCACCCTTTCTATACTAGATTAGGCATTCGACTTCGTCTCTAGTATGGGGGTATCCTATCCTTAGACTCGAAACATTGAGGACAATGTTTAACTTTAGTATTGGGGTGAATAGATACTTGCCTTGCTAAACCTTCAAGCTTTCCAAAGTTTATTTTTTTGTTTATCGTTTTGTTGCAAATAAGGCTAAAAATAGCAAAATTTTAAAAAAAATTCTCATGTTTCATAAATGTTTAAGACACGAATGTAGATTTTCTGATGGCGAGAATAAGAGTAATTTTTGACTCGAACGTGCGTGTTGAGCACTTTGCTTCGATTCCTTAACTATTTCTAGGCTAAGTCTCTTAAATGAGGACGAGAAATGATAGAGTTAATTATAAGATATTATGCTAAACTTAGAGTATTCGTATTCTTTCAAAAACTCATGTATTCTAACTTTTTACTTATTCTCCCTTCGCTTGTATATATATCTTGCTAATAAGTATTGACTTAGCGGTTTAGTCTTGATTGTTGGTTTCTAGCTTTTTCTAGTGGCTTCCATGTAATTAAATTGGGAAAACATTAAGGTATCGCCAGAGTCACGGTTTTGAAGTATTGGCACCCCGAATAATCGAAAGCTTCACCCAATAATAATTTTAAGTGCTCACTCACCTAAATCAAGAAAAAATTTCAAGCTCACAAGGACGAAAAATCTATGCAAAATTAAAAGTGAACAAGCCTTAAACTTTGAAGCTTTAAAGATCCAAAGTTCGCTTTAGCGTGAGGATGTACGTCTTTGGCCATAATAAACCCCTCATGGCGAGGTTAAATAAAAGGCAAGGCAAGACCGAAGTCATAATAAAAGTTCCATGGCGGAGTTGAATAGAAGATGGAGGTAAACCTATGATAATAAGGCTCGTCCGTTAGGGGGCGTATAAAAGTCTTGGTAATAAGTCTCATCTTCAAAACCGTTATAAAACCGTGTTTAATGATCCTTCTTGTTGACTTAATTTTTTGACATCGTTGTCTATTAGGGGAGGTCATTAATTCGATGGTCTTGGTTACACCGTTTTGACTCTATTTTTGGACCTTAATCTCTATCATCGCATAAGTCAAAAATGTATCCTCGTGAACATTGAAGACAAAAATAAAATATAAGAGATACAACTTAGGATTAAGGGAGTAGAAGTACGTGATTAGGGCATATGACTAGAGTTAGCATTACTAACTTATAATGACAATGATCTCGTTACACGGTGAGCATGGAATTGGGTGGAAATCGAGGACAGCGAAATTATTTCTAACGAAGCATTCACGTGTTCTTGTTCTATGAACCTAAACGTCCCATTTTGCGATGAAAATCATACATTTTGTCTAAAATGCAAGTAGTAGCTAGTAGTAGTAGTATAGTAAGTTTAACTTTCAACAAAAGTCGATAAAAAATAAATTTTGGAGATGTTAAGATACTTTATTCTAGCATTGCGTGAGGGCACGACAATGGTTTAGTATGGGGGAGTGATAAGACTGCTTTTATGCATACTCTCATCGTCCAAAACGGGCTTAAAACGATGAAAATATCATAAAAAGTGCCATATACATGCTTGAGTTTATTCAGTGTGTATTGTAGGTACGGATATCGAGAAAATGACAAAAGATCACAAGAATCAACCAAAAACGAACACGGGAAAAGAAGCCGCACAATGAAACAGACCCTAGTGTTGATTGTCCAAGAAAAGTCTTTGAAGAATTGAAGATTGTACAAGAAGGGTCCTTCATCTTTGAAGAATTGACACTTTATACCCTTGTATATTCATAATTACAAGTTTAGTCACTAAAGTTTGTCAAAGTTACAAAAAAGGACCCTCAACTTTGAAGAATTGGCAAGATTGGTCCCTACAAATTGAAGACTTTGTAGAAACTAGAAGGGGGGGGGGGTTGAATAGTTTCTAGTTCATTTTCAAAACATTTCGTTTATTCCACTGGCAGCGGTTCCTTAAATATCACCGCGATTCCTTATCAATAAAGAACCGCGGGCTCAATAAAGAACCACCTACAGTGGATGCCAAATATTGATACGTTGTAAACCTTGAAAATCGTTTGTATCAAATTCTCGATTAAGCTTGACTAGATATGAGATGTGTTTATAATAGATAATAACTATAAGTAAGGAAACACACAAACACATCAAATCAAGTGTATATCAAGCAATAGTCAAAACACTAAGCACACACGTACTAAGCCTTAGCTTTTCCGCAACTAAGATGTTTAGACTAAAGGATGCACACTTGACCATAATCTAAACACGAAGCACACACGTACTAAGCCTTAGCTTTTCTACAACTTAGATGTTTAGATTATGAGATGCACACAACACACAACAACAATCATGCAACTATAAATACATCTAAAGAGGTAAAGACATAAATGTAAGTGAAAGTACCGACGTGATGATTTATAGTGGTTCGGTCACGAAGCTCCTCTTCGCCCTACTCCACTCCTCGAGTACACCTTACTCGAGAGTTACTTCACTAGTCAACAAAACTCCTTTCAAGGTGGAGAAAACCATACACGTCGCTTACACAATTTTCGACACTAAGCTAGATGTCGAGTCCTAATCTTAGGTAGGACCAATCTACACAACGTTGACCACTTCACCATTTAACGACACAAGGTTAAATGTCGAGTTCTAATCGAAAGGTAGAACCAATCTTCACAACGTTGCCTACTTCACCATTTTACGACACAAGGCTAGATGTCGAGTTCTAATCGAAAGGTAGAACCAATCTTCACGACTCTTCACTTTGAAGCTAAGTGAGAATTTCACTAGACACAACTACATCACTTTATAGTTTAGTGAGAACTCACAAGACACAACCACATCACTTTATAGTTTAGTGAGAACTCACAACTCTTACCTATTACAACTCAATAAAACACATATCCAAGTGTACACATGTAACTTGGATCTACACAACATAAATCAAAGCATACACATATAAAATGGATTTACACAAAAGTATTTACAAATACAATGTATTAACACAAATAATCCAAGTATTCACAAATACATTGGATCTACACAATATTGATCCAAGTATACCCATATACATTAGATCTACACAATACTGATCCAAGTATACACATATACATTGGATCTACACAAGACACAAATAAAAATGATGAACATGATGATCTTCATAAATACTTCATCTTTAATCACATAACAAATGTGTGAGTGATCTTCTCTTTGCACTTAAGAGGATGAGAAGATTGAAGGAGGGAATCACATCTTAAACAAGATTAATCTAAACTAACTAATCAAGGGTTTAAAGATGTTTTTGAAGAAACTGTGCAAAAAGGGTTGAAAGAAAATCTGGAAATGATCCACTATTTATAGGGCAACATTGCAACGGTCAAAAACACCCGCGGTTCCTTATCTCTACCCGCGGTTCCTTATCAATAAGGAACCGCGGGTTCCTTTAAGGAACCTCCACGTTGGAGTCCGTACAAATTTGTCCTTTAGTGGGGATATGCCATCCGGGGTAGTTTATACCCTCAAAGGATATTCCTTTGGCATATGGAATATGCCAAATTAAAATTTCCATTTTCTTTTTAATAAAACATTTTCTTAAAAATAAAGTTAATTAAAATCTTTTGTCATATTTGATTAAATATGAGTTTTTAGAAAATATTATTCCTTGATCACTTAATTAGGTTAATGACATGTTTGTACATACCTTGAGTGATTCATGCCGAATGCGATCTTGGAGGTGTCGAGAGAAGTATACAAATGTATTCTTGAGTGATTACGAGTACCTTAATATTTTACATAATGTATTGCGAATTATACGTTTTTCATCAACAAAACATAAAGAGATTATATCGACAAAGCATCATAATATTTGCACTAACAATCTCCCCCTTTTATGATGACAAACAAGTAAACAGCAACACATATTAAAATGCATAAGTTACTCGTTTACACTTACTTCTCCGCCTTTTGTCGAATCAAAAAGGTAGTCAACGTCTTGAAGAAGAGAAGAAGCAACATTGAGAGAGAACACGTCTAAAGAGGTAGTCATCGAAAGCACGTCATTTGAAGAAGAAAAGAATTGACGTCACACGAGCTTGCATCCGAAAGGTAGTCTTCATTTGTAGAAGAGGAGGATCAACTTCGAGAGAACATGCATCCAAAAATCTAATCATCCATTGTGGTTGTCGTTTGAGAGGCGAGAATCCAAACCATAAACCCATCATACAAAAATATTGAGCTTGCGTCATCCTAGTGAAGTCTTCAATCACCATAGGTTAACCAACTCCAAGCATAATAATATGCTTATCTACGAGTGTCCAAAATGCATTACTTGCAAGATGTTCGATGAATGCAATTTGAGTGAGTCAACGATCGCAAATGTAATGACTTGAACTCTTGCAAATGCTCCCCTTGATACGAGCTCCCCCTTGCTTGAGGCACCAACAAAGCAAGAATAGTGACGAGCTACAAAATTGGGTTAGAAGTGTCCTACAAAACAAAGTTAGTGGACAAGAGCATATGCATAATGAGATGTCACCCAAACGGAGTTATCTTTAAACAACTCGAGTAAAAAAAAGAGGGACTCGAGAGAAAGCTAAAATAATCTTAACTTTTAGAAGTGTAAAAAATATGACAAGTTAAGAAAAATAAGAGGGATATTAGAAACAAAATAGAACCCAACTTATTTTTGTGACACCAAAAAAAATATATATAAAGAGGACTAAGATAGAAAAGAGATATCCAATTTAAGAGAAAAATATTGTAGAGAGAACATACTACACTTTTAATATTTTGGCAAGCAATAACAAATCAAAGAGAGTATGACAATGACAAAAAAATAAGATCCCATATAGTCGGAAAGAGAGGAAGAATGACTATGATGGAAAAATAAAACGATGATGATAAACAAGTCGTGTAACACCCCCAAATTTATACAACTCAATACAGCGGAAGACTAGTTGGTGTTACGGGATAGCACATTACTCACATTATAGACAACGCATAAAAATCGCGTCGTTTATTTGTAAAGCATTTCCATTCATAAATATCAAAGTTACATAGGTCCCAAGTCATTATATTTCATACAAAGTTTTACAAAGCATTTTGAATGGAAAATATTGTTTAGGTGCGGGCCATGAATTCTTGTTGTCTTCCCGAGAATTACCTTCAAGTACCTGAGATAAAACATGTTAAAAGAAAAGGTCAGCGATAACGCCGAGTGAACTCATAGAGTTTAATAAAATCCATCAATATAATATCAGTATAAGATTATTACTGAAAATCATTTTGTACAAATCATTTTAATAGGCCATAAAATATCCAAAGTCATTTTATACAAATCTTCATCAAAATCATAATATAGGCATTTGCCTTAAAAATCATTATACGAATCATTGTCGTTAAAAACACCATACAATACGTTTTGCAACGTTGTATAGATTAAATAAAACCGTTATATGAATATGGTTATAAAAACCAAAACACAAACATAATATCAATAGTATGACCCAGTATTACTAGTCAGGCAATACATCGTAATTCGAAGCGTCTAATAGTATTTCGTTAGTTTTTGGATTATTATAAGCCGCATGACATTGTTACCTTACTAAACCAACAACGGGTTGCTAACCCGATACCAATTTATCCCATCTAAAGTAGCGTGTCGTCACAAAGGTCACGCTATGGAAATCTTCTCATACATAAATTCGCTTACCAATCAATGTGGCACGACGGGGATCAACCGTCAAGGCGCGAACTGGGGTGATCGTCCCCAAATAGTACTATTAACTACATAAGCGTCTACCAAATCCCGGTAGTTCACAATTCATGCTAATGGTACTTTTAGTGACATAACCTAACTTTAATAATCCATTTAATTTCATCTATCGGGTCCTTTAATCATTTATCGGGTCATACAATCGGTTCATTCAATCATTCGGGTCCAAATCAATAAACAAACAATCGGGACAAATGGTGTCCTATTTTATAAAAACTAACATGTCATCTCCCTCGCGGGTTTATAAAACATTTATAAAAACATTTAAAAGAGTGCGAGGCTAAGAACTCACGTTGATGTGGGAAGGCGGGTTATCGGCAATTCGGACGTACGGTACGTGCTTCAATCACGGAAACCT
The DNA here is from genome assembly GCA_025667525.1 of Glebionis coronaria. Classification (NCBI taxonomy): domain Eukaryota; kingdom Viridiplantae; phylum Streptophyta; class Magnoliopsida; order Asterales; family Asteraceae; genus Glebionis; species Glebionis coronaria. Next base: position 77,004 of record JANFOE010000720.1, on the reverse strand, counting down.
AGACAAATAATAATCGGTCTTAGACTCATGTCCAATGACTTTATAAAAATAACAATTATGTATACATATGATTATTATTTATATATGATGATCAAGTGGGTTTACATATTCTCGTTTACTTATTCTAGTGTTATATGTCGATAACGTTCATACTAGTTTACTAGTTTTGCCTATTTACGTGTTTTAAGTCCAATAAACTTATTATAAGTTCTTTAACTCTTATTAATCCTTTTCACACTTATATTATCAGTAGTTAAACTTTACAAGTTGGGAAAAAATGGGTTAAGCCCAATAAGTTCTTTTTACAAGTTTTTATCTTATTAAGTCCAATTATTAGTCCAATATGTTTATTTAGCTCGTAAATGTCCGTATTTCATATAGTTCGGGTTTTATCGGTTTTTAATTGTATTAGTTACCTATACATCAGTATATGACTTTTATAAACTTTACATTAGACGGGTTTGGTCGTCTAAGTTTTATTTGGCGAAAAACGTTAATTTTACGGCGATAGCCGAAAAAGTCGTAAAAATCAATTTATAGTTTTTATTACTTATAAATATTATTTTACCACCATTTATATAATTTACCCATTTAATTAACCTTTTATACATATATATAAATAAGTTTTATAAGTTAGTGGGTTTATATTTTTACATTTTATACATTATAATGTGAGTGCTTATATAATAATAATAAACATTATTTCCAAAAATCTGATTTTTAACTTCATGTTCACCATTTTTAACATATCTAGAGTTCTATAATGAATTAGAAGCTCATTTTTGGATGGCATGATCTTCATAAAATGTGCTACATTTAACTTAGATATAGCTACTGCCCATTTTGAGTTTAAGTTGCCTTAACAGTCCCTACAAAACTGCTTATTCAGATTAGACCACCTAACTTGTTTTGATCATATCTCACTCATTAGTTTGATTCCATTGCATGGCCAACTCTCACATGTGTATAACATCTTCTACTTACTGTAAATGGATCAAACCATGCAATTTTATCAGTTCATCTTTTAGTTATCTACTGTTTTTATACAGCCAACTAAATAGTCAAGATTTTAGCTTCATTTCTTATAGTTATCAACCTTTTTAAGCATATTTATCAACACTTGATCCCCGCACAACATTTTTATCATCATATATACATCATATACATATAAAAAATGAAAGAAAATACATTTGTTCTTTACAAAATAACAAGAGAAAAATGGAGAGGATGATCTTCTTTACCAACCAAGTGGATTTCTTGTTTTAGGAAGACAAGAACTTGATGAACACAACAAGTATCTCCAAGACCATCAAATATCAAGAACATAGGTTGGAAAATCAGCCCTAGGACACAAGCAAATCACCTCCAAAGTTGTTAATATGGCCACCAAAGGATCAAGGCTTCAAGAGTACTCCTTAATAGAGCTAATAAACATGTGTTTCATGGCTAGAAGAGATCAAATGGGGTGTTTGTTGGTTTATTTGGACGACAAGGAGGGAGTGTTTGAGAGAGTTTTGGTGTTGATTGCATGTGAGAATGATGGAAATGAAAACAAGTTGCTAGTTTTTGTGTTAAGTGGTAAAGAGTTAGCTTAACATGTAAGCTTAGGCTTACACTTGGAAGGTGTTAGCTAAACTTGATGCCACATTAGTGTTGTGGTGTCAAGTTGGCCGTCCCATTAAGCTAGTGGGGTGGGACAATGTGTTTTGTCCCATCTCACTAGTTTACGGGTATTTCTCGATTCTAGTTTTCTCGATTTGCGTGCCCTCGGGTCATTTTACGAAAAACATTTTTATAAATTATGAATCAACGTCACAAAACGAATCCAATAAAAATTATCTCATCAAAAACGGAGTTCAAAAACGTAAATACGTAATCCTAAGGTTTCCGGTTTAGTCGTAAAGGACGTTAAAATAAAATCGTAAGTCCTAATCTCTTCTCGTAAATTTGTGAGTTTATGAACTAACATAAATTTAAAACTCCAAAATAATATTCACGGATAAATTTATTTTCTGAAATGTCGGACTGTCACCAAAGACGGTGTATGTAAACGTAAGCACGTAACGTTGAATCCTCCGGTTTAGACGTAGTCGATGCTACTCCGAGACGTAAATCCAAATTTCTTCCCAAAAATAAGTGAGTTCATATTGTATCATTAAAATAATATTTTCAAATAATATTTGAGAATAAAATATCAACCATAAATTGACGGATTGTCACAGCATTTACCCCTAAACAGGATCTTTGTGCTCAAAGATCATCTTACCTTACTACTCGCTTCTTATAGAGTTAAAGCCATGTGGGTATTTCCTCCACATTCGGACTTTTCTCACAAGTGTAATCCATTATAATACGCGAGTTTCATTAAACATAACTACGGGAATAAGATCAGGCTTAATGTTGACTTACTTTCTCTATCCATGATGTTCACGGGTTTTTGATGAATGCAACTTTTCGCTGATCTAAGCTCTACTAAGAAACAATCAGATTCTCTCTTGATAGATATTCAATCAAGTTCGATTTACGAAACATAATTTACGCAGTCCTTGAAGTCCTAGGGTAGATCCAGCTTATATGCCTCTCAAACCAATCTTTCACATCATCTCAATGGTCCCAAACAACGGGGACTTATATCCCATGATTTGTCAGATCATGAATTCATTTTTCCAAGGTTAAAAATTGTGGCATAACTTTGCTACCCATTTGGCACTTCAAGATCTACATTTCACATTCATATAACCTCTTGCCCACTATCGGCAGTCAATAATCAAATCCTAATTTCACCAATCATTTATGGTCTCGCGGGTCGGGTATTTTGTAAGGTTAGGTTCGCCATCATAGGAAACCTTAAACCTAAAATACATGTCCAACTCACAATGGGTGTATGTCGGATGTCTTTATCTCAACTCTTGCTTAAAGATGCTCTAATATGGATCCTAACAAGATTCGATCTCAATCCTAATACGATGATTATCAATGATAATCTCTCCAAAGGAAAACGATTATACGGTCTATTACCAAAGGTCAATCATTCAAACATAAAACAGCACTTATATTACTTTGTATCGTTACTTTACCTCGTCCCTTCGATTTGGGGTGGTATATAGTACTCTCATCAAGGTTCGTTCTCAATGATTTCTGAGCAAATCTCTATAAATTCGATGCGAAGCGAGGATCTTGATATAGATGTTCGATACAGGCACACTATGTTTACATAACTCTTTTGCATTTATCATTAACGGGAATGGTATTAGCAGATTTGGTCAGTCTGTCGACGATGACCCAAATCGAATCAAATTCAGATGATGACCTTTGCAATAGCTAGATGTTTACTAATGTATGAGGCGATATCTGCCTTCATAATTTATCATTAGTACAACTCTTCAGACAAAGATACTTTTAGTCGTAAATGACATAAATAGAATACTTATACTTACAAATTCCAACATAACTATATCTCACAATCTCCATATTTAGACAATCACAAGTGGTCTTTTAAATATTTAACGCTATCGCCTTCATAATTTTAATGGTTCACATTAGCCGCGAACCTCTTTGATAATCTATATTATTCCTTTTTACAAACATTGTTTATTTTTATATCGTTCGGCAATTTATTTTGCACCTTCATTATTAAGGAACACGTCCTAATGGATTCTTTATCTTTTATACATAATGCGTCGGTATCTATATTCACTTCTCATGATGATGTGATTATCGTGTCCATAATTCACTCAGGTATTCTTTATATATTATGCGTCAGTAATTACGTTCACCTTCCTGATGAAATAAATATCACAACCGTATTTATTCAAAATTCTTTCTTCATATCTTCTATGTTTTAGTTTCTTCTCAACTATCATTTTTATCCGTTTTACTCAATCCGTCGTCTAAAGCGTCGATAATTATTATAATTAATTAAATAATTATTAGTTAATTTTTATGAAACGTAAACGTAAAAAATTTAAATTTCTTAGTTCGACCAATTATATAAAATGGTCAAAATAAATTTGAATTTAATTAACACGATTTTTGTTGATTTATCGAAGATAATTAATAACATTCGTAAATGTTTGAAAAATCTTTGGTTATACTTTGGTCAAAACTTCCTTATTTTGAAAAGCGTAAATTATTGTTTCAAATTTCAAGTCATGTTTTAAATGGTTTCCTCAATCCTTCTTAAGTTATCTTGAGGTATACACAAACATTTACCCCTAAACAGAAATTTAGTTAAATGGTTTGTGTATAAGGGAATAATCCCTTTAAAATCCTTTGTTAAAACATTTGTCAAAACATATTTCTATTTCTTTTTGGTAAAATCCGAAGTCTTAAAAGGGCTCTTAATTTTTGAAGAGTCTATATGCATACATCTTACCATTATTAATCCAACGGTCATTTTATGTAAAGGATTAAGTTTTTAATCCCTAAGCGTTAATGGTTCTAATCTTTGAAAAGTCAATATAGCTTCCATTATTTATTAATCACATGGTTAAATCATGTAAAGTATTAAGTCTTAAGTCTTATGTTAAATATTTAAGGTACATGTTTTCATTGTTCGGCCAATTCAGGACAATCTATAAATAATTATTAACTCATTCTTATTCGTATTAACAAACAAATAGTCCTTAATGATCACAAGCATGAATTTATCAATTTACAGCCTACACACGTGATTCACCAAATTTATGAATGCTACATGTGTGTTAGTCAATCCAAACGACATCACGTGAAACTCATAATATTCATTACAAGTTCGGGATGTGATGATTGGAATAGATAATCTTCTTCGCAGATGCGAAGTTGATAATAACCATGCTGTGGATCAAATCTTTAAAACATACGCTAGAACCTTGTAAATGACTGAACAAATCTTCCATTTCGAGTTATGGATATCATTTTCGATTGTCAATTTACTCAGTCACAGTAATCTATAAATATAAGGAATGATAACACCATAGCTCTTCAGGATGACAGGCTTGGTATAATAAAATCTTTCTCCGACAACTCTCTCAGTTGTACGGTAATTCCTTAAATTCAGATGGTGCTCACGTACAGTGCACAAGACACAAGTGCAGCACCGGAAATATAACCAATACCAGTTTCAACTTGCCTTAATGGCGAAAGTTTAGGTAATTTACCATCAAATACCTCCTAAAGTTTCAGATAAGATAAACATCTTTTAATAAATTCATATTAGGTTCTTCTAGATTATAATATCTATGACTAATTCACAACCATTCGCGGTATACTTTTAAGTCTAAATGCAGGATATCGTCATCCATCAAGAATTATTTAGATTACTTTTGATAATCAACATCTTATCATTTAGGGGAATTCTACTCAAGTTCCCATCAATTAAGACAATGTCATCATGTCATAATCAATCAATCCATTCTACTGGCACTTCAAACTTTCCAGTTGCATTGCCGTCGATAAGATGTGAACTTCTCAAAAGACTAATAATAACTCATAATCCTTTACAAATTCAAGGATATCAGGAGAAATAACTACCTTAAAAGAGTAAGGTCAATGTATAATCTATGCGATAGAATTTCAAATCAGATACAGACGAAAACATTTAACGAATATAATATATCCCATGTTTTCATAATTTGAGTACGCATTCAAAAGCCCCTCGGATCGTTACCCAGGTCATTCAAATGAAATCAAATCATAAGAAATCATAAGAACGTCAATACATCCAGTCGGGTATCAACACTCGATAATCAGATACTTTTCCTAAAAATCTCACCACGGGAGAATTAGACAAGAAAGAATTATCAATCGTCAAATAAGACAATTTCCACAGATGAGTAAATTCGACTCAGAAGAATAGAGGCTACAGGCACATATGTAGGTGTCCCTAACACTATGTCCCTATTTTTCACTTCTTGCAGATCTCATAAATTTTAATCTTTCACAATCTTCAAAGAAATTTAGTGTTCATTAATCAGTTTTATGGTGACTACTAATCAGCCTTGCATGGTCCATTCCAAATTGTATGTAGGCGCGCAACTATATACAATTTCAAGATTAACGATGCAATACTCAGTTCGTCAAAATTTTATCATCATGTTTATAACAAAAACATCTTTATGCTTAATTCTTAAATAAGAATCAAAAATAAATTTACAAAGATTTTCTTTGTCATGAAAACAATTAAGTTTTCCAAGGTGTTTCATAAACAATTTCATTTCGATAACAATCACTTATAAATATTACTTTGAATAATCCTTATAGTGATGAAAATTAAATTTTCTCAAAGGATACCGTTTTATCTTATAAAAACAATGAGTGATCTGCAAAAGAGTGATGAAAGCTTGTTCACCAAGAATTAACTACGATATGATAGGAAATGAGCTTAACCAAATAATCATGAGGTTCATGACTTTGATGGCACTCAAGAATACAAAGAGAATAATCCACAACGTAACTCAATTCGAGATGAGTACTTGTTCAATGGTTGCATCACTAATGCGAACATTAGGATGAAGCAGTAATAGGATAGATAACATCAATACATGTAGAATTTAGCAATCAAAGGTAGTCTTTTCATTAATCACAAACAAGTCAAAATTGTACCTACACATTACGTGTCACTATGTCATACAATTCTCAAAACTCATCCTACCAACTGATATCTCAGTTAAGTTAGGGATTTTTTTTTAAAAGATACCACAATGAATACTAATCTACAAGAGTCATTAGGTGTTCCACTTGTCCCGGAAGATCCATCGGTCCCCATTTCAGAAGAAGATTTCTTCAATTTATTTCCTGGATACTAGGCATCCTCATTAGTGGACAATGGCCTAGGAACAACACTTAACACAAACCTACAATCATTTAAAACCTCATAATTCAATCACAGAACTTAACGATTTCCTCTTAACAATTTCTTATTCCATATGAGTTAAATTTTACTTTGTTCAAGTTTCAACCAATTTTATACTCAATTCAATATCCTACCTCATAATCCAATACTTTCAATCTTATTCTTAGGCCTTAATAGGCAATAAAAGCTCGATATGAACAACACTTAATTTCCAATCCTATAGCTCTTACAACATCAATTATCAAATGAGTCATTAATATAAAATGACTTGATCATTCAACTAGACTTCTCGGAAAGGTATTAGTGGCATGAGGCTTTTGGGTAATGGTTCCAATAACAGCCTCAAGTGCAACATTCACCCTTTCGATTTCAATTTAAGAATTGGATAACAACGAATCAGATGACATCTTTCTAGGTGGTAACGTTTTGTCAAACTCCACTCTATAAGAAAAGATCGTCATGACATCGGTATCATATTTAATCTCACCAATTCTTTTTTTTTCAATATCACAATCAACTAATATCTACATTTCTACGAATATCAACCATTTGTTGGGATCATAAATATCCACAACTTGGTTTAGATCTAGGATAGCTAGAATTCCAATGAGAATAGCTTCGATTAATTTACTAGGGGATTTAGGGTTTCTTGTGACAATCTACGTCGTATAAATACCTCTTATAAAAATCAAAATAATCATCAAACAATCATGTAATAAAATTACATCATATATATATAATACAAGTTATATATATATATTAAAATAACATTTCTCAGTCTTGGCCTTGTCGGTAACTCGGGAATTCTTCGGCACCGTTATAGTCAAAAGATTTTTAGACATTTTTAGAAAAATGTTTATAGTTAAAAGATTTTGAAATGTTTTATTCAAAACCTTGGTTTTAAAAATCTTTCGTTCTCTATAACGAGAGCTCTGATACCAAACTGTAACACCCCCAAATTTATACAACTCAATACAGCGGAAGACTAGTTGGTGTTACGGGATAGCACATTACTCACATTATAGACAACGCATAAAAATCGCGTCGTTTATTTATAAAGCATTTCCATTCATAAATATCAAAGTTACATAGGTCCCAAGTCATTATATTTCATACAAAGTTTTACAAAGCATTTTGAATGGAAAATATTGTTTAGGTGCGGGCCATGAATTCTTGTTGTCTTCCCGAAAATTACCTTCAAGTACCTGAGATAAAACATGTTAAAAGAAAAGGTCAGCGATAACGCCGAGTGAATTCATAGAGTTTAATAAAATCCATCAATATAATATCAGTATAAGATTATTACCAAAAATCATTTTGTACAAATCATTTTAATAGGCCATAAAATAGCCAAAGTCATTTTATACAAATCTTCATCAAAATCATAATATAGGCATTTGCCTTAAAAATCATTATACGAATCATTGTCGTTAAAAACACCATACAATACGTTTTGCAACGTTGTATAGATTAAATAAAACCGTTATATGAATATGGTTATAAAAACCAAAACACAAACATAATATCAATAGTATGACCCAGTATTGCTAGTCAAGCAGTACATCGTAATTCGAAGCGTCTAATAGTATTTCGTTAGTTTTTGGATTATTATAAGCCGCATGACATTGTTACCTTACTAAACCAACAACGGGTAGCTAACCCGATACCAATTTTGCCCATCTAAAGTAGCGTGTCGTCACAAAGGTCATGCTATGGGAATCTTCTCATACATAAATTCGTTTACCAATCAATGTGGCACGACGGGGATCAACCGTCAAGGCGCGAACTGGGGTGATCGTCCCCAAATAGTACTATTAAATGCATAAGCGTCTACCAAATCCCGGTAGTTCACAATTCATGCTAATGGGAGTTTTAGTGACATAACCAAACTTTAATAATCCATTTAATTTCATCTATCGGGTCCTTTAATCATTTATCGGGTCATACAATCGGGTCATTCAATCATTCGGGTCCAAATCAATAAACAAACAATCGGGACAAATGGTGTCCTATTTTATAAAAACTAACATGTCATCTCCCTCGCGGGTTTATAAAACATTTATAAAAACATTTAAAAGAGTGCGAGGCTATGAACTCACGTTGATGTGGGAAGGCGGGTTATCGGCAATTCGGACGTACGATACGTGCTTCAATCACGGAAACCTAGACAAATAATAATCGGTCTTAGACTCATGTCCAATGACTTTATAAAAATAACAATTATGTATACATATGATGATTATTTATATATGATGATCAAGTGGGTTTACATATTCTCGTTTACTCATTCTAGTGTTATATGTCGATAACGTTCATACTAGTTTACTAGTTTTGCCTATTTACGTGTTTTAAGTCCAATAAACTTATTATAAGTTCTTTAACTCTTATTAATCCTTTTCACACTTATAGTATAAGTAGTTAAACTTTTCAAGTTGGGCTCAAATGGGTTAAGCCCAATAAGTTCTTTTTACAAGTGTTTATCTTATTAAGTCCAATTATTAGTCCAATATGTTTATTTAGCTCGTAAATGTCCGTATTTCTTATAGTTCGGGTTTTATCGGTTTTTACTTGTATTAGTTACCTATACATCAGTATATGACTTTTATAAACTTTACATTAGACGGGTTTGGTCGTCTAAGTTTTATTTGGCGAAAAACGTTAATTTTACGGCGATAGCCGAAAAAGTCGTAAAAATCAAGTTTATAGTTTTTATTACTTATAAATATTATTTTACCACCATTTATATAATTTACCCATTTAATTAACCTTTTATACATTTATATAAATAAGTTTTATAAGTTAGTGGGTTTATATTTTTACATTTTGTACATTATAATGTGAGTGCTTATATAATATTAATAAACATTATTTCCAAAAATCTGATTTTTAACTTCATGTTCACCATTTTTAACATATCTAGAGTTCTATAATGAATTAGAAGCTCATTTTTGGATGGCATGATCTTCATAATATGTGCTACATTTAAATTAGTTATAGCTACTGCCCATTTTGAGTTTAAGTTGCCTTAACAGTCCCTACAAAACTGCTTATTCAGATTAGACCACCTAACTTGTTTTGATCATATCTCACTCATTATTTTAATTCCATTGCATGGCCAACTCTCACATGTGTATAACATCTTATACTTACTGTAAATGGATCAAATCATGCAATTTTATCAGTTCATCTTTTAGTTATCTACTGTTTTTATACAGCCAACTAAATAGTCAAGATTTTAGCTTCATTTCTTATAGTTATCAACCTTTTTAAGTATATTTATCAACACTTGATCCCCACACAACATTTTTATCATCATATATACATCATATACATATAAAAAATGAAATAAAATACATTTGTTCTTTACAAAATAACAAGAGAAAAATGGAGAGGATGATCTTCTTTACCAACCAAGTGGATTTCTTGTTTTAGGAAGACAAGAACTTGATGAACACAACATGTATCTCCAAGACCATCAAATATCAAGAACATAGGTTGGAAAATCAGCCCTAGGACACAAGCAAATCACCTCCAAAGTTGTTAATATGGCCACCAAATGATCAAGGCTTCAAGAGTACTCCTTAATAGAGCTAATAAACATGTGTTTCATGGCTAGAAGAGATCAAATGGGGTGTTTGTTGGTTTATTTGGACAGCAAGGAGGGAGCGTTTGAGAGAGTTTTGGTTTTGATTGCATGTGAGAATGATGGAAATGAAAACAAGTTGCTAGTTTTTGTGTTAAGTGGTAAAGAGTTAGCTTAACATGTAAGCTTAGGCTTACACTTGGAAGGTGTTAGCTAAACTTGATGCCACCTTAGTGTTGTGGTGTCAAGTTGGACGTCCCATTAAGCTAGTGGGGTGGGACAATGTGTTTTGTCCCATCTCACTAGTTTACGGGTATTTCTCGATTCTAGTTTTCTCGATTTGCGTGCCCTCGGGTCGTTTTACGAAAAACGTTTTTATAAATTATAAATCAACGTCACAAAACGAATCCAATAAAAATTGTCTCATCAAAAACGGAGTTCAAAAACGTAAATACGTAATCCTAAGGTTTCCGGTTTAGTCGTAAAGGACGTTAAAATAAAATCGTAAGTCCTAATCTCTTCTCGTAAATTTGTGAGTTTATGAACTAACATAAATTTAAAACTCCAAAATAATATTCACGGATAAATTTATTTTCTGAAATGTCGGACTGTCACCTAAGACGGTGTATGTAAACGTAAGCACGTAACGTTGAATCCTCCGGTTTAGACGTAGTCGATGCTACTCCGAGACGTAAATCCAAATTTCTTCCCAAAAATAAGTGAGTTCATATTGTATCATTAAAATAATATTTTCAAATAATATTTGAGAATAAAATATCAACCATAAATTGACGGATTGTCACAAGTCGTTTGCACAAACAATGACAAGCATTGGAGAAATAAGTGTGAACGCGATGCTATCGATCCAAATAAAACAAAGGAGAGGATCTTGACAAGATCAACTCACAATTGTTGGAATAGAGGTAGAAAAGAAACATCCATACCAATTGTAATATGTCAAAGGGCAAAAAGCATAGAATTTTTGGAATCACCCAAGAAAATTCAAGATTTAACCATCAACTCTCTAAAAAACAAGGAGAGGATTTTGAGGAAATCAATTGAAAATTGTTGGAATAGAGGTAGAAAATAAACATCCAAGAATTTGAAGATATCATCTCAAGGGGTTAAAAACTTAGAATTGATGGAATCACCCATACTGATTGTAAATTTTAACCGCAATCAACTCTCAACAAAGAAGAACAAAAATATCTCAACCTAGAGACATTTTTGACCCAAAAAAAAAAAGAAAACCAAAAGCGGATAAATCGACGGTTTAAAAAAATATTCTGGATATAAGACATTATAGGCAAGGATGCTTATGAATGTCGACACCAAATGGTGTTTAGCATACGATAAACTATATGCTCAAAGTTTCGTAGCTCTTCTCAGTCATTATGAATGTTCAAAGAACAATTACATGATGAGGAAAAGGTGAGGCTCGACTCAACTTAGTTTAGAAAGAATAGAAGAAAATGAATCGACTTAGAAGATCATGATTAAAATGAATTGAGAGAGACTCAACAAAGAAGTTAAGGATAACTTCACGAAACGAGAGAAGAAACTCAAAAGATAAGAAAAGAGGGAATCTTCAAGAATACTCGTCAAAAGAGAAAAAGACCAAAACGAACAAGGGACTCAATGGCCGCGGTTCGTTAAATAGGTCCATAGTTCATTATAAATAATGAGACCCAAGGTTATTTGAAGAACCGTGGACATTGGGTGTCCAAAAACGATTATCGACTCAAAGGAAAATCACTTGGTCAAAAAATTTAACATAAGATGCTAAAAGGCTTGAAAGTCAATACTTCGGATATGACTTTTAACAATTGCAATTGCAAGTTAAAATTGCTTGAATATTTCAAAAGAAATATTTTAAGTTATCAATCTTACTAGGAGACAAATTAGATATAAATCTAACCTTCCTTGACAACTGAGTGAGAAAATAAAGAAGAAAAGAAAGATCACGAGAATAACGAGATCCAAGACCCAAAGATAAATCATGTTGAAAAACATGAAAGGAAATACAGGAGAGTAAAGATCATACAAAAATGTATGAAACACAAGCCTAAAACTTAAGCATAATTTTAATCCTAGTTACACTAGAAATCTAAGATTTGCTTAAATTGGGTGTCTTAATAATAAGCAATGCACATGCTTAATTATAAGACAAGGTGATGGGTGATGTGGGTGGTGGAGGATGTGGTATGTTCTCCAAAGGTGAGATGGGTGAAGTGGGTGAATTTGGTGGGGTAAAAGGTGAAGTCACCAAGGGTTCAACAAAGTCATTCTCAAAGGGAATGCTTTGGATAGGTTGAGGTTGAGTAGTCACATCCAAGAGAGTACTAGGAGTGAAGGGTAAGGTTAACTCATTCATTCTAGATTGGAATGCAGAGGAGGTAGAACCATGTGAATGGTTGGTACCATGGGTGGAGGTAGTCTTGCATGGTGCAAGAGGTGGTGAGGGTGATGAAGAGATGAGAATGGGCACAATCTCATTCTTAGGTGTGGCAAAATGTGAAGAGTTAAGTTTGGGAAACTTAATCTTGATTTTCAGGTTCCTCTTTGAAGAGGAGGTTTTGGGTGATTTTGAAGTTCTTGTAGAAACCATGGTTGTAATGTGAAGAACATGGTTAACAAGGAGGGTTTAAAAGGATGAGGGGGTGATAAATTTTTTGAAACAAAGATTCCAAAGGGTGTTGGAACAATTGGGAAGTTTCAGAAAACCCGAATTTGAGAGCTTCTGCCTGCGGTTCTTTATCTCCACCGGCGGTTCCATATTGATATGGAGCCGCGGTCTATTTAAAGAACCGCCTATAGAGGCTTGGTTTAGGTGGTGAATGGAGGATTTTCCAATTCAGCAAATCCTAATGTTCTAGTCTAACTTATCATAAAGTCATGCTTAAGAGCAATAAAAACTAGAACACACACAAAGGAAAAACACATAGGTTCAATTAGCACGTAGGAAGAAAGTTAAGGAAAACCTAATGGCTACAAAAGAAAAAGACTCCTATTGACATACAAAGTTCATCAAAGTAAACTATCATTAGTCATATATAGGAAGAGACATTTAGCCAATTTAGAGAATGAGTATGAGACTATCACTAGAGGTGCTCAATTAAGGCTAAACACGACCATTTTTACGAGTTATACACCAACTCAACTTTCCACATGGAAGTTATTCAACCGTTTGGTCAAATTAAGATCCTAGTGCATAAATTCTCTATTAGTCATTCTCAAGTTAAACAAAATGTAATTCCATCATTTGCCTAATAAAGTTTAGCAAGGATGAAACTTGCATGGCGACACAATGCATGACCTTATGAGGGTTAAGAATGCACCATTGCAAATCTTGTCAAACAAGTCTAGTTAAGGTTATTTACCTTAATATAATTTGAGGCCAATAACTTTGAAGTGTATAAACAATGTTTACACAAAACAAAGGAACACTTTTGATTGGTCTTACGGAAATGACACATTTACAAATTGTATTGCAATGTAAATTACTTGAGTATTTTAGATGAAACATCCAAGTTGTCAAACCGACTCCATTGTGTATTATAAGCAATTATTAAACAAAACATGTCTAATAATTTGAACAAGTAGATTCAATATACCATCGACAACACAAGTGTGAGTTATGATCCAATGTATATTATTAATAGTCCACATTCATATCTACACTAAAAACATGTCAATTAGATTCGATAATGATATCAATCATAATTTGAATAATGAATTCATATATATTTGAAATCTTTCTTGATTCCCACTAACACTCCTTTCAGAGAAAATAGCTAAGATTTTCAAAGGGTGTTTCATGTTTTATAGTGAGATATTAATCTGCTTGATCTAATAAGACGATGATCGAGTAAGACGACCCACATCAAAAGATTTGACAAGCTCACAAAGCTTTCAAACCTAAGAGTGTTAATAAACATAACAAGGTGTACAAGATATTTATATAACGTATGTAAACCTGGAGATGTTGATCCTATATGCAATGCATAAATAATGTTGCAACTAAAATGCAAGAAATCTAGCATACATCCTAATTAGGAAAAACTAGATACTAGCAAATACCAAGCAAGGCACAAGAGACTAGACATATAAGCAATACTACTAAAAATAGCAAGGAACACTTAATAATGTCTACATATAATAATAACACACAAGGAAACACACACAAACAATTAGCTTAACACATAAAAGAATTCGTCCATGTTTTGAGTGTTGGATACAACAAAGTATTCATAGCTTGATTTTATTTGAAAATAGTCTTTGACCCATTTAAATTTTAATTAAGTTTAACAATTTGTAAATATATCAATTTTCAAAGATATATCACCAAGAGATGTCCAACTTAATAGAAAAGAGTAAAACACAAGTTTTACGACAAACCGACGCTCAATACTTTGGACAAAGTATGGAACTTAGAAAACATCCAAATTTTAAAGTTTGAATAAAGGTTTGGAAGCATTTTTAATTGAAATAAAATTCAATTACGTTCGAAATGACGGGTGGCACGACTTCTACGGACTTACGGTTGATTTTATATGATATTTCAAAGTTTTCAAAAATCTGTGTCGGACTGACCGCGGTTCCTTATTGATAAGGAACTGTGGGGAATAGATAAAGAACCGCGTCCATAGGACAAAAATGGGGTTTTTGGCCAAAATCATTTGGTAACTTTTTGGAAGGACTTAGGACTCTAAAAAATCATTTTAGACACATAAAACTCGTATTTTAGAGTTAATTATGACAAAAAATATTTTTAAACTTCCAAACATGAAAAGGTTTAATTCAAGCTATTATACAAAGTTTATTTAACACCAAAACTTGTACGAATGAAACAACAAAACACATTTCATAAGTAATCACTCTTCATGAACTATTTGATACAAAGATCGTCTCTATATTTAAAAACCGTTTTCATTTTTTAAAAACCGTTTGTTTTGAAAAAAGATAGCAAAGATCGATCCAAGCTTTAAAGTACAATATACTTTAAAGATCATGAAAGTAGAAGGGGGGGGGTTGAATAGTTTCTAGTTCATTTTCAAAACAGTTCGTTTATTCCACTGCCCGCGGTTCCTTAAATATCACCGACGGTTCCTTATCAATAAAGAAACGCGGGCTCAATAAAGAACCGCCTATAGTGGATGCCAAATATTGATACGTTGTAAACCTTGACAATCGTTTGTGTCAAATTCTCGATTAAGCTTGACTATATATGAGATGTGTTAGTAATAGATAATAACTATAAGTAAGGAAACATACAAACATATCAAATCAAGTGTACATCAAGAAATAGTCTAAACACTAAGCACACACGTACTAAGCCTTAGCTTTTCCGCAACTAATATGTTTAGAATAAAGGATGCACACTTGACCATAAACTAAACATGAAGCACACACGTTCTAAGCCTTAGCTTTTCCGCAACATAGATGTTTAGATTATGAGATGCACACAACACACAACAACAATCATGCAACTATAAATACATCTAAAGAGATAACACATAAATGAAAATGAAAGTACCGACGCGATGATTAATAGTGGTTCGGTCACGAAGCTCCTCTCCGCCCTACTCCACTCCTCGAGTACACCTTACTCGAGAGTTACTTCACTAGTCAACAAAAATCCTTTCAAGGCGGAGAAAACCATACACGTCGCTTACACAATTTCCGACACTAAGCTAGATGTCGAGTCCTAATCTTAGGTAGGACCAATCTACACAACATTGCCCACTTCACCATTTAACGACACAAGGCTAGATGTCGAGTTCTAATCGAAATGTAGAACCAATCTTCACAACGTTGCCTACTTCACCATTTTACGACACAAGGCTAGATATCGAGTTATAATCGAAAGGTAGAACCAATCTTCACGACTCTTCACTTTGAAGCTAAGTGACAACTTCACTAGACACAACTACATCACTTTATAGTTTAGTGAGAACTCACAAGACACAACCACATCACTTTATAGTTTAGTGAGAACTCACAACTCTTACCTATTACAACTCAATAAAACACATATCCAAGTGTACACATATAACTTGGATCTACACAACATAAATCCAAGTATACACAATGGATTTACACAAGACTTAATCCAAGTATTCACAAATACAATGGATTAACACAACTAATCCAAGTATTCACAAATACATTGGATCTACAAAATATTGATCCAAGTATACCCATACACATTGGATCTACACAAGATTTATCCAAGTATACACATATAAATTGGATCTACACAAGACACAAATAAAAATGATGAACATGATGATCTTCATCAAGAATTCATCTTTAATCACATCACAAATATCTGAGTGATCTTCTATTTGCACTTAAGAGGATGAGGAGATTGAAGGAGAGAATCACATCTTAAACAAGATTAATCTAAACTAACTAATCAAGGGTTTAAAGATGTTTTTGAAGAAACTATGAAAAAAGGGATGAAAGAAAATCTGGAAATGATCTACTATTTATAGGGCAACATTGCAACGCGGTTCCTTATCAATAAGGAACCGCGGGTTCCTTTAAGGAAACTCCGCGTTGGAGTCCATGCAAATTTGTCCTTTAGTGGGGATATGCCATCTGGGGTAGTTTATACCCTCAAAGGATATTCCTTTGGCATATGGAATATGCCAAATTCAAATTTCCATTTTCTTTTTAATAAAACATTTTCTAAAAAATAAAGTTAATTAAAATCTTTTGTCACATTTGATTAAATGTGAGTTTTAAGAAAATATTAATCCTTGATCACTTAGTTAGGTTAATGACATGTTTGTACATACCTTGAGTGATTCATGCCGAATGCGATCTTGGAGGTGTCGAGAGAAGTATACAAATGTATTCTTGAGTGATTACGAGTACCTTACCATTTTACATAATGTATTGCGAATTATACGTTTGTCATCAACAAAACATTAAGAGATTATATCGAAAAAGCATCGTAATGTTTGCACTAATAGACTTGTCATTATTAGTCCTCCACAAAGTCAAAGATACTAGTAAATACCTTGAAGTATGAAGACATGTCAAGAATATCCCTTCAAAAATCAACAAATGGCAAAATAAACCCTTGAAAATACTTTGCAAAAGTTATTATGTCCAAAGTATAAAGATTGAAACTTGTTTACAAAGGGAAATCTGCCAAACTTCAAATGAGAAAAAAGTGGAAAGATAAGGGCCAAAGTTGGGAGACAAGAAAAGTTACCTAGACTAATCAGTGGTTGACACCTCACCCCACTCACCTTCTATGCCAATCACAACTCACCCTTTTGCTACCTCACCCACCCTACTAACCGGTTTTATAAATTAATTTATAATTAGTTTATTTTGGCGCCTAACACCTATTTAAACCTAAATCAAGATCTAAACCACCACTATTCACACCAAGAACATGAATTGGCTTTTTACTAATCCTTAATTAAGCCTTAATATTTTCCAGAATTAAGATTAACGGGTTACCTAATACAACCCCACCTTTAAACTTACTGCCACCTCATCCTAGGAATCACATGAGCCCTCCTCTGACCCACGAACTAGCAAGAAAACAAAATGGTGCCAGAGAATTAACATTCCACAACACATGCTTACTTTCTAAGCTTCATTACACGTCCAATATTGTTTCTACACCACTGGCATCTCCACAAACAGCCAAAGACTTCACATGGGATTTAAGACTTATTCAAACTTCAAGGGCAAAGCTGGAACTTCAAACATTAGGGTTTACTAGTTTTTTTACTCATGTAAGGCTCTATATAAAGCCATTAGGTCATAGCTTAGAAACTTGTTCTTGGTTTTCTTTTTGTCTCAAATCTGTAAATCCTATTGTTCATGAATGAAAACAGTGTTTGATGTTGTTGACGAATTCCAAGCACCATGTTTACTTTTCAAGTTTGTTAGTTAATGATTTAAGTTTTTGTTGTTTTGAGGTTTCAAAAAATTGGTTTTAAGTTTCTGAGTTTGTGTTTCAAAAAGTTTTCAAAATCTTGGATTTATCCAAAAAGTTTTGGTTTAAGTGATGTGTGGAAAAGTGTCGGTGTATTTTAATATAATAGGTTATAGAGAAAATTAAGGAAATTACCTTTAGGAAAAAGTAATAGTCCAAAATAAGCTAAAGAAGGATTAATTAAACACGAGAGTGATCCCGGTTCGTTGTACATGAAGAAATTGTGAATTTGAGACTTTCGTTTTGAATTGGACAATCGATTTGAATAGGTTTCGGTTTTTATCTAAATTAATCCTATAAATTTTAAATGCATGAACCTTCTACCCAAAATAAATTTAAACGACTAATATCAAACTATTTTTTTTACTTTATATTGTAACAAAATTTATTTCAACAATATTAATTTAAAAGAAACTAAATATTTATTTATTTATATTTAAAACTTTATTTATTTTTTATATTTTTTTTATTATATTTTTATTTAATCAAAATAATTTTTTGCCAAAATAAAATAAACTTTTTATTATTAAAAGTAATTAAAATCAAATTAAACTTTATTTTTAAAACTAAAGTGTGAATAAAAGTAAACTTTTGTAAGTAATATACAACTTAATAATAAAACGTATATAAAGTACTAAATGCAAAGTTATGATAAAATGAGCAGTTAGCTCAGATTGTTAATTTGTTTGGCTGTTGACTGAGATGTCTCAAGTTCGAACCACAGGAGTGGCACTTTTTTTAATATTATTATTTTGAACAGTAAAAATTAAATCAAACACCACAGTAGGATGTAATCATTCAGTGATACAAGTTAACAAAAATACACATGATGAAAAATGCAAATAATTTGAAACAAAGGATTTATGTCTCAACATTATAATAACAAATCAAATTAAGAATCTACAGCAAGACATTAAGCTTAGCAGATCCATATATAAAAGTCTATTAAGTTATAAAAAAAACTAACATCAAAATGCGCAAAACCAATAAACTAAAAGATCTCAGCAGACTAAATTAACTAAGCAGTTCCATTGAATCATAAACCATATACAGACAATTCCCAGAACTAAGTATACCAACAGAATAATAAAAAAATAGTACACTAAACTTCCAGCAAATATAAATACAAGATACATCAAAATGAGTAAAACCAATAAACTAAAAGATCTCAGCAGACTAAATTAGCTAAGCAGTTCCATTGAATCATAAACCATATACAAACTATTCCCAGAACTAAGTATACCAACAGAATAATAAAAAAACAGTACACTAAACTTGCAGCAAATACAAATACCAGATTCAGCAATCAAAAGATATAGTGAATCAAACTGAAATCAGGAACAATTTAAGCAGCAAATTAAACTTATAAAAACATGTAAACCCCAATCACATTAGCAGACACACTAAAATCAGTGAGACAATTAACTAAAACTCAACAATATTTCAAACTAATCTAAAAGATTTCGATATCAGCAGAGTTTTATAAACATCCTCACAAATGCCTTTATCACAAATTCAATAACCTGAATTTTCTAAATCAATAAAACTGAAAACCGGATTCAAAAACTAATCATCTAAACAATGAACTGATGCAATGACATAGAATTGATAACAAGATCTAAATCAACAAATACAAACTATAAATCACTAACAACTAGTATTAACTAATCTGAAACATTTTAAACCTCCATCTCATATTAATGACCTTATTTTAAAATCCAGCATTCAGATTCAATTCAGAAATCATACAAACTCATATCAGCTTATCAGATCAAAGCAAATCCTCAAATACATTATACACACAGATTAAACTAAAAAGTTGAGTAATATTAAACTAGTGCTTAACCATTAAAGAGAATCCTTTGATGACGAAGAATGGTGCTGAACCGTCTTATCTAAATCGGCACCAAAACACCACCATTAAGGACCACCATTTAACTCGAACAATGAACAAGATTTCGATCCACAATCACGAACTACGAACCATGTCACATGTTTATTATTTATCCAGTAGTGATAAATGTTTTTCCCTATTCCACTCTTATAATTCATATAAGCTATTTAATTAGCTTATATAAATTTTCTCAGTTATAACATCAACTTGTATATTTAGAAAATGCGAATAAATAATAACAGTAAAAATAAAAATGTGATATTAAAAAGAGATACAATAAAACTTCAAATCAACTTTTATTAAATCAAAACCTCATTACATCATTTATAAAAAAAGAAAATTACAGATTCTAAATACAATTTAACATTATAATAGTAAAAATAAAAAAAGGGATCTAAAATTACAAGATAAATGGGGGTTTATATAGGTGAACCGAGAGAGTATTGGGTTGGGGATTTGTTGATGAAGAAACAATCTTCAACCTTCAATCAGCATCTCTTTCTTCTCTCCCATTCTGCTTTGATCCAAAGGTTGTAATCAGCCCTTGTGCATACAGATTGCCACCGTGGCACAAGGTTGTGCTAGTTGTGTTAGTTTGGTGATGATTTGGAAAATAATGATTGGATCAATAATTGGTATTCAGAAAATCAATCAATCAGGGATGGGGAGTGACGAATCTAAGTGTCACCCTGGCACTTGGTGCTTAGAATCTTTCTTCCTATATTCTTGGGAATTAATAAGGGCGCGTGGAGGCCAATTCCTCATGATTTGAGAACCCCCAATAGCTAGGGTTCATAATCTGCTTGTTCTTCCCCTTTTCTTCTTCTTCCTCTCACTCGCGTCTTTTTATTTGTTCATTTACTTGTATTTTGACTGAGCCTTGTTTGACCCCCAAAGTTATATATCACTTTTCCACCGTCTTTAATTGTTTCATGGGCTTGATAGAAACTGGACCCATCAGTCTAACCATCGCAACATTTATTCTTTCTTGATTTGGTAATGGTCCTTGATGGACCCAAGTTTGTATAACATTTCAATCTGTTCCATCTTATAGACTCTTATTCGGGCTTTGACCCAATAAGTTCCAAACTTCCATAATTTGGCTTCTAGGACCATTAAACTCATGTGGGATCCACTTGGCCAAAATCCTTTATAAACTCGAATCCTTGAATAAAAATAATTTGTCTTTTGGCCTTTTGATATTTCTTCAATTCCCGTGTCGGTTTTGCCGGCTTTCATGATCTTGGTACCTACACACATAAAACAAGAAAACATTCATATACAATACAAAATTCATATGTTTTATGCATTTATTGTCCATTTTATGATATAACTGATATGAGTAATTATACTCATATCAAATTCACCCTTGCTAAGCAATTGTCGTGTCCTCATGCAATGATAAAATAAAGCTACTAACTACACTTTTATTCAACTTTTGACACATTATTTAAACAAAGACATAATGTATCTCTTTCATTATTGAAAAATAACTTTTAGGATCATAAAGCTCGAATAGATTCATCATCATCGATTTTTCACTCTTTCCAAGACAAGTTTGAAAACAAGATCATTGTCAATCATAAGTCCCAATGTTAAGACCATTCATACAAGTAATTTGTGTTAAACTCAGTCTCCTTTACTCCTATTTGTATCTCTAGATTTTAAATTTTTCCATTCACCCAAAGGCTCTTTTGACTTATTTATTAATTATTAATCCAAAAATGAAGGCAAAAACGGTGTAAACCCAACACTCAATACCTAACCTCGACCTCAAAAACCGTTGTCACTAAAGAAAGTACACATCAAGGATAACTTAACTCGATTTTGAGAATAAATTCTCGGATCCGAAATTTGGCTAATAGGAATACTTAAAGAAACAATTATTCCTCCAAAGTCGATCTTGACTTTATTAATGGAATTAGCAACATTTACATCATATACCTTGAGGCTCTTTAAGATGTAAAAGTGCTCTTTATTTATGATCCACACCCTAAGGCTCCTTGGACATAAACAAGGGAATTGACATTCACCATCCACCCTAAGGCTCATCATGATAAGCAGTTTTTATTAAACACGTCACCATCCCATACACCCTAAGTCTCTAGTGACAAGGCTAGTGCTACATGACTCCCACCCGAAGGCTCATAGAGAACATGTTTTTATTTATTCTTATTTATTATTATGGTATATATAGTAAGCTAAATTTCCGCTATCCCATGATCTAAAAGTCCATGACGCGGACACCCTCAAGGTGTTCTTACTTTAATTACAAGGGAATGAAAAGGAGTTACGAGTTAAGATATTGTGCCCAACCCGCTAAAAACTTCATTTATTAATCAATTAAATATTCAAGCGTGAAAAATAAATACGAGGAGAAAGAATCAAACACAAAAGTACTTATACAAGGAAGAATTAACCTCAAAACTTATGATTCAACTCTATCATCTCTTGCTCTCCATATTGTAAAATCTTAAAGATCTGAGACTAATGGATATTTAGCCTTGCAAGTCTAAATTAAGACCAAATTAAATCAAAGTTTTGGGTTTTCAAGTTATCTATAGGATCTTGCATCTTCTTAGAATTTTTCAAGTTTAGAATTTGCGTTTTAAAGTTCCCTTGATAAATGACTTTCTAGGATCAATTATAGGATCTTGCGAAAAGTTCTTGTTCTTAAACCCGTATGAGTTAAGACTTTTGAGTTTTAAAGTTCCCTATATAAAAGTCTAGCAAAACTTGATTTAAGCATGTTAAGGAATGAGCTAAGGTAAAAACCAGTCGAGTTAAAAATTATTCTTATTTTCACCAACAGAAAGCCTACATTTGTGTCAAAAACACTTAAATTTTTATTATTAAGCACCAAATTACACTAAAAATTTATATTTTTTTATAAAAAACGAGAAAAACGATTACGTTTGAACATGACAAAAGCAACTGCAAGCGATTATATCGATTTACTCCCCCATGCTAAAACCAAACATTGTCCTCAATGTTTACTATCTCAAGAGTAACACCCCTTACTAGAACACAAAGAGTCGAATGCAAAAGTACCAACATGGTAAGAGTACGAAAATCTATAATCCGTTTATTAATTATGCTTCAAGATAAAACGTTAGTTGATAAAAATCAAAGGATTGTGAGTGCCCCTTTTGAAAATCAAAGTACGGAAGCTAGAGTGGATCAGGCCAAAACCTATCACGAGAGTCTTCAATGATTAGGGTCATACCTAAGATTCACATCACACCAAAACACGAGCACGAGCTTGAAAAGAATCGGGCCATATTAGTGTTAGAAAATAGAAAGAAGATAGAATGTATGGGACTCCCCCACAAGGCACCTTGTTTTTGTTAACCGAGTCTTGAGCTTGACTCGATCCCTGCATTCATTGGTCCTTAGGGAAAATAGTTAAAACCGGCATATTGGAATAAAATCATGATAAAGCACGATGCCGGGGTCAAAGATCACATCCTCGTTGTGGGATGACAAACGAGAGGATGAAACTCCAACATAAATCTCCAAAAGGAGATGGTGGTCAATATCACACATCATGAGATGGAAATAGTATGCTCCCCGAGAT
This sequence comes from Glebionis coronaria, assembly GCA_025667525.1. Classification (NCBI taxonomy): domain Eukaryota; kingdom Viridiplantae; phylum Streptophyta; class Magnoliopsida; order Asterales; family Asteraceae; genus Glebionis; species Glebionis coronaria. The sequence goes on along the minus strand of JANFOE010000720.1, from coordinate 53,155 downwards.
AAACTTGCACCAAGATGATCGAAAAATCTTTCAATTATTGCATCGGTGAAAGGCCGAGATTATCCTAAATCAAAAATTCCAGGATCGAATACCTTGTCCTCGGGAGAGAAAGGAATAGACAACACGGTGTCTTCCCCCCGGGATAATCCATAATCATATAAAGCAGATGGTAATGGTGGGGTAAAGGTCGCATCCATAGTGGTATCAACATGCATAATCTTGTTAACCTTATCACTCTTTAGAGCGTGAACAAAGGGGTCATGATACTCAAAATAATTCGCATGAAAAACCCGCACATTAAGATCAAAGTGAGTAGGAGGGAAATTTGGAGTAAAGAAAATTTCTCCCTCCGGGTCAACATTATCATCATCATAAATCGGATGATCAAACCAAGGGTTTTCAAAACCATCATTAGAAACATTCTCAAGATAGAGAGTGTTTTCCTTTGATTCATAAGACTTTTCCTCAAAATCCGAAGGAATGTCTATGGAAAGAAACTCATCAACCTCCTTAATGAAGAGTTCATCATCACAGGAGGTGAGAGATGAAGGAGGTTCGATGCTCTCAAAATTCTCTTTAAACAATGGATTATTGTTCATTGAAACTTCAAAAAGAGGATTCGAGTAAGTCACATAAGTGTCATTAATCTTGTCATCACAAGAAATATCCGACAAAGTATCGAGTGTGTCACACTCGGATACAAGATCATCATTCTCATTAGGGGGTAGTTCATCGGAGAATTCCTTGAGAATGTAAGGTAAATCATGAAGATCACGCTCGATATCGAGATCAAAAACGTCGTCACTTCCCGGTGGAAGTGGATCAATAAGAGCAACAAGTTCATCGACGAACTTATCTAATGAATAGTCACTAACCTCACTCGGTGTGAAGTTAGGAATCAAAGGCTCTTCGATGGAAGAATGTGCCTTAGTATCATCTATTTTGTCTTTCGGAGGGAGTGAAAATGAGTCCATATTCAACGATTTTTCAATTAAAGCAATATCTCCCTCCGGATCAAAATTTTCATTATCAAACTCACTAGCATCGAATGGTGTACTAAGGTAGTCATCAATTTCTTTATCGATCTTATCCTCAAGAGTGAGTGGAGACATGGTAATATTAAAACATGTTTCAACAGAACAAACATCTCCCTCTGGAATTAACTTTTCACCTTTCCTAAATGAGGGATCTATGATTGCCCTTACACCCTTGTAAATGAGAAAATCCTTTCTTGTGTTACTTTCAAAAGTTTCAACAAGTTTTACACTTTCCACATTTTTAGAAACATACTTTGGAAGTTTTTCCGCCTTGAAAACAACATTTTTATCCCCATAAAATAATTTTATCTCATCTTTCCTCATATCAACTAGAACTTGAGCCGTGGACAAAAACGAACGTCCCAAAATTAAAGGCACACGAGGGTTTGTCTCATAACCAACAATTGCAAAATCGTCAAGGTACAAAAACTTCGCCACTTTAACAATGACATCTTCCGCTATACCAACCGGGAAAGCGATGGTTCCATTAGCAAGCTCAATGATCATTCGAGTGGGAGTAAGTGGGAATAGGTTTAGAGTATTCCATATGGATAAAGGCATTAAGTTGATGCTAGCTCCTAGATCGGCTAAAGCTTTTCATTCCTCAAGCCCTTTGAAAACACAAGGTATCAAAAATTGGCCCAGATCTCCATATTTCTCGGGATAGAAATCAAGGAAAACCGTGGAAAAAGTCACATCCAAAGTAGCCGTGGTAACGTCAAGAAAGGTCTCTTTAGGTGGAGGATTAAATTCAATCACATCTTGTAAATTCCTATCCAAGATATTATTATTGTGAATGGTGATGGACTTAATCTATCTATTCGGGTTTGGAATGGTGTTGCCAGGTAAACCACCCGAAGATGAGGAAGGTTTGTTCATTATCGTTATGACACCCCGGGTTGGGTCAATTGCAGCAGAAATAATGTTTGGAATGTCACAAGGGTGGATCGATAGCAACATATATTACATGAACAGTGTATAAATTTATAAAAAAGAAATTGTTTAAACATGATAAAAATAAATTGTTCATTTTTCCCCAAGTAGAAACCCCTGATGAGTCCTACAATGCAGACTACTATGATGCTTGAGTCCATGCACACACCACGTACTAGCTTCATTTTCCAGAGAAAAACATGCTTAGAGGGTCAACATAAAGTTGGTGAGTTTACAGGTTTAATAAAATAAGTTTGGACATTAAATGATCATGATAGTAGCAATGCACAAAGCATTCATACTAAAGAGGTAATTACATTCCCTAATGCTCAAAACTGAAGCTTAACTTTCCATAGTTCTCAACAGATGAGAACCCGGTGCCTTACAAAAAGGATCCCAATCTCAGTTCCAACATGGTATACATTTGTTGTCCCGGCCAAGGCACAGTGAGTGCTACTCACCCAGATGGGGATCGTCAATCCCAAATAGATCTATTTATAACATTTGGGCAATTGCAATAATTTAACAGTTTCTACAATAGGCAATCATAATCAAAGTTTATACAATCCAGTTTATGTCCAATAAAATAAGTTGCATGTTTTCTCCCCCGTAGAGAAAAAGTTTATCAATATTCTGTTTGTGGCTGTAAACTCACCTTGGAGTTTGTAATGGCTGTGCAAATAAAAGAAATCCAAGTAAAGCTCACGTCATAGTCTACTGCCTATTTAATTAGTACAGTCTCAATAAATAATACAAGAAAACGTATGTGCATGCTTATACAGTTTTTAACTAGTTTATTAATGCTACAGTGTTTATTTAAATGGTTGTAGTGCAAGTATTAATAACGTTAATTCAAACTTGTGAATAAATTACTTGTTTAAGTAGAAATGTTTTACTTACAATTTCGGTATAAGTATACTTGTATGTAATTTATATATATAGTTTATATAAATTATTTTATAAAATAAAATATAATTATTTTATTTAACTTGAAGTCCCCAAAAGTTTCCAACATTCACAAATACTTTATAAATCACAAGTTTAAGAAATAACATGTAACACCCCCAAATTTGTACAACTCAGTTCAGCGGAAGACTAGTTGGTGTTACGGGATAGCACATTACTCACATCATAGACAACGCATAAAAATCGCGTCATTTAATAATATATCATTTCCATTCATAAACATCAAAGTTACATAGGTCCCAAGTCATTACATTTCATACAAAAGTTTTACAAAGTGTTTGAATGGAAAAATATTGTTTAAGTGCGGGCCATGAATTCTTGTCGTCTTCCCGAGAATTACCTTCAAGTACCTGAGATAAAACATGTTAAAAGAAAAGGTCAGCGATAACGCCGAGTGAATTCATAGAGTTTAATAAATTCCATCAATATAACTTTGGTATAAAAATAGTACCAAAAATCAATTCGTACAAATCATTGTAATAGGCCGTAAAATAGCCAAAATCATTTTATACAATCTTTGTAATAGGCCATAAAATAGCCAAAGTTATTTTTATACAAATCCTTATCGAAAATCATAATATAGGCATTTGCCTTAAAAATCATTATATGAGCCAATGTCGTAAAAACATCATACAATACGTCTTATGACGTTGTATAAAATCAAATAAAAACCGTTATATGAATATGGTTACGAAAACCAAAATACAAACATAATATCATTAGTATGACCCTGTATTGCTAGTCAGGCAATACATCGTAATTCGGAGCGTCTAGTAATATTTCGGTGATTGGATTATTATAAGCCGCATGACATTGTTACCTTACTAAACCAACAACGGGTAGCTAACCCGATACCAATTTTTGCCCACCTAAAGTAGCGTGTCGTCACAAAAGTCACGCTATAGAAATCTTCTCATACATTAATTCGCTTACCAATCAATGTGGCACGACGGGGATCAACCGTCAAGGCGCGAACTGGGGTGATCGTCCCCAAATAGTACTATTAAATGCATAAACGTCTACCAACTCCCGGTAGTTCACAATTCATGCTAATGGGACTTTTAGTGACATAACCTAACTTTAATAATCCATTTGATTTCATCTATCGGGTCCATTAATCATTTATCGGGTCATACAATCGGGTCATTCAATCATTCGGGTCCAAAATCAATAAACAAACAATCGGGACAAATGGTGTCCAAACTTTTATATAAACTAACATGTTATCTCCCTCGCGGGTTTATAAAGCATTTATAAAACATTTAAAAGAGTGCGAGGCTATGAACTCACGTTGATATGGGAAGGCGGGTTATCGGCAATTCGGACGTACGGTACGTGCTTCAATCACGGAAACCTAGACAAATAATAATCGATCTTAGACGTTTGTCCAATGACTTTATAAAAATAACAAATATGTATACATATGATGATTATTTATATATGATGATCAAGTGGGTTTACATATTCTCGTTTACTCATTTTAGTGTTATATGTTGATAACTTTTATACTAGTTTACTAGTTTTACTCGTTTACGTGTCTTAAGTCCCATAAGCTTATTATAAGTTATTTAAATTATTTTAATTCATTTTGTACCTATATTATCAGTATGTATACTTTCCAAGTTGGGCCTAAATGGGTTAAGCCCAATAGATTCTTTTTACAAGTTTTTATCTTATTAAGTCCAATTATTAGTCCAATACGTTTATTTAGCTCGTAAATGTCCGTAATTCTTATAGTTCGGGTTTTATCGGTTTTTACTTGTCTTAGTTACTTATACATCATTATACAACTTTTATAAACTTTACATTAGACGGGTTTGGTCGTCTAAGTTTTATTTGATGAAAAACGTTAATTTCACGGCAATAGCCGAAAAAGTCGTAAAAATCAAGTTTATAGTTTTTATTACTTATAAATATTATTTTTACCACCATTTATCTAATTTACCCATTCAATTAACCTTTTATACATTTATATAATTAAGTTCTATAAGTTAGTGGGTTTATATCTTACATTTTATAAATTATAAAGTGAGTGCTTATATAATAATAATAAACATTATTTCCAAAAATCTGATTTTTAACTTCACATTCACCATTTTTATCATATCTAGAGTTATACAATGACTTAGAAGCTCATTTTTGGATGACAACTTCTTCATAATATGTGCTACATATAACTTAGTTATAGCTACTGCCCATTTTGAGTCTAAGTTGCCTTAACAGTCCCTACAAAACTTCTTATTCAGATTGTACCACCTAACTTGTTTTTATCATATCTCACTCATTATTTTGATTCCATTGCATGGCCAACTCTCACATGTGTATAACATCATCTACTTACTGTAAATAGATCAAACCATGCATTTTTATCAGTTCATCATTTAGTTATCTACTGTTTTTATACAGCCAACTAATTAGTCATGATTTTAGCTTCATTTCTTATGGTTATCATCATTTTTAAGCATGTTTATCAACACTTGATCCCCACACAACATTTTTATCATCATATATACATCATATACATATACAAAATGAAAGAAAATACATTTGTTCTTTACAAAATAATAAGAGAAAAATGTAGAGGATGATCTTCTTTACCAATCCAAGTGGATTTCTTGTTGTAGGAAGGCAAGAACTTGATGAACACAACAAGTATCTCCAAGACCATCAAATATCAAGATCATATGTTGGAAAATCAGCCCTAGGACACAAGCAAATCACCTCCAAAGTTGGTTATATGGCCACCAAATGATCAAGGCTTCAAGGAAACACCTTAATAGGACTAGTAAACATGTAGTTTGTAGTTAGAAAAGATCAATGAGGGTGTTTGTTGCTTGATTTGGGACGGCACAAGGGTGGAGTAGAGAGAGTTTTGAGAGTGAATTGCATGGATAGAAATGGTAGAAGTGAAAGGAGTTGCTAGTTTTGTGAAGTTGGTAAATGAGTTAGCTTAACAAGTAAGCACAAGCTTACACTTGTGTAAACAAGTTATAACTTGATGCCACCTATGTGTGGTGGTGTCTTCTTGCCGTCCCATATAAGCTAGTGGGATGGGACAAAGTGTTTTGTCCCATCTCACTAGTTTACGGGTATTTCTCGATTCTAGTTTTCTCGATTTGCGTGCCCTCGGGTCGTTTTACGAAAAACGTTTTTATAAATTATGAATCACCGTCACAAAACGAATCCAATAAAAATTGTCTCATCAAAAACGGAGTTCAAAAACGTAAATATGTAATCCTAAGGTTTCCGGTTTAGTCGTAAAGGACGTAAAAATAAAATCGTAAGTCCTAATCTCTTCTCGTAAATTTGTGAGTTTATGAACCAACACAAATTTAAAACTCCAAAATAATAGTCACGGATAAATTTATTTTCTGAAATGCCGGACTGTCACCAAAGACGGTGTATGTAAACGTAAGCACGTAACGTTGAATCCTCCGGTTTAAACGTAGTCGATGCTACTTCAAGACGTAAATCCAAATTTCTTCCCAAAAATAAGTGAGTTCATATTGTAACATTAAAATAGTATTTTCAAATAATATTTGAGAATAGAATATCAATCGTAAATTGACGGATTGTCACAGCATTTACCCCTAAACAGGATCTTTGTCCTCAAAGATCATCTTACTACTCGCTTCTTATAGAGTTAAAGCCACGTGGGTATTTCCTCCACATTCAGTCTTTTCTCACAAGTGCAATTACAATACGCGAGTTTCATCAAACATAACTACGGGTATAAGATCAGGCTTAATGTTGACTTACTTCTCTATCCATGATGTTCACGGGTTTTTGATGAATGCAACTTTTCGCCGATCTAAGCTCTACTAAGAATAATCAGATTCTCACTTGATAGATATTCCATCAAGTTCGATATACGAAACATATTTCACGCAGTCTTTGAAGTCCTAGGGTAGATCCAGCTTATATGCCTTTCAAACCAATCTATTATATCATCTCAATGGTCCCATACAACGGGGACTTATATCCCAGGATTTGTCAGATCATGAATTCATTTTTCCAAAGTTTAAAAATTTTGGCATAACTTCGCTACCCATTTGGCACTTCAAGATCTACATTTCACATTCACATAACCTCTTGCCCACTACTGGCAGTCAATAATCAAATCCTAATTTCACCAATCATTTCAGATCTCGCGGGTCGGGTATTTTGCAAGGATAGGTTCGCCATCATAGGAAACCTTAAATCTAAAAGACATGTCCAACTCACAATGGGTGTATGTCGGGTGTCTTCATCTCAACTCCAGCTTACAAATGCTCTAATTTCTAAATCTTAACAAGATTCGATCTCGATCCTAATATGATGATTATCAATGATAATCTCTCCAAAGGAAAACGATTATACGGTCTATTACCAAAGGTCAATCATTCAAACATAAAACAACACTTATATTACCTTGTATCGTTACTTTACCTCGTCCCTTCGATTTGGGGTGGTACACAGTACTCTCATCAAGGTTCGTTCTTAATGATTTCTGAGCAAATCTCTAGAAATTCGATGCGAAGCGAGGATCTTGATATAGATGATCGGTACAGGCATGCTATTTTTACATAACTCTTTTGCATTTATCATTAACGAGAATGATATTAGCAGATTTGGTCAGTCTGTCGACGATGACCCAAATCGAATCAAATTCAGATGATGACCTTAGCGATAGCTAGACGTTTACTAATGTATGAGGCGATGTCTGCCTTCATAATTGCCATTAGTACAAATTCTTCAGACAAAGATACTTTTAGTCATAAATGACATACATAGAATACTTATACTTACAAATTCCAACAGACTATATCTCACAATCTCCATATTTAGACAATCACAAGTGGTCTTTTATACATTCAGCGCTATCGGCTTCTCAATTTTTAATTGTTCACATTAGCCGCGAACCCCTTTTTATTATCTATTTTATCCTTTTTACACACATCGTTTATTTTAAATTGTTCGGCAATTTAATTTGCACCTTCATTATTAAGAAATATATCCTAACTGGTTCTTCACATTTTCTACATAATGCGTCGGTATCTATATTCACTTCTCATGATGATATAATTATCATGTCCACAATTCACTTAGATATTCTTTCTACATTATGCGTCAGTAATTACGTTCACCTTTCTGATAAAATAAATATCATAACCGTATTTATTCAAAATTCTTTCTTCATATCTTCTATGTTTTAGTTTCGTCTTTACTATCATTTTTATCCGTTTTACTCAATCCGACGTTAAAGCGTCGATAATTATTACAATTAATTGAATAATAATTATTGTAACTAATTAAATATTAAGTATTCAATTTTTATGAAATGTAAACATAAAGATTTTAAATTTCTTAGTTCGACCAATTATATAAAATGTTCAAAATAAATTTGAATTTAATTAACAAGATTTTCGTTGATTTATCCAAAATATTTAATAAGATTCGTAATTGTTCGAAAAATCTTTGGTTTATACTTTAGTCAAAATTTTCTTATTTGAAAAGAAAAAATTGTCGTTTCAAATTTCAAATCATGGTTCAAATGGTTTCCTCAATCCTTTTTAGGTTATCTTGAGGAATACACAAACATTTACCCCTAAACAGAAGTTTTGGTTAAATGGTTTGTGTATAAGGGAATAATCCCTTAAAATCCTTTGTTAAAACATTTGTCAAAACATATTTCCATTTCTTTTTGGTAAAATCCAAAGTCTTAAAAGGGCTCTTAATTTTTGAAGAGTCAATTTATATTCCATTATCTATTAATCACACGGTTAAATCGTGTAAAGTATTAAATCTTTAATCACATGTTAAATATTTAAGATACAGGTTTTCATGGTTCGGCCAATTCAGGGCAGTCTATAAATATTTATTAACTCATTCTTATTCTGATAAACAAACATGTAGTTCTTAATGATCATGAGCATGAATTTATCAAATTACAGCCTACACACATGATTCATCATAATTATGAATACTACATGTGCATTGTCAATCGAAACGACATCACGTGAAACTCATAACGTTCATTACAAGCACCAGATGTAGTGATTGGAATAGATAATCTCTTTCGCGGACGCGAAGTTGATGATAACCATGCCGTGAATCAAATCTTTAAAACATACGCTAGAACCTTGTAAATGATCGAACAATTCTTCCATTTCGAGTTATGGATATCGTTTTCGATTGTCAATTTACTCAGTCACAGTAATCTATAAATATAAGGAAAGATAACACCATAGCTCTTCAGGATGACAGGCTTGGTATAATAAAATCTTTCTCCGACAACTTTCTCAGTTGTACGGTAATTCCTTAAATTCAGATGGTGCTGACGTACAGTGCACAAGTCACAAGTGCAGCACCGGAAATATAACCAATACCAAATTCAACTTGCCTTAGTGGCGAAGGTCTATTTAATTCGTCAACAAATACCTCCTAAAGTTTCAAATAAGATAAACATCTTTTAATACATTCATTTTAGGTTCCTTCTAGATTATAATATCTATAACTAATTCACAACCATTCACGGTATACTTTTTAAGTCTAAATACAGGATATGGTCATCCATCACGAATTATTTAGATCACTTTTGATAATCAACATCTTATCTTTTAGGGAATTCTACTCGAGTTCCCATCAATTAAGACAATGTCGTCATGTCATAATCAATCAATCCATTCTACCGGCATTATTAACTTTTCAGTTTCATTGCCGTCGATAAGATGTGAACTTATCAAAAGACTAACAATAACTCATAATCCTTCACAGATTCAGGGATATCTGGAGACATTGTTAACACTACAAGAGTAAGGTCAACGCATAATCTATGCGAGAGAATTTCAAATCAGATACAGACGAAAACATTTAATGAATATGGATATATCCCATGTTTTCATAATTTGAGTACGCATTCGAAAGCTCCTCGGATCGTTACCCAGGTCATTCAAATGAAATCAAATCAAAAGAAATGATAAGAACGTCGATACATCCAGTCGGGTATCAACACTCGGTAATCAAATACTTTTCCTAAGAATCTCACTACGATAGAATTGGACAAGAAGGGAATACCAATTGTCAAATAAGACAAATTCCACAGATGAGTAAATTCAACCCAGAAGAATAGATTCTACAGGCACATATGTAGGTGTCCCTAACATTATGTCCTCATTTTTCACTTCTTGCAGATCTCATAAATTTTAATCTTTCACAATCTTCAAAGAAAATTTAGTGTTTATTAATCAGTTTTATGGTGACTACTAATCAGTCTTGCATAGTCCATTCCAAATTGTATGTAGGCGCGCAATTATATACAATTTCAAGATTAACGATGCAATACTCAGTTCGTCAAAATTTTATCATCCATGTTTACAGTAAAATCATTTTCATGCTTAATTCTTAGATAAGAATCAAGAATAAATTTACAAAGATTTTCCTTGTTATGAAAACAATTAAGTTCCCAAAGCGTTTTATAAACAACCTCATTTTGATATCAATCACATAAATCTCACTTTGAATAATCCTTATTGTGGTGAAAATTAAATTTTCTCAAAGGATACCGTTTTAACTTTATAAAAATAATGTGTGATCTGCAAAAGAGTGATGAAGAGTTGTTCACAAGAACTTAACTACGATTTGATAGGAAATGAGCTTTAGCCAAACAATCATGAGGTTCATGACCTCGATGGCACTCACGAAGAATGATTCACAACGTAACTCAAATCAAGATGAGTACTTGTTCAATGGTTGCATCACTAATGCGAACACTAGGATGAAGCAATAAAAGATAGATAACATCGATACATGTAGGATTTAGCAATCAAAGGTAGTCTTTTCATTAATCACAACCAAGTCAAAATTGTACCGTAACACATTACGTGTCACTATGTCATACAATTCTCAGAACTCATCCTACCAACTGATGTCACAGTTAAGTTAGGGATTATTTTTAAAAGATACCACAATGAATACTAATCTACAAGAGTCATGGGGGTTCCACCTGTCCTGGAAGATCTATCGGTCCCAATTCAGAAGAAGATTTCTTCACTTTATTTATTGGACACTGGGCATCCTCGTTAGTGGACAATGGCCTAGGAACAATACTTAACACAAACCTACAATCAATTAAAACCTTATAATTCAATTACAAAACTTAACGATTTCCTCTTAACAATCTCATATTCCATACAGGTTAAATTTTACTTTATTCAAGTTTCAACCAATTTTATACTCAATTCGATATCCTACCTCAATCTCCAATATTTTCAATCTTATTCTTCGGCCTTGTAAAGGCAATACAATCTCAATATGAATCAACACTTAATTTCCAATCCTATTAGCTCTTACAACAACAATTATCAAATGAGTCACTAGTATGAAATGACTCGATCATTCAACTTAGACTTCTCGGAAAGGTATTAGTGGCATGAGGCTTTTGGGTAATGGTTCCAATAACAGCCTCAAGTGCAACATTCACCCTTTCGATTTCAATTTAAGAATTGGATGACAACGAATCAGATGACATCTTTCTAGGTGGTAACGTTTTGTCAAACTCCACTCTATAAGGAAAGATCGTCATGACATCGATATCAGATTTAATCTCGCCAATCCTTTTTCAATATCACAATCAGCTAATATCTACATTTCTACGAATATCAACCATTTTGTTGGGATTATAAATATCCACAACTTGGTTTAGATCTAGGATAGCTAGAATTCCTACGAGAATAGCTTCGATTAATTTACTAGGGGATTTAGGGTTTCTTGTGACAATCGTCGTCGTATAAATACCTCGTATAAATATCAAAATAATCATCAAACAATCATGTAATAAAATTACATCACATATATATAATCCAAGTTATATATATATTAAAATAACAATTCTCAGTCTTGGTCTTGTCGGTAACTCGGGAATTCTTCGGCACCGTTATAGTCAAAAGATTTTTAGACATTTTTAGAAAAATGTTTTTAGTTAAAAGATTTTGAAAAGTTTTATTCAAAACCTTAGTTTTAAAAATCTTTTGTTCTCTATAACGAGAGCTCTGGTACCAAACTGTAACACCCCCAAATTTGTACAACTCAGTTCAGCGGAAGACTAGTTGGTGTTACGGGATAGCACATTACTCACATCATAGACAACGCATAAAAATCGCGTCGTTTAATAATATATCATTTCCATTCATAAACATCAAAGTTACATAGTTCCCAAGTCATTACATTTCATACAAAAGTTTTACAAAGTGTTTGAATGGAAAAATATTGTTTAAGTGCGGGCCATGAATTCTTGTCGTCGTCCCGAGAATTACCTTCAAGTACCTGAGATAAAACATGTTAAAAGAAAAGGTCAGCGATAACGCCGAGTGAATTCATAGAGTTTAATAAATTCCATCAATATAACTTTGGTATAAAAATAGTACCAAAAATCAATTCGTACAAATCATTGTAATAGGCTGTAAAATAGCCAAAATCATTTTATACAATCTTTGTAATAGGCCATAAAATAGCCAAAGTTATTTTTATACAAATCCTTATCGAAAATCATAATATAGGCATTTGCCTTAAAAATCATTATACGAGCCAATGTCGTAAAAACATCATACAATACGTCTTATGACGTTGTATAAAATCAAATAAAAACCGTTATATGAATATGGTTACGAAAACCAAAATACAAACATAATATCATTAGTATGACCCTGTATTGCTAGTCAGGCAATACATCGTAATTCGGAGCGTCTAGTAATATTTCGGTGATTGGATTATTATAAGCCGCATGACATTGTTACCTTACTAAACCAACAACGGGTAGCTAACCAGATACCAATTTTTGCCCACCTAAAGTAGCGTGTCGTCACAAAAGTCACGCTATGGAAATCTTCTCATACATTAATTCGCTTACCAATCAATGTGGCACGACGGGGATCAACCGTCAAGGCGCGAACTGGGGTGATCGTCCCCAAATAGTACTATTAAATGCATAAGCGTCTACCAACTCCCGGTAGTTCACAATTCATGCTAATGGGACTTTTAGTGACATAACCTAACTTTAATAATCCATTTGATTTCATCTATCGGGTCCATTAATCATTTATCAGGTCATACAATCGGGTCATTCAATCATTCGGGTCCAAAATCAATAAACAAACAATCGGGACAAATGGTGTCCAAACTTTTATAAAAACTAACATGTTATCTCCCTCGCGGGTTTATAAAGCATTTATAAAACATTTAAAAGAGTGCGAGGCTATGAACTCACGTTGATATGGGAAGGCGGGTTATCGGCAATTCGGACGTACGGTAGGTGCTTCAATCACGGAAACCTAGACAAATAATAATCGGTCTTAGACGTTTGTCCAATGACTTTATAAAAATAACAAATATGTATACATATGATTATTATTTATATATGATGATCAAGTGGGTTTACATATTCTCGTTTACTCATTTTAGTGTTATATGTTGATAACTTTTATACTAGTTTACTAGTTTTACTCGTTTACGTGTCTTAAGTCCCATAAGCTTATTATAAGTTATTTAACTTATTTTAATCCATTTTGTACCTATATTATCAGTATGTATACTTTCCAAGTTGGGCCTAAATGGGTTAAGCCCAATAGATTCTTTTTACAAGTTTTTATCTTATTAAGTCTAATTATTAGTCCAATACGTTTATTTAGCTCGTAAATGTCCGTAATTCTTATAGTTCGGGTTTTATCGGTTTTTACTTGTCTTAGTTACTTATACATCAGTATACAACTTTTATAAACTTTACATTAGATGGGTTTGGTCGTCTAAGTTTTATTTGATGAAAAACGTTAATTTCACGGCAATAGCCGAAAAAGTCGTAAAAATCAAGTTTATAGTTTTTATTACTTATAAATATTATTTTTACCACCATTTATCTAATTTACCCATTCAATTAACCTTTTATACATTTATATAATTAAGTTCTATAAGTTAGTGGGTTTATATCTTACATTTTATAAATTATAAAGTGAGTGCTTATATAATAATAATAAACATTATTTCCAAAAATCTGATTTTTAACTTCACATTCACCATTTTTATCATATCTAGAGTTCTACAATGACTTAGAAGCTCATTTTTGGATGACAACTTCTTCATAATATGTGCTACATATAACTTAGTTATAGCTACTGCCCATTTTGAGTCTAAGTTGCCTTAACAGTCCCTACAAAACTGCTTATTCAGATTGTACCACCTAACTTGTTTTTATCATATCTCACTCATTATTTTGATTCCATTGCATGGCCAACTCTCACATGTGTATAACATCATCTACTTACTGTAAATAGATCAAACCATGCATTTTTATCAGTTCATCATTTAGTTATCTACTGTTTTTATACAGCCAACTAATTAGTCATGATTTTAGCTTCATTTCTTATGGTTATCATCATTTTTAAGCATGTTTATCAACACTTGATCTCCACACAACATTTTTATCATCATATATACATCATATACATATACAAAATGAAAGAAAATACATTTGTTCTTTACAAAATAATAAGAGAAATATGTAGAGGATGATCTTCTTTACCAATCCAAGTGGATTTCTTGTTGTAGGAAGGCAAGAACTTGATGAACACAACAAGTATCTCCAAGACCATCAAATATCAAGATCATATGTTGGAAAATCAGCCCTAGGACACAAGCAAATCACCTCCAAAGTTGGTTATATGGCCACCAAATGATCAAGGCTTCAAGGAAACACCTTAATAGGACTAGTAAACATGTGGTTTGTAGTTAGAAAAGATCAATGAGGGTGTTTGTTGCTTGATTTGGGACGGCACAAGGGTGGAGTAGAGAGAGTTTTGAGAGTGAATTACATGGATAGAAATGGTAGAAGTGAAAGGAGTTGCTAGTTTTGTGAAGTTGGTAAATGAGTTAGCTTAACAAGTAAGCACAAGCTTACACTTGTGTAAACAAGTTATAACTTGATGCCACCTATGTGTGGTGGTGTCTTCTTGCCGTCCCATATAAGCTAGTGGGATGGGACAAAGTGTTTTGTCCCATCTCACTAGTTTACGGGTATTTCTCGATTCTAGTTTTCTCGATTTGCGTGCCCTCGGGTCGTTTTACGAAAAACGTTTTTATAAATTATGAATCACCGTCACAAAACGAATCCAATAAAAATTGTCTCATCAAAAACGGAGTTCAAAAACGTAAATACGTAATCCTAAGGTTTCCGGTTTAGTCGTAAAGGACGTAAAAATAAAATCGTAAGTCCTAATCTCTTCTCGTAAATTTGTGAGTTTATGAACCAACACAAATTTAAAACTCCAAAATAATAGTCACGGATAAATTTATTTTCTGAAATGTCGGACTGTCACCAAAGACGGTGTATGTAAACGTAAGCACGTAACGTTGAATCCTCCGGTTTAAACGTAGTCGATGCTACTTCAAGACGTAAATCCAAATTTCTTCCCAAAAATAAGTGAGTTCATATTGTAACATTAAAATAGTATTTTCAAATAATATTTGAGAATAAAATATCAATCGTAAATTGACGGATTGTCACATAACAGTTTTAGTCCATATGGTTTAGGTTTTATTTAAGTTTTACTAAATAAAAATGGAATAAGGGTTTAGGAATTGTTTAAGTTTCGGATAAATGCAAAACTAGTCCATCCATATTTTTATTAAAGTAAAACTTTCAGTTTTTTACACTTTTGGTACATAGGGCTTGTAACACTTTCGGGTTATGGCAGAACTAGTCCTTCTAGTTATAATTAGGTTTTATAACTTTCGTTAAATGACGAAAACAGTACCTAGGGCTTCTATATGTTTCGGCTTATTACAAAACTGGTCCTTAGGGTTATAAAGTGACAAAACAACTTTAGGAAATTTACAAAAATAGTCCTTAGGGTTTAATATGTCACGGATGACATTTATTAAGCCCTAGACTTTTGGATATTTACAATATTAGTCCTTGTTCTTAATGTTTTATCAAAACAAGTTTCAAATGTCACGGTTTTAGTCCATAAGTTTCATAAATTATCATTTTTAGTCCAAAAGTTTTTATAAGTTATATTTTTGTTATAAAAACTTTATTAAATATCTAAAATATTAAATGGGCTCATTAAATGGACCAAAAGAACTAATGGGCTATCTAATGGGCCTAAACATATTTTTAAGTCCATTAATATAATAACATTAGTTAAATGGGCTTTCAAAAGATTAAATAGTCTTAGTGGGCTCTTAAATATATACGACTATATTGTATGGGCCTATTGGGTCTACTTAAGTTTTAGGCTATGGTTGCATGGGCTTGATTAGTCCATTTATATAATTAAGTGATGATCTCCAGAATAAGTAGTAAAACTTACGTTAATATTTTAGTTAGTGTTTCTAATGAGATCTAAATTAGTTTCAAGTTGCATGCAAGTTATAAGCCCTTAAATGAGCTCATAACTTACGGCTAGATTTATTTATAGCATATGAAGATAAGTTTAACTTGTTATATGGTTGCATGTAATTATAAAAGTCTCAATATGAGATCTAAGTTATATACAAGTCTAAAAATAAATCATAAGTCCCCAAACATATATATAGCCCACGGCTATATTTGAAATCTTGGCATCCTAAGATGAGACTTAAGCTTGCCGTGTGTTTATAATTATTTATAAAGTCCAAACATAAATATCTAGATTTATTACATGTTTCCAAGTTCATTATGACTCCAAAAATGTAACATATAGCCCATGGCTATATTATTTTTCCCATGTGTTCTTATCATAAGATTTATACTTATTACATAATTATTAAGTTAAGTTAAAGTCTTAACACAAAATCTAGGTCTAACATGAGCATCCATGTTCATTAGAAATCATTCCAATGATGTTTATAGCTCACGACTATATTTTTACACACAAGATGTTTTTATGATTTTTAATAGTTCATTTTACATAGGTAAACACATATTCCAATCATTAAAACTTGTTACATAAATCATTGATGTGTACATAAACAAGCGTGACCTTTAAGGTTATGGTTTTCTAGTTTGTGAGTTACAAAAGATTACCCATAAGATTTATGTTTATAGGTTTAACAAAAATCCCAAAAATAGGACTTATAGCCCACGGCTAATAATAAATCCATAGAAGGGTTTATATGATTTTTACCAAGTTTAAAAATAGGTAAATAATCATAGGCTTCTTATGAAAAGTTTTTAGGCATGACTCTTGGTATTTAAAAAATATGTCGTGACCTATATGGGCATGGTTTCACCAAATCTTGCTTAAGTTTATCATATGTGTTTATTAGGTGGATTATTATGCATGCAAGTAACATAAATGCAGAAAATATAATAAGTGATACCTTCTTGTTATTGTTACCAAGGAAAGATCAAAGGAACAATGGAGATTAGTGTTCTAATGTTGATGAAGATGAAACCCTAATAACAATCCAAGCCATGAATAAGATAGGTTTGGCTAGGGTTTATATGGGTTGATATGATAATAAAATTAGTAAAGGTACTATCAAATGATTAGTAGTAAAGATGAAGACAAGGATCTTGTGGATTAATTGTGTTTCTTGGATGTATATGGCTTCTAGCCGTATGACTTGAGAGAGAAAGAGATGAGAGAAAGTGAGATTTGGTTTTGCATGTGAAGTGAGTGTGAGATGTGTGTGTTTCGGCTTAAAGAAGAGAGAGGAGAGAATGAAATCTCCTTGGTAAGGCAATCTTTGCCATGTGTTAAGTTTTCACCAAGATCAAGGCAACCCTTTCCATTCTCTCTTTATTGTCGTGTATTTGTGATCAAAAGGGAGGCAAAAGGAGTTTGCCAAGTGTTATGTGTATAAACATCAAAGTAATGAGTACATGTATGGTTCCAAGGAAAGTGTATGTATGCATGTTGTAGCATACACGGCTAGAACACATAAGGTAGTGATGTGGTTATATTTTGTCAAGTGTTTTGTTTAATTAAAAGTGTATGTATTTTAATTTTCCATGTTTTAATTAAAAAGTAAATGTGATGTAATTATTTGTAAAAGCATATAAGTATGTAAGCATACTCAAAACATGTTCATATGTATTATGGAAATATAGTACATGAGAAATGTTCTAGCATCATTGGGTAAACTTTTATTACATTTTATCATGGTAAAATCATGGTTTATACAACACCACCACGTTATTTTAGCTTTGTCATCAAAGCTATTAAAAAAGTTGTAATCTATTAAGTGAAAAGATGTGGATATCTGGATTTGAATGTGTCTTCTCGTTCCTAGGTGTACTCAGGACCTCTCTTTGAGTCCCAACGCACCTTGATCAACGAAATGCGGCTGCGTTTCATCTTTTTAGTTGTTCTCTCCATGATTTCTACTGGTTCTTCTGTGAACTGGAGTTTGTCATCGATCTGTACTCCTTCCAAGGGCATGGCTAAGGTCTCCTCAGCGTAGCACTTTTTCAGGTTCGATGCATGGAAGGTGGAGTGTACCCGGCTCAATTGTTGGGGGAGTTCCAAACGGTAAGCCACTTCCCCGATCCTGGCTATCACTTTGAAAGGGCCTACATATCGTGGATTTAATTTTCCACGTTTCCCGAATCGTAAAACCCCCTTCCATGGTGATACCTTCAGCATGACACGATCTCCTACTTTAAACTGCATGAGTTTGCGTTTCTTGTCTGCGTAGCTCTTTTGTCGATCGCGAGCAGCTTGAATTCTTTGCTTTATAATGACAATCTTGTCGGTTGTCTCTTGAATCAATTCAGGCCCAGTGAGTTGGAATTCACCTACTTCTGCCCAGCACACAGGAGAACGACATTTCCGACTGTAGAGTGCTTTGAAAGGGGCGGCCTTGATGCTGGCGTGGTAGCTATTGTTGTAGGAGAACTCAACCAAGGGTATATGCTCAACCCAACCATTACCAAAATCAATCACACGTGCCCTTAGCATGTCTTCTAAAGTCTGTATGGTTTGTTCGCTTTGACCGTCCGTTTGTGGATGATAAACAATGCTCATATTGGTACCCAGGGCTCGTTTATTGATCATCTCGGTTGCAAATTCCATGGCAATTTTGATAGTAGTGGGTCGTGATGCAAGCACGCTGTCATGAATAGCGTCAGGGAGTCCACTGACATACTTCTCAATCTTTTCTTCCTTTTGAGGGAACATTCTGGTACACATCAGAATCAAATCTTGAAATCTTTGGTTGTACCAAATGATGTCGTTGTTCTTTCACTTAAGATCCCATAGTTCAATCTCCAATTTCTTCATTTTGCCTCTCGGGCAGTACTTTTTAGTCATCCTAATAAGTGTGAAAAGACTTATCTTTTTACCACTTAATTATAATAATAACCAAGCCAAAACGTGTATTTTATGTCGTAAATGTTGGAATTATGCGTGGTTTGTGTTTTTGTTTTGATTTAGGATCAAAATGTTAAAAGGGAAGAAAACACGGGCTTTCACAGGCTTTTATCGAAAAAAAAGACAAAAGACGAAGTCAAAAGATCAAGGGTGCAAAAAGAACGGAAGTCTAAGGCCTATTCTGAAGATTTATCGAAGAAAAGTCTAAAGACGGAAGTTTAATAAAAGCCGAAGAACTCAAGTCTAAATTAATGAAGAAATTACAAGACGAGTTTATTAATCCCGAGACAAAGTCAAAAAAGTCGAAGAATTAAGAAGACGAAAAGACGAGAAAGAAAAGACGTGAAGAAGAAAGAAAAGAGCAACACATGCATTTCTTCCCTTCTCCCTGTATGTAGACTTCATTTCACCTCATTTTAGTTGTTGGCTATTTTGACAAACTAGTCTTCCACCAGTTTCATTACTTGCACATTTATTTTCATGTCATTTACTTATTTCTCAATTTAATTACCTTGTTTTGTACCTTAAATTTCTTGCCTTTAATTCAAGTAAGTCTTTTAATTTTGTTGTTTAATCTTTTCCTTTAATCAAGCTTTTAATTATCAATCTCATTCTACTTTTCTTGTTTTTGATTTGATTTTGGTTCGGATTAAGCATTAATTTTGCTTAATCCTATTGCTTATTTGATTAAAAAGTTTGTCTTTTCATTTCTATCGAGGCTTTTATACGAATTAAACTTTAAGCTTGACAATCTTATTGGCTTATTTGTTTTAAATTTTTCTTAAAAGTTTTATCTTTTTAAAGTTTGCTTATTTTGTTTGCTTATTTTGTGTTTTGAGAAGTTTTTAAATTTGTGCTTATTTATTTTTACTTATTCTTTTTTTAATTAAGTTTTTGTTATTTGCTTATTGTCAAAGTGCTTATTTGGTATTTGCTTATTTGCTTATTGGATTCCATCGTAAGTTTATTAAAGGTTTCTGCTTGTTTCGATCGAGTAAGTGTGATCGCATAAACCCCTAGGGTTTCTACTTGCGATCCATTACTGCGATCAAGGACTAGGATCAGACTACGATCGTCCATCACGATTTAAGTCACGATTTCCCTGTTGCGATCTGTGACTGCGATCGTTGGTTGCGATCTTTGGTACGATCACTTGGTCACGATCAACCACTGCGATCCACTTGTTGCGATCGTGGTGGAGTATGATCCAAGAGTACGATCGCTGGCTGCGATCTAGCTTTAGATATAGAGTACGATCGTCACTGCGATCGCTTGTTGCGATCTGTGGGTACGATCTAGAGTACGATGGGGGGTACGATCGTGACTGCGATCTAACTTTTGTCTTTGTTTTTATCTTATTTTTCCAAGCTTAATTTTCATTACGTTTTAAATTCCAGAAACTGCACGCTTCCCGAAATCTCTGTTTTTACCAAGTGTTTTTCTAGTAATTTTTAGTTTAATTTTTAAAGCTTATTTTTCCGCCATTTTACTTTAGTGTTATTTTAATCGTTTTTTATTTATTATTTCAAGTTTACATTTTTATTACATTGTCAAATTTATTTTTCGTCGAGCTTTAATTTTACGTCATTTAATTTCTCGTCATTTACTTTTAAAAGTCTTAATTCTGCACCATTTACATTTCAATTAGTTTTAGTTTTAATTAACCGTCATTTACTTTAACGTTTTGCACATTTAGTTTACTACAACGACAAATCTATTGTTTTCACCAAAAGACGACTGAGTCGCACGTTAACCAGTAATCAATTCGAATTGAATCAAGAAACGAACTTTTAATCTAGAAAAATCATACTTTCAAATGGCGCCGCTGCCGGCTCTTTTCGTAAAGATTAACGGTTTATTGTGAGAGATGCGTTGAATTTTTGGATCCGGTCACTCATGAACGTTATTTTTGTTGCTCAACAATTTTCAAAAATCTATAAAAATACAAAATTGATAAAAATCCATAAAAATTAAAAAATTTCAAAAATCCAAAAAGATTTTTATTTTTATTTTTACACGTACATATATATTCTCTATTTGTTTGGTATCTTTTTCTTTTGCTTTTGCGGTTGTATGCGTACTCGATTTTCAACTTATTCTGAGCCCGAGACTCGTGAAGATTTAGATATGGCTGGTGTGAACAACAACAATAACCCACCGCACCTCAACAATAATAACAACAACAATGTTCTTCCACCACCCGACCTTCGAACGATGGAGGAGCTGTGCCAACCCACGATGAATGGACGAGGAGGACCGATTGCGCCGATGCAAATCACGGCTCTAGAGTTTTCGTTGAAGCATCACATGATCCAACAAGTTCAGAACACTTGTCCATTTCGAGGATTACCGGATGATGATGCCAACAAACACCTCGACAAATTCATTACCGTTACTCAAAGCATGAAGTTTCCCGGGGTTACCATGGATTTTCTTCGCCTTCACCTATTTCCACACACCTTATCCCACCATGCCGAAAAATGGTTTGATCGTCTTCCAAATAATTCAATTCATACTTGGGATGAGATGACTCAACGCTTTTTGTCGCGCTACTTTCCACCATCCATGGTCACGAGCCTTCGGAATCAAATCAGTAGATTTACCCAAGAACCTGATGAATGACTTTTTGATGCTTGGGAACGCTATTATGTTTTGATCGATCGATGTCCAAACCACAACATGCTCCCCGTTACTTTGATTGATACTTTCTACAATGGTTTAACTTTTCGTGATCGTGATACGATTAATGCAGCCATCGGTGGCACATTTATGAAAAGAAGACCCGAGGAGTGTAGAGAGCTTATAGAGAACATGACTATTCATCACAAAAACTGGGATTCATCCGCATCTTCAAGATCAAACCCGGGAGTCAATGTTTCTTCTACTTCTTCAAACCCTGATATCACCGAATTGACCCGCGCAATGGTCGAAATGAGCAAGAATATGCAACTTTTGGCTACAAATCAACAACAACAAGTTAAAGCTGTAGCAATTTCTTGTGAGACTTGCGGCGGTCCTCATTCATACACTGATTTTCCTTCTACTCATGACAATCCAGAAAACGTGTATGCGGCTTATGGTAACTACTCAACAGAAAATTACCAAGCCCGACCTCAAGGTGATCATAACTTGCTAAGTTACCGTTCTAACAACTTTCTGTCACCCGGTTTTTCTCCTCAAAACCAAAACCCCAACAACTACAATACAAGCAACCCAAACCCACCTCGAGCTTCTAATCCTTATCACCCACCCGCTCAACAAGCCTCACCCATTAATCAAGATGTGGAAGCTTTCATGAGGACCCACGGAGAGCAAATCAAGAATCTGCAAAGCCAAATCATTAACTTGAAAGAAGATATCACTAAGCAAGGGAATGATATTAGATCCTAGCTTCGACATGATATGCAAACCTCCTTCAGCAATCAAACGAATGATTTGAAGAATATGATGGCAAGTTTCTTTCCAAGTACTCAACCCTCTACTATGGGCTCTCTTCCTTCAACTACTGTCACCAACTCAAGAGTGAATGTGAGTGCTATTACTACACGCAGTGGAGTAACCTTAGTAGGACCATCTATCCCTCCCCCAGTTACTCCATCTACACCTCCTCCACCACCATTTCTCCCGCCTACTACCACGCCTAGTACGAGTTCTCCATTACGGTCTCCACCTATGCATGAAGAAGAACCCAAGAAGAACCCTTCACCAACCCCACCTTCCACCTATAAACCCAATATCCCTTATCCTTCTCGCTTAGACAAGGCCAAATTGCAAACCAAGGATGACATTCAAGTGTCGAACTATTTGAAGAAAATTTCAGGACTGACCATCACCTTTAGCCTTGTTGAAGCTCTAGCCCAAATGCCTAAATTTGTTAAGATGTTTAAGGAATTTCTTAATAAGAAGGAGAAGATGGCCGATTTTGTTAATACTCGATAGAATGAAAATTGTTCTGCCGTACTTCTTAAAGAACTTCCGGAGAAACTTGGAGATCCCGGTCATTTTGTGCTACCATGTATTTTTCACCAAACCGAAGAATTTACTGCCTTAGCCGATCTCGGGGCAAGTATAAATCTGATGCCTTTAAGTGTTTGGAAAAAGTTATCATTACCCGATCTTACTCCAACAAAGATGACTCTTGAGCTAGCAAATCGCACTCTCGCTTACCCCGTTGGTATTGCCGAAGATGTGTTCATTAAAGTTGGCACCTTCACTTTTTAGGTCGACTTTGTTGTTGTTGATTATGAAATGGACCCTCGTATTCCTTTAATACTTGGTCGGCCTTTCTTGAGAACCAGAAAAGCATTAGTCGATGTTGCTGAAGGTGAGCTCATTCTAAGAGTCGGGAATGACGGACAAGTTTTTAAAATGGGGAAGATCACAACCAAATCTAATGGAAGAGAATCAGCGAATATGATTAATGTGCTTGATGATTTTGTCATCTACAACAATACTCTATTCGATTCTTGCTATGATAATATACTGTTCCATGATGATGCGGATGATTCTCTCTCCAATTTAGATCCTCCGCCAATTCACGAGTCTCCACTGATCTATGATGACTACGATGATGATTCGAGTTCTGATATGAATGATTCTGATGATTTTACTTCTGAGTATCCAGACATGCCCACTAATGATGATTTTGATGAGGCTGATACTCTCTCGAGTGATTCTTCTCATGATGACCTTACTCCTACTTTTGATGAAGATCCTCCACCAACAATGCTTGATACTACTTTGGATGACTACTCATTTGAGGAAGATTTTGCTAATTTTCTCAACACTTACTTCCCAAATGAGAGTGATTCTCCTCCTTTGGACTTTGATGATTATGGTCTTTATCCTCCTTCGGATATGAAGAAACCTATTTCAAAGGAGAAGAAGCCGGAAGACACCAATATCCGCATCACTTATGTCTTGACACCTCTCTATCCCCCTTCTGAGGATGAGATTGTGAGATTTATGAGCGGATCCTCTTCAAGGTCTACTGAGCCTGAGTGTTATTTTCCCCTAAAGGAAAAGGTGTTCGACCCCGGTATTGCAATTTATAAGCCATCTCAATATCCATCTGATGAAATAAAAGGAAAGATTTTTGGAACTTATGGAGATAGTCTTGCACCTCTTCACCCTTGCTACCACCGTGCTCCATCTTTGCTTAAGGGAACCTTGCCTACTCTTCTTTGGCTTGCCTTGTTCGCCTTAAGCTTGTGCTATTTGATGGACGAAAAACATGTATTTGATCCCGGTGGATGTCTTTCAAGCTTCTTCCTATGATAATCAAGGTCGAGTCAGGCTTAAAACTCGGTTAACAAAAACAAGCGCTTCTCGGGAGGCAACCCGCAGTATCTATCCCTCTTATTCCGTTTATATAATAAGTGTAAGGGGAGACCCTAGTATGTGTTTGTTGTTTTCTTTCTTATCATGTGCAGGGATTCGAGCTTTCAAATATCCATTCTTGATGACTTTTGACGACCTGTGATTCCGTGTTCCCGTCTTCCCGGTTATATCCTAAACTCTTTTGATTCGCTATTTTATATTCTTCAATATTAAAATAGGAATCACTTTAGTTGTCTCTTCCTTAGCAAGATTTAAACAACGTGCACAATGTCCTAAGTGTAGGGGAGGTTACTTCCACATGCTTAAACATTGAGGACAATGTTTATATTAAGTGTAGGGGGACTTCTATCAAAGTTAAGTGGGCTTTTCCATGTATTTGTCCTCATTTTAATCGGAAAATTGATTTTTCGACATTTTTCAAAATTTTTGATCTATTTTGGCCTATTAGTTTTCCCTTGTTATAGTTATTTTTCTTTCTTTGCTAGAACAAAATTTTAATAAAGTGGTTTTAATTTTTAAACGTTGTGAATCTTTTGACTCAACCCGAGTTTACTTATCTAAGTTTACTCTAGCTAGTATCCTTAACGTGTTTAAGTCAAGTTTTGCTAGGCTTTTATATAGGGAGTTTTAAAACGCAAAAGTCTTAACTCTTACGGGTTAAGAACAAGAACTTTTCGCAAGTTCCTATAATTCTCCCTAGAGAGTTGTTTATCAAGGGAACTTTAAAATACGATTTCTAAACTTGAAAAAGTCTAAGAATTCGCAGGATCCTATAGATGACTCGAAAACCCAAACTGATTTAATTGGCTAAGCATCCACGAGTCTTACTCCTTGATATTTTAAATTGTGGAGAACGAGAGATGATAGAGTCAATTATAAGTTTGGTATTGTTTCATGAATTTATGTGAGTTAATTATGAGCTTTTTCTCCCATCGCTTGTTTAAAAATATATTTGCAATAAGTAAGGTTGTATGATTTGAAATGTTACTTAGCTTCTAGCAAAGATCGTTTAAAAGTTGCTCGGTATTGATTAGAGTTCATAGCCAAGGCATAACTTATTGAAGCGGGATGCGAAGATTGGTGAGTCCGAAAAGGCCCTAATAAGGCACGAGGGCTACATTTTGTTGCTAAAGATCCCAAGTGATGTGAAGAATCATTTATCAAAAATCAATATGAAGGATCAAGACACACGACGAAAAGCAAATACTCCCCTAAAGATCATGGAGAAGTCTATCCATAAAGGCCCCCTAACAAGGTATGAGGATAAATAGATCCAAGTCCTAAAAGGAGGCGGATTGTTGTATATCAAAATCCCAAATAAAGATTGGAGAAAAATGAAGAAGTCGTGGTCCAAATATGAAGAATCTCTCAAAAAGGTCACGTGAAGAAATTCCTAATATGAAGAGAAGACCATTATTTCAGGAACGACTCTCAAGATTTGAAGTATGAAGTCAATGCCAAATTTCGGTCCGAGAAAGGTCTCAAATCGTGAAGCAAGTTATGCCAAGATATGAACTTTATGAGGTCCCGAGAAGCAGTTTTAAAAGATTTTGTCCTTTAGCTAACTATTGATTAAATCGTCCTACATTATTTTCGGCCTAAATAAACTATCGAAATAAGTCAACAATGCATCCTCGTGATCATTCAAGACAACAATAAAATATATGAGATACACCTAGAAATAAGGGAGTCTAAGTGAATAATTGGCCCACATGAATTTGTGTTAGTTTGCTAACTTATAATAACAATGATCTCGTTTTTTAAGCTTGGTTTGGGGAAAGTGAAACTTGAGGGTGATAATCATTCATGACATTCCAAAACCCCAAGGTAAGTTTTTGATCTTTTTACTAGTTTTCTTCCTTTAAATTTTCTATCTCTTTAATAAAGGCCATTGTGGATTGATTATGATGGAAAATGTAAATCTTGCTTTGTAATTAATACATTGCATGAGGACATTCTAATGGTCAAGTGTAGGGGATTTAATAAGTGTGAAAACACTTAACTTTTTACCACTTAATTATAATAATAACCAAGCCAAAACGTGTATTTTTTATGTCATAAATGTCGAAATTATGCGTGGTTTGTGTTTTTGTTATGATTTAGGATCAAAATGGGAAAAGGGAAGAAAACACGGGCTTTCACGGGCTTTTATCAAAGAAAAAGCAAAAGACGAAGTCAAAAGATCAAGGGTGCAAAAAGAACGGAAGTCTAAGGCCTATTCTGAAGATTTATCGAAGAAAAGTCTAAAGACGGAAGTTTAATAAAAGCCGAAGAACTCAAGTCTAAATTAATGAAGAAATTACAAGACGAGTTTATTAATCCCGAGACAAATTCGGAAAAGTCGAAGAATTAAGAAGACTAAAAGACGTGAAGAAGAAAGAAAAGACGTGAAGAAGAAAGAAAAGAGCAACACATGCATTCCTTCCCTTCTCCCTATAAATAGACTTCATTTCACCTCATTTTAGTTGTTGGCTACTTTGACAAACTAGTCTTCCACCATTTTCATTACTTGCGCATTTATTTTCATGTCATTTACTTATTTGTCAATTTAATTACCTTGTTTTGCACCTTAAATTTCTTGCCTTTATTTCAAGTAAGTCTTTTAATTTTCTTGTTTAATCTTTTCCTTTAATCAAGCTTTTAATTATCAATCTCATTCTACTTTTCTTGTTTTTGATTTGATTTTGGTTCGGATTAAGCATTAATTTTGCTTAATCCTATTGCTTATTTGATTAAAAAGTTTGTCTTTTCATTTCTATCTAGGCTTTTATACGAATTAAACTATAAGCTTGACAATCTTATTGGCTTATTTTGTATTTAGCTTATTCGTTTTAAAGTTTTCTTAAAAGTTTTATTTTTTTAAAGTTTGCTTATTTTGTTTGCTTATTTTGTGTTTTGAAAAGTTTTTAAATTTGTTCTTATTTATTTTTACTTATTCTTGTTTTAATTAAGTTTTTGTTATTTGCTTATTGTCAAAGTGCTTATTTGGTATTTGCTTATTTGCTTATTGGATTCCATCGTAACTTTCTTAAAGGTTTCTGCTTGTTTCGATCGAGTAAGTGTGATCGCATAAACCCCTAGGGTTTCTACTTGCGATCCATTACTGCGATCAAGGACTAGGATCAGACTACGATCGTCCATCACGATCTAAGTCACGATTGCCCTGTTGCGATCTATGACTGCGATCGTTGGTTGCGATCTGTGGTACGAGCACTTGGTCACGATCGACCACTGCGATCCACTTGTTGCGATTGTGGTGGAGTATGATCCAAGAGTACGATCGCTGGCTGCGATCTAGCTTTAGATATAGAGTACGATCGTCACTACGATCGCTTGTTGCGATCTGTGGGTACGATCTAGAGTACGATCCAGGGTACGATCGTGACTGAGATCTAACTTTTGTCTTTGTTTTTATCTTATTTTTCCAAGCTTAATTTTCATTACGTTTTAAATTCCAAAAATTGCATGCTTCCCGAAATCTCTGTTTTTACCAAGTGTTTTTCTAGTAATTTTTAGTTTAATTTTTAAAGCTTATTTTTCCGCCATTTTACTTTAGTGTTATTTTAATCGTTTTTTCTTTATTATTTCAAGTTTACATTTTTATTACATTGTCAAATTTATTTTTCGTCGAGCTTTAACTTTACGTCATTTAATTTCTCGTCATTTCCTCTTAAAAGTCTTAATTCTACACCATTTACATTTCAATTAGTTTTAGTTTTAATTAACCGTCATTTACTTTAACGTTTTGCACATTTACTTTACTACAACGACAAATCTATTGTTTTCACCAAAAGACGACTGAGTTGCACGTTAACCAGAAATCAATTCGAATTGAATCAAGAAACGAACTTTTAATCTAGCAAAATCATACTTTCACATCCTTTCCTTGAGGTTGTCCCCGGTGAGAGTATAAGCACCATCGTGTCCATGGGTAGAAACAACAGAGTTCCACCAGGTAAGGGCACTCTCAAGTAGCGTGCAGGTGGCAAATTTGAATTTGTTCTCATCATCACAGTCACTGATGCAGAATACAGTCTACAACCTTTCAAACCATTGCATGAGTTCCACAACTCCTTCCTTTCCTCGATAGTATGAGGGTTAGCATTTCAGGAAGTCAGGGTAAGAGCAACCCTGTTGGTGTTGTTTCTGCGTACATTGAGGTTTTGACCATCATTCATATTCCGGTCAGCGTGTCTGGCTGCCATGGCGGCTGTGATGCCCTCATTTATCATTTCCCTGAGTTGGGTAGCAGTGACATTTTGAGTAGCTTCAGTATGGTCGGTGTTAGTGGCTTTTGAGGTTGTTGCATCGTTGGGATTCGATCGAGTAATAGCCATTTGTCTATAGTCATACACAAAATGAGATAATTAGTTTAAGTGTTAGAACAGTTTTTATATTAATTGCACGAGGAAATTTCATGCATAGATTTCATAACGAATTGGATAACCTATCAGGATTTCATAATATAATACAGTGCATAACAGATATAACAAAAGAAAATGATTACATGCGATTTCCATAAGAAATTAAACATTCATCTAGCATAACAAATCCTAGACAGACGCTTAACTGGCCTTGTCCAGGGTAGTGGTACACGTAGTCTTAAGTACATCATATCAAAAACATATGTTCGAAAAAAAGTACAGTACAAGGATGGATCACAACAGCTGGAAAAATAAAAGTACAAAAAGTCATATACCATGATAGCTGGGGTACAACCCATAAGCTTATCATGATGTACAAGAAGTCTAGTACATCTACTCAAATCCTGCCTAGCATGTCTGCTGGATGAGGCTGGTGCTGGTGGGTCTGGTGAAGCTGTAGGTACTCTCCTGGTACTCCGCAATGCCTGAACTGCCAATCAGGTCTCCTTGAGCAGACGGAGTGCAGTCAGCAGCTGGGATCGAAGTCTGTCAACGGCTCCTTGGAGATAGGCAGTATCTGTAGTCACTCCATCATGTCGTATGGCTGCAAGGTCGAAGAAAGTAGACAAGGACTGCTCCTATGCAGTGAGAGCACCATGGGTCTGGTACTAAAAACTCTCCATGGTATGGATGCACTGATGGAGACGGTAGTTCTTCTCGAGCAACCACTATAACGCCTCATCGGTCATGGACCAAACTGTGACACCCCGGGTCGGGTCCAAATATTGCGGAATTATCAACAGATATGTCACAAGGGTGGATCGATAGCACATAGTTCATATAGCATAAGATAAGAGATTATTCAAAACAGATTACATGGTCATTATACAAATTTATAAAAATTGTCTTCAACATGATAAAAGTAGATTGTTTATTATTCCCCAAGTAGAACCCTTGACGATTCCTACAATGCAGATTACAATGATGCTTGATTCTATGCACACACCACGTATTAACTTCATTTTCCTGAGAAAAACATGCTTAGAGGGTCAACATAAAGTTGGTGAATTTACAGGTTTAGTAATAATTGGTTTGGACATACATCAATCATAGAAGTAACAATGCACAAAGCATTTTTACTAAAAGGTAGATTACATTTTCTATTACTCGAAACTGAAGCTTAACCTTCCATAGTCCTCAACAGATGAGAACTTGGTGTCCTACAAAAAGACACCCAAACCCAGTTCCAACATGGTATACATCTGTTGTCCCGGCCAAGGCACAGTGAGCACGACTCAAGCAGATGGGGATGGTCAATCCCAAATAGATCTATTTATAACATTCGGGAAATTACAATAATTTAACAGTTTCTATAATAGTCAATCGTAGTCAAGTTTATACAATTCCGTTATGTCAATTAAAATAGTTGCATATTTTCTCCCCCGTAGAGGAAAAGTTTATCAATAGTTTATATGGGGCTGTAAACTCACCTGGGAGTTGGCAATAGTTGTATAATACGAATATCCAAATAATGCTCACGCCACAAGCTATGCCTAATCAAATAGTACAGTCTTAATAGGTAATACATGGAACGTATGTGTATGGTTATACATATTTTAATCAGTTTATTAATGCTACAGTATTTGCTTATTTTGTTTGCTTATTTTGTGTTTTGAAAAGTTTTTAAATTTGTGCTTATTTATTTTTACTTATTCTTGTTTTAATTAAGTTTTTGTGGTTTGCTTATTGTCAAAGTGCTTATTTGGTATTTGCTTATTTGCTTATTGGATTCCATTGTAACTTTCTTAAAGGTTTCTGCTTGTTTCGATCGAGTAAGTGTGATCGCATAAACCCCTAGGGTTTCTACTTGCGATCCATTACTACGATCAAGGACTAGGATCAGACTAAGATCGTCCATCACGATCTAAGTCACGATTGCCCTGTTGCGATCTATGACTGCGATCGTTGGTTGCGATCTGAGGTACGAGAACTTGGTCACGATCGACCACTGCGATGCACTTGTTGAGATCGTGGTGGAGTATGATCCAAGAGTACGATCGCTGGCTGCGATCTAGCTTTAGATATAGAGTACGATCGTCACTACGATCGCTTGTTGCGATCTGTGGGTACGATCTAGAGTACGATCCAGGGTACGATCGTGACTGCGATCTAACTTTTGTCTTTGTTTTTATCTTATTTTTCCAAGCTTAATTTTCATTACGTTTTAAATTCCAAAAATTGCATGCTTCCTGAAATCTCTGTTTTTACCAAGTGTTTTTCTAGTAATTTTTAGTTTAATTTTTAAAGCTTATTTTTCCGCCATTTTACTTTAGTGTTATTTTAATCATTTTTTCTTTATTATTTCAAGTTTACATTTTTATTACATTGTCAAATTTATTTTTCGGCGAGCTTTAACTTTACGTCATTTAATTTCTCGTCATTTCCTCTTAAAAGTCTTAATTCTACACCATTTACATTTCAATTAGTTTTAGTTAATTAACCGTCATTTACTTTAAGGTTTTGCACATTTACTTTACTACAACGACAAATCTATTGTTTTCACCAAAAGACGACTGAGTTGCACGTTAACCAGAAATCAATTCGAATTGAATCAAGAAACGAACTTTTAATCTAGCAAAATCATACTTTCACATCCTTTCCTTGAGGTTGTCCCCGGTGAGAGTATAAGCACCATCGTGTCCATGGGTAGAAACAACAGAGTTCCACCAGGTAAGGGCACTCTCAAGTAGCGTGCAGGTGGCGAATTTGAATTTGTTCTCATCATCACAGTCACTAATGCGGAATACAGTCTCCAACCTTTCAAACCATTGCATGAGTTCCACAACTCCTTCCTTTCCTCGATAGTATGAGGGTTAGCATTCCAGGAAGTCAGGGTAAGAGCAACCCTGTTAGTGTTGTTTCTGCGTACATTGAGGTTTTGACCATCATTCATATTCCGGTCAGCGTGTCTGGCTGCCATGGCGGCTGTGATGCCCTCATTTATCATTTCCCTGAGTTGGGTAGCAGTGACATTTTGAGTAGCTTCAGTATGGTCGGTGTTAGTGGCGTTTGAGGTTGTTGCATCGTTGGGATTCGATCGAGTAATAGCCATTTGTCTATAGTCATACACAAAATGAGATAATTAGTTTAAGTGTTAGAACAATTTTTATATTAATTGCACGAGGAAATTTCATTCATAGATTTCATAACAAATTGGATAACCTATCAGGATTTCATAATATAATACAGTGCATAACAGATATAACAAAAGAAAATGATTACATGCGATTTCCATAAGAAATTAAACATTCATCTAGCATAACAAATCCTAGACAGACGCTTAACTGGCCTTGTCCAGGGTAGTGGTACACGTAGTCTTAAGTACATCATATCAAAAACATATGTTCGAAAAAAAGTCTAGTACAAGGATGGATCACAACAGCTGGAAAAATAAAAGTACAAAAAGTACTATACCATGATAGCTGGGGTACAACCCATAAGCTTATCATGATGTACAAGAAGTCTAGTACATCTACTCAAATCTTGCCTAGCATGTCTGCTGGATGAGGCTGGTGCTGGTGGGGCTGGTGAAGCTGTAGGTACTCTCCTGGTACTCCGCAATGCCTGAACTGCCAATCAGGTCTCCTTGAACAGACGGAGTGCAGTCAGCAGCTGGGATCGAAGTCTGTCAACGGCTCCTCGGAGATAGGCAGTCTCTGCAGTCACTCCATCATGTCGTATGGCTGCAAGGTCAAAGAAAGTAGACAAGGACTGCTCCTGTGCAGTGAGAGCACCATGGGTCTGGTATTAAAAACTCTCCATGGTATGGATGCACTGATGGATACGGTAGTTCTTATCCAGCAACCACTATAACGCCTCATCAGTCATGGACCAAACTGTGACACCCCGGGTCGGGTCCAAATATTGCGGAATTATCAACAGATATGT
The DNA here is from genome assembly GCA_025667525.1 of Glebionis coronaria. NCBI lineage: Eukaryota > Viridiplantae > Streptophyta > Magnoliopsida > Asterales > Asteraceae > Glebionis > Glebionis coronaria. The sequence goes on along the minus strand of JANFOE010000720.1, from coordinate 20,242 downwards.
CACAAGGGTGGATCGATAGCACATAGTTCATATAGCATAAGATAAGATATTATTCAAAACAGATTACATGGTCATTATACAAATTTATAAAAATTGTCTTCAACATGATAAAAGTAGATTGTTTATTATTCCCCAAGTAGAACCCTTGACGATTCCTACAATGCAGATTACAATGATGCTTGATTCTATGCACACACCACGTATTAACTTCATTTTCCTGAGAAAAACATGCTTAGAGGGTCAACATAAAGTTGGTGAATTTACAGGTTTAGTAATAATTGGTTTGGACATACATCAATCATAGAAGTAACAATGCACAAAGCATTTTTACTAAAAGGTAGATTACATTTTCTATTACTCGAAACTGAAGCTTAACCTTCCATAGTCCTCAACAGATGAGAACTTGGTGTCCTACAAAAAGACACCCAAACCCAGTTCCAACATGGTATACATCTGTTGTCCTGGCCAAGGCACAGTGAGCACGACTCAAGCAGATGGGGATGGTCAATCCCAAATAGATCTATTTATAACATTCGGGAAATTACAATAATTTAACAGTTTCTATAATAGTCAATCGTAGTCAAGTTTATACAATTTCGTTATGTCAATTAAAATAGTTGCATATTTTCTCCCCCGTAGAGGAAAAGTTTATCAATAGTTTATATGGGGCTGTAAACTCACCTGGGAGTTGGCAATAGCTGTATAATACGAATATCCAAATAATGCTCACGCCACAAGTTATGCCTCATCAAATAGTACAGTCTTAATAGGTAATACATGGAACGTATGTGTATGGTTATACACATTTTTAATCAGTTTATTAATGCTACAGTATTTATCTGAATGATTGTAGTCAAGTATTAACAATATCCATTTAAACTTTTATTTAAGTTTCATATTTAAGTAAACATAAAATGTCTTACTTATGATATTAGCTTATGTCCATAGTACATGTATTAATAATAACCATTTAAACTTACAATTAAGTTTCATATTTAAGTAAACATAAAATATTTTACTTATAATATTAGTATACATACTTGCATTCAATTTATTTTACGTTCATATAATTTTATTTCCTAAAAGTATATGAGTACATGTATTAATAATACATATCCATATTGTTTATACAATTTATTTCATAAAGCAAAATACAAATATTTTATTTTTGTAAAGTAAAAATATAAATATTTTATTTAACTTTAAAGTTCCCATAAATTATTTAACATTTATAAAATAATTTATAAATTGCAAGTTTAAAAGTTTACCACTTAAATCCTTTTAGTTTAGGATTTATTTAAGTTTTACCAAATTAAAATAAGGGGTTAGGGTTTGTTAAAGTTTCGGATTGTTGCAAAACTAGTCCCTCCATATTTTAAGTAAAGTGGAACTTTTGGATTTTATATATCTAGTACCTAGGGTTTGTTATACTTTCGAGTTATGACAGTTTTAGTCCTCCTAGTTATAACTAGGTTTTATAACTTTCATATAATGGCAAAAACAGTCCCTAGGGCATCTTTATGTTTCAGCTTATTACAAAATTGGTCCTTAGGGTTATGAAATGACAAAACAACTTTTAGGAACTTTCCAAAATGGTCCCTAGGGTTTAATATGTCATTGATGGTATTTATTAAACCCTAGACTTTTGGATAATTACATTTTAAGTCCTTGTGTTTATTAGTTTATCAAAACAAGTTTCAATTATCATCGTTATAGTCCTTAAGTTTCATAAATTGTCATTTTAGTCCAAAAGTTTTTATAAGTTACATTTTAATATAAAAACTTTTATTTAAATAATCTAAAACATTAAATGGGCTCATTAAATGGTCCAAAATACTATTAGGCTATTTAATGGGCCTAAATATATTCTTAAGTCCATTAAGGTATTAAGATTAGTTAAATGGGCTTATTGGGCTCATTTAGTCTTGGGCTAATGTTGCATGGGCTTGATTAGTCCATTAATGCTACTTTTTCATTTTATGTAAGTAATAGTCTAGGTTTTCTCATAAGCTTATTATTAGCTTATCTATATTTAGTTATAAACCCTAATAAAAGATTAAAACTCAAAGTTTGTTGTATTTGGTGTATCAAATGAGATCTAGAAGTGTTTCATGTTTGCATGTAGGTTATAAACCCTAATGTGAGCTTATGACTCACGGCTATTTTATGTTTTAGCTTATTAAGATAAGTCAAGACTTGTTTTAAGGTTGCATGTAATCATAAGAGACCCAAAATAAGATCTAAACTATGTTTAACCCTAAAAATCAATCACATGTCCATGTATATACAATATAGCCCACAGCTATAATTTAATCTTGGTGTTTCCAAGATGAGATTTTTAGCTAGTTTTGTGTTTTATAATTATTTATAAAGTCCAACATAATTATCTAGGTTTATTGCATGTTTCCAAGGTTACCATGAATCCAAGAAAAACAACATATAGCCCACGGCTATATTGTTTTTCCCCAAATGTTCCCACAAGATCTTTATGCTTGTTTTATGTTTATTAGGTTAAGTTAAGTTCTTAACACTAGATCTAGGTTTTTCATAGACATGCATGTACATTTAAAATACATCCAAGGATATATATAGCCCACAGCTATATTTGTACACATAAAGTGTTTTAGTGATTTTTAGTAGTTCATTATACATGTATAAATACATATTCCATTGTTTAAAACTTAGTACATAAATCATAGATGTCCATTTAATTATGTTGTGACCTTTAAGGTCATGGTTTTTCATGGTTTTGAGTTACACAAGTTTACTTATGAGATTTGTGATTATTAGTTAACCAAAATCCCAAAAGTGAGGTTTGTAACCCACAGCTATATTTAAATACATAAAATGAGTTATATGATTTTTATCAAGTTTAAACATAGAATATGATTGTAGAAAAATTACACCTCTTGTTTAGGAAAACAAAGAGCGTAAATAGGGAATGTATTAAGTGATGATTTAGGAAAATCAAGCACTAATGACCCTTATAAGGTGAAAGTTCGTTTCCCAAGGAGGTATATGTGTGTGACTAAAATGTAGCAAGATCTGAGATTAATATTGGATAGAAGGGGATGAGAAAAGAGGGTGACGAAGACGTGAAATTAATTACTACGACGACTAAACGTAAAACCGTAAAATGAGCAAAAATAAAAATTAATTCCAAAAATTACCAAAAATTCAACAAAAATTAAAATAAATAAACTAAGAGTTTACCAATGATCAAAACTTTTTCAAACCTTTTAATTAATTAAATATTAATTTTTAAATGCTAGTTAAAGCCCTAAAAATCAAATTAAATATCAAAAAGGCCAAATAAAGATTTTTCAACTGGTAAACCTCTAAAATGACCTAAAAAGATTAAAAACTATTTTTATAAAATTTTAAACTAAGAAAAACTATTTAAAATGATTTAAAAACTATTAAAACTTAAAATAATTATAAAAATTAATCTAAAGATGGTAAAATTAATCTAAGAGTTGCAAAAATCCTATTTTAATGTATTTAAGCTAAGAAAAATATAAAAAGTGCAAAAATGTGAAGTATAAAAAATAATATTAAAATAATATTAAAAATTCAAAAATTATAAAAATTCTAAAAACTTGCAAACTAGTTTATTTTAACCTAAATAAATAGAAAATGAAATTGAAATTACCAAAATACCCCTAATAGGCCCTCAAATGGGCCAAAAGCAAAATCAGTCAACACAAATGGACTTAATGGGCCCAAAAAGTCAAACTTGGCCCAATTGATTTGGAAAAGCCCTATCTGACTCAAAATTTAATTCTAAACACAAAACTCTGAAGGCCCAAAAGCTGAAAATGAGCTTCTCACAACTTAATGAACACACAGCTTATCCTTATTGGGCCAATAAGCCCATTAATCAATAAGCCAATGCCATAAGCTCTAATTTGACACACAACCATCTTTTGGGATACTAAAGAGATCTGTAAAAAGAAATTTTGAAAAAGCACACTCAATAAGCTAGAAATAAGCAAAGAACAATTCCACAAAACGACAAAATAGTCGGGATAGAGTTCTAGGCTGTTGCAGAAGCTCTAGTTTGTTGCAAAAGCTCACAAATAGCTTAACTAAGAATAATCAATCAAGAAAATCACAAAAAGCCAAGTGGAATAAGCTGTAAGAACCAATAAGCTGGCTGAAAAAGTCAAATAAGCTAGTTTTCTAGCAAAAGCTTAACCAAAAGACTTGTAACATTCCATACTTGTTATTAAGCTGACAAAAATGAGTTCTATTACAAAAACCAAGTTGTTGCATGCACCAATAAGCAAAACAGATTCAATAAGCTATATGACCAACTTTGACCAAAAGTCAAACGTTGACAAGAGTAAATCAAACGCTGACAAGCAAAATTTTTGGACGTTGACAGACTTAATGAAGTGTTAAAACTTTATTTTCACCCAGCTGGTCAAGGCTTGAGTACAAACCTTGTGAATCAAGGTCTACCGGTTGAGTAGACTTGATGAGTTTTGGCACAAATAAGCCAATAAGCCAGTAAGCTTATAAGCTATCAACAAAGCAATCCAAATAGCCAAATATCCTCACAAGCAGCACATAAACAGGATCCAAGCAACAAAACAACAATCCTTACACTAGAAATACAAATGCAAGCACCAAATGAGGTGGTCACTTTGCTGATGCAAATGACCACTTCAGCCAACTTTGATAAGCTATAGCACACTCAATAAGCCACCAAATTCAACAACCAGATAACCAATAGATAGCTTATCACCCAAACTATTCCCAAACCTGATTTTAGACCTTAGATCCAACTAACAAAGAAGTTATTGGATCTGATGTGTTTGACCAATTTCAAAAACACTTTTATCAGATTTTTGCAAAACTTCAAATCCTTTTTCCAAACTTTCAGAAATTTAACAAATGAATAAAACTTGTATATTATGACTTGTTTAGACTTCCCAAACCCTAAGAACCAAGGGCACAAGGCCACAAGGCCTTATTAACCAGTAATCCCAAACAATCCTTTAATAAGCACTTTTCAAACAAAAATTCTTAATCCTTCAAACAACCTACTGATTTTATAGATCAAATAGCTACACTAGGTGATAACTAACAGATTGCAACCATAAAACACAAAGCACAAACACAAAATCACCAAATCACATACCAAATCATAAAACAGACAATATCATGTGATTTTTAAAGGAATCTTAACAAGAGCTTATACCTGTCCTCCACAACATCCTAGGAGGACCAACAATGATCCTTGGACCTTGTTCAACAACTAGAACAAGACCAAGGTACTTCAACAAGAAAGATGGATGACTGCCTTGGTTAATGTTTCAAAGCAGAAACTCAAGGGCTTGATTTCTTCAACACAATGAACAAACAGCCCAACCAAAGGCCCTAATCCCTTCACAAGCTTGGTGTCAACAAGCATGTAAGAGCTTACAGCTTTTGGTTAAGGATTAGTACAAAAAAATAGCAAAATCAGAAACCTCTTTTCAAGCTTTTTTTCAAACTTGAAAACCTTACCAAACATAAACGGCCTTGAAAATACCAACTTATTTCTTGTGATCCAAGCACACTTATAACATCAAATGGAACTCAGAATTACCCTTAAACAACACCAACTTTCAAAAACATAAAAATGAATTACAATTTTCTCAAAATACCAACTTTTATAAATTTTAAAAAGGAATTACAATGTTTAAAAGGTAAAACTGGAACAAAGGGACTCTCACAAGTTGAGGTCTCCTTTTATAGGCGTAACAAATGATTCTAGAATGCTAAAAACCCTAGCTATGAATTTCCAGGAATGCCCTTGAGTGCATGATGCCATTTGATGTTGGTGAGCTGTCCAAAATGATCAAAAGCATCCATTTTAGCTTGCTAGTTAAGAAGAGAGCCTTGGCTATTGATTTGGACACGTGTCCTTACATGGAGAGAAAGTTATGATGTGATTGGGTAACGGGGTAGATGGTAGGGTCCATTGGTGAGTGGAGAAGAGGGATTTAATGTTGGGATGGGTTTCAGGTGAGGTGAATCACACATGTGCCAAGGTAATTTCTTTTTTCCCTTTGTTTTGTAAAAAGTAAAACTAGGTTCATCACGTGCTACAGTGCCACGTTTGATCCGATTTTAGTGGGGGATTTGTGTTTGGCGCGTGTTTGTGTGGTTTAAACTTAGGAAAATGACATTAGTAGTCCTTGTGTTTTGGCAAAAGTTGTATAAAACATTTTTCAGCCACAAACTTGGTTTTCCTTTGTTAAATAAGTTCTGATTTTCACACTTTGGCCACCAAACTTTTGCAAAAGGTTTTCAAGGGTTATTTTTGCCATGTTTGAATATTTGAGGGACTGATTTTGGACATTCTTGATCTTCAAAGGTCTTCATTTTATCTTTGACTTCATAAGCGACCATAATTGGCAATTTAGAATTGTTGAGGGACTAAACTTGCCATTTCTTCAAAGTTGAAGGACCATTTTGTAATTTTGACAAACTTAAGGGACCAAACTTGTAATTATGAATTCACAAGGGTTTTAAGTGTCATTTCTTCACAATTTGAGGATCATCCTTGTATATCTTCAAGTCTTCAAGGGTTGTTTTTGGATAAATCATGAACTAGGGCCCGGTTCTTTGTACTGCTTCGTTTTTCGTGTCCGTTTTTCCTTATTTCTTGTGATCTTTTGTCTTTCTCATGATATCCATACCTAAAACACACAAGTAAATAAATACAAGCATATATATGGTATTTTATGACATTTTAGTGCATTTAAAGCCCGAAAAGAATGATGAGATCATGTATAAATGCCATCTCATCACTCCCCATACTAAGCCATTGTCGTGCCCTTACGCAATGCTAGAATAAAGTATCTAAGCATCATCAAAATTCAATTTTATTAACCTTTATTGAAAAGTAAAAGACTTGCAATAATACTACGAAGGTGTGTAAAAACATAATGTATGATTTTCATCATGAATGTGACTTTTAGGGTCAATGAATAGAAACAAGTAAATGTCCCTTAGAGTAAATTTTGTCATCCTTGATTGTCATACATTCCATGCTAAGTGCAAAAACAAGATCATTGTTGGTACAAGTCACAATGCTAACACTACTCATACGTCCAAATTGTGTAATACTTTTTCTCCCCGCAATCCTAGTTATTATGAAAGGAAATGGGTTACTAGCATTTTTTAACTATTTGTCATGGATCACAAGTGACTCATATTGACTTATTTGAGTAGTTATTAGTCCGAAAGCAAAGTAGCACGATTTAATCGATAGTCAGCCGAAGGACAAAATATTTTAGAACGGCTTCTCGTGTATCTCCTTAAGTTCATATCTTGGCATAACTCGTTTCACGATTTGAGACCTTTCTCGGACCGATATTTGGCATGTACTTCATACTTCAAATCTTGGGAAGACGTTCTTGAAATTATGGTCTTCTCTTCATATTTTGGAATTTCTTCACTTGACGTTTTTGAGAGATTCTTCATATTTGGACCACGACTTCATCATTTTTATTCAGTCTTTATTTTGGACTTTGATATACAATGATCCGCCTCCTTTTCGGACTTGGATATATTTATCCTCATACCTTGTAAGGGTCTTTTTGGATAGACTTTCTCCATGATCTTTAGGGGAGTAATTGCTTTTCGTCGTGTGTCTCGATCCTTCATATTGATTTAGGAATAATAATACTTCACATCATCTTGGATCTTTACCAAAAATAGAGCTCCTCATGCCTTGTTAGGGCCTTTTTGGATCTTCACCAATCTTCGCGTACCGCTTTAATAAGTTATGCCTTGGCTATGAACTCTATTCAACCCCGAGCAACTTTTAAACGATCTTGTGCTAGAAGCTAAGTAACCTTTCAAATCGTACGACCTTACTTATTGCAATTATTTTTTATTCCTAATGCATTGATCTTCTGGGAAGAAAAAGCCACAATTAAAAACATATGAGTTTTTGAAAGAACATTTTCATGTTCTACGTTTAGCATGATCACTTGTCTAACTCTATCACTTCTCGTTCTTCACTATATAAAGAACTCTAATTAAAGAGACTCGTGAATACTTAGCCATGCAAGTCAAAATTAAGCCAAATTTGGATTAGCTTTCATTAAGACTATCAAATCAAAATTTTGGGTTTTCAAGTCACCTATAGGATCTTGCACTTTCTTGGACTTTTTCAAGTTTAGAGAATGCATTTTATAGTTCCCTTGATAAGTGACTTTCTAGGATCAATTATAGGAACTTGCGAAAAGTTCTTGTTCTTAACCTGAATGAGCTAAGACCTTCACGTTTTAAAGTTCCCTATATAAAAGTCTAGCAAAACTTGAATTGAGCGGGTTAAGGAATGTGAAGGACTCCAAATGCCCATCAAGTCAAAAATTAGCTCTTATTCTACCCATCAGAAAATTTACATTCGTGTCTTAAAAACACTTATGAAAACTAAGAAAAAATTTTAAAATTTGGCCATTTTTAGCCTTATTAGCAACAAAACATTGAAAGTTGGTAAGCGTGAGGGCGTAGCAAAGCAAGTACCTATTCACCCCCCCCCCCCATACTAAAAGTAAACATTGTCCTCAATGTTTTGAGTCTAAAGGTGGAGCACCCCCATACTAGAGACGAAGAAGCGAATGCTTAGGATCTAGCATGGAAAGGGTGATCAACAATATATCTAAAGCCGTTTATTAAGTATGCTAAAAGATAATTTGTAGAACAATAAAGGATATGTCATTGGATTCGTGAAAAACTTCTTCAAGCAAACGATGGAGGCTCACGTAAACGAACACGAGAGTCTTCAATCGTAGATGATGATGATCTAGATAACACAATCACAAACAACCACGAGACAACGAGTTGGAAGAGCACAAATACCCTCTCATTATTTATTAGAAAGCATAAAAGGATAAGCATGGGATCTCCCCTACGAGGCACCTCGTTTTTTATTACCGAGTCATGAGCTCCACTCGATCCCCTCAAAATGTGAACATTTAGGGAAAATCATGGTATGGTCAATTTTTTAATGGGGCTTAAATGATAAACAAGGCCCAAAAAGCAACCGGTATTAAGGACTAAGTCCTTTAATGATACAAAATACCGGGATCGAAGATGGCGTCTTTGTTTTCATTGGATTAACAAATCAACGCCACTTCAACATGTGCCAACACAAACCCAAAGGGTTTAAAGAAAATAGATGAGAAGAAATAGAAGGGTGGGACAATGGGTAAGTCACAAAAACCATGAGCTACTCGAGGTAGACTCGCACCAATCAAATAGAAAGATTTTCTATTTATTGCATCAGTGGAAGACCGAGATTTCCCTTTACATGAAATTCCAGTATCGAATATCTCGTCCTCAGTGGACAAGGATGAGGGAACATAAGGGGCTTCCCCCATACAAAAACCATACAAAACATCGTCAAAAGGAGTAGACGAGCTTGTAGCACTCAAAACACGTGGTGGTGACGGAGTTAGATTCGTAGAAAAATCTTTTAAATCACATTCAAAATCTTTTCCTTTTTTATCTTTTAAACTCTCCTTATGAAAACCCTTTTTGATTATGTCAAAAATATTTGGTGTTTCTAAGACGATGTTAGTCACACTAAATATTCTCACATTTGAAAAGCGTTTTGGTTTTGGTGGTGGTAAGTTCTCAAAACGTTTATCGACAAAGAAAACCTCCCCATCGGGGTCTACATATTCGTCATCCGAAATATCTTTCTTAGAAACCGGCGACTTATCAACACTTTTCAAGAATGAATGTTCGAGGTGAGGCGAAGGATTTTTCGATTCAAGTATTGACGGTTTCTTCTTTGTAGGCTTTACACTCATAACCTCCACCGGCGGAGGAAATGATAAATTGTTTTTGGCGACATTTCCTAAAACTCTTGGTGAAAATTCTTTGCAAACGATATTGGTTGAATCACCATGGTTTAAAGTTGCAATATTATAGACATGAGAAAGTTTAGAGTTTTGTGTTGCATTGATGACAAGTTCTTCCTCATTGAAACGAAGGGTGATTTTTCGAGCATGAACATCAATAAGTGCTCTTGATGTATCCAAAAATGAACGACCCAAAATGAGAGGAACTTTTCGATCGATAGGAATGTCTACAACGATAAAGTCAACAGGATAGTAAAACTTTCCGACTTTAACGAAAACGTCCTCGGCTACTCCACATGCTAAAATCGTAGAATGATCGGCCATCTCGATAGACATGTTCGAAGGAGTAAGAGCCAGAAGCGAAAGCGATTTAAAAATCTCAAGAGGCATTAAATTGATACTAGCACCAAGATCGACCAAGGCGTAGCACTCCTCCATATCTTGAATTGCACACGAAATAAAAAATTTACCGGGATCACCGACTTTTTGTGGTATGCGGCTAAAAAACCGATGAACAACTAGACGATTGTTGTAACTTCTCTTTGTTGTTTAGCATACTTTTGAAGTTTGCAGCGAATCGAGGCATCATGATAAGAGCGTCGGCAAAACTTATGTTAAAATGTATGTCACGAAACATTTTCATAAAAACCTCAAATTGATAATTATTCCGTTCTTGTGCCTTTTCCTTGTCACGTCCTCGAAGGGTAAGGTAAGGGTGGTGTGGGTTGGACATTTGGCAACGCCCTTGGAATCTCGGGTTCCATGATTGGTATTGGTTCAACCGTAGGTGAAGTATGAGCGGTACTTCGTGGGATTGTGATATGCTCCTTTTCGACCATCACCTCGGGCTCTTTCTCGATTTCCTTCTCCGTAGAAGTACTTGGACGAGAGATTGGTTCCATGAAAGTTTTACCACTTCGTGTAGTAATAACCTTCATTTCTCCCTTCGGGTTTGCAATGGTATCACTAGGAAGACCACCCGAGGAAGAGGGTTTACACATGATTGATTCAAACATTTTTTCCATTCGGTCTTTAAATTTTGATTGCCTAGCATCCGCTTTTAATAATTCTTGCTTAATTTCATGTTGTCCTTGTTCCATCTTTTGTTGATTTTGTTGAAGACGTTGGACATTTCCTTCCATTTTATTAGCATGAGTTTTAAGTTCATTAGCAAGTTCGTTTTTAAGCTCGTTTTTTAACTCGGATCTTAAGCTAATCATCTCATGTTGCATGTTATCAAATTTAGCATCATTTGCTTTAGCATAATCCAAAAATTCTCCTTGAAGATTTTTAGTGTGAGCATTTTGAAAACCTTGTGTAGTGTTTTGAAAATCACGGTTTTGGTTTTAATTAGTGTCTTGTCCATTCCCACTTTGGTAATTCCCTTTGTTGTAGTTACGTGAATTGCCTTAATAATTACCACCTTGATTGTTGTTTAGATAGTTATTAGCATTTTGATTTGGTGGAGCTTGATTTGGGCGGGAACCTTGGCCGTTTTGGTTATAAGTTCCCGTTGCTACGTAAGCACTCGAAGTGTTACCACCGGCGGTAATGCACTCGGAAAGATCATGAGCTCCACCACAAGACAAACAACTCTTTTCAACCGCTTTAACCGAAGCGGAATTCAAAGCCTCTTGTGCTTTCCAATGAGTCATAAGATTAGCAAATCTATCGAAAAACCGATTTTCCTCATTAGCTTCATCATGTAAGGCATTAATGCTACGAGACGATGATGACGATGACGAACCCATATTGGCAACACTCGGTGTGTTACGAGGGCTATAAACCTTAGATCTATTCTCGATAATCTTTAAAGCTTCATCGGTCGTTTTGCACAAAAAATTACCACCCGCGGCGGCATTCAAGTAATCTCGTTCATGATCATTAAGCCCATTATAAAAAGTATCAACTTGATGTAATTCCGAAAAATCATGGTGTGGACATTCATGTAACATTTCTTTAAATCGTTCCCATGCCATTGAAAAACTTTCATTATTTCGTTCTACAAATCTTGAAATCTCATTTTTCAAATGTGTTGTTTTAGATGGTGGAAAAAATTTGTTCACAAACTTAGAAACGAGATCACCCCATGTCAAAATTGAGTTTGGCGGTTCTTTCTCAAGCAAAATTTTAGCGGGTCCATCTAACGAGTATGGAAACAACATCATCTTAATGGCGTCATGTGGAACATCCTTAAACTTGCTAGTAGCGGTGAGACGATTAAAATTCCTTATGTGGTAATGCTGATTGTCTTTCTCATGACCTCTAAACTTATTAGCTTGCAACATCGACATTAAACCCGTCTTAGTCTCGAAATTCTCCGCAAGGATAGCGGGAATCACAATGGCCTCTCCAAAACCCTCGGTGGGTTCTTGAAGCAACTCCATCATAGTACGATTAGCCATGACGACTTCTTGTTCTACAATAGGTTCAACAATTGGAGTTTGTTCTTCAATCAACGTCTCTTGATTTGCTTGCTTTTGAAGACGTTTACGAGATCGTTTTGCTTGATTACGAGTGATCATAAACTTCACGAAGAATGGGAGGTGAGCAAAGAAGATTCTTTTTGGGTGTTTTGTGAATTTTCAATTTTTTTTGTTTTTGATTGTTTTTAAGTTTTTTGGATTTTGGTGTATCTTCGTAGAAAACAATCTACCAAATCTCTCCTCGAATCAAACTCTTGATTAAAGAAGCCTCAAAAGAATGAAACCGATCACGTGGAGTGAACGCCTTCGAATGACTTTAGAACTTTGGTGAAAACCAAATTGTTCAAGAGGGTTTAATCACAAAGAAACCAAGCAAATATATTATACGTAATAATACTTTGGGCGGCAAAACCCTCGATTAGCCTTCAATCTCAAAATACTCACAAGCAAGCGGGGAAACGAGGCGGCGCGAAGCACTTAAGAGCCTTTTTCCTTAGGGTATATTTTATAATACCCGCCTTATACCCACCTTATGGTTTGTATTTTTCAAAATCGAGCTTCACGAAAGTATTTATCTATTTTTGCCTTTTTCTTTTTGTTTGAGATTCGAATACAATAATTAGGAGATCAAATCCAAATTAAGGTTGTGTTTCACACTTTTGGAGATATTTTGTATTGATTTTGATACTTAATACAATATAGTAATAATAATTTCACAAGAAAAACAAAAAACCAATAATACGTATTAGTAGATTTCTACTAATACAAATACTATTTATGGTTAATATTAAAAACAACAAAACAAATTAATCACGACACACCTCCCCGGCAGCGGCGCCAAAAATGATTGTAGAAAAATTACACCTCTTGTTTAGGAAAACAAAGAGCGTAAATAGGGAAAGTATTAAGTGATGATTAAGGAAAATCAAGCACTAATGACCCTTATGAGGTGAAAGTTCGTTTACCAAGGAGGTATATGTGCGTCACTAAAATGTAGCAAGATTGGAGATTAATATTGGATAGAAAGGGATGAGAAAAGAGGGTGACGAAGACGTGAAATTAATTACTACGACGACTAAACGTAAAACCGTAAAATGAGCAAAAATAAAAATTAATTCTAAAAATTACCAAAAATTCACCAAAAATCAAAATAAATAAACTAAGAGTTTACCAATGATCAAAACTTTTTCAAACCTTTTAATTAATTAAATATTAATTTTTAAATGCTAATTAAAGCCCTAAAAATCAAATTAATTATCAAAAAGCCCAAATAAAGAATTTTCAATTGGAAAACCTCTAAAATGACCTAAAAAGATTAAAAACTATTTTTATAAATTTTTAAACTAAGAAAAACTATTTAAAATGATTTAAAAACTATTAAAACTTAAAATAATTATAAAAATTAATCTAAAGATGGTAAAATTAATCTAAGAGTTGCAAAATCCCCTTTTAATGTATTTAAGCTAAGAAAAATATAAAAAGTGCAAAAATGTGAAGTTTAAAAACTAATATTAAAATAATATTAAAAATTCAAAAATTATAAAAAATTCTAAAAACTTGCAAAATAGTTTATTTTAACCTAAATAAACAGAAAATGAAAGTGAATTACCAAAATACCCTTAATTTGCCCTCAAATGGGCCAAAAGCAAAATCAGTCAACACAAATGGGCTTAATGGGCCCAAAAAGTCAAACTTGGCCCAACTGATTTGGAAAAGCCCTATCTAACTCAAAATTTAATTCTAAACACAAAACTCCGAAGGCCCAAAAGCTGAAAATGAGCTTATCACAGCTTAATGAACACACACCTTATCCATATTGGACAAAATAGTCGGGATAGAGTTCTAGGCTGTTTCAGAAGCTCTAGTTTGTTGCAAAAGCTCACAAATAGCTTAACTAAGAATAATCAATCAAGAAAATCACAAAAAGCCAAGTAGAATAAGCTGTAAGAACCAATAAGCTGGCTGAAAAGGTCAAATAAGCTAGTTTTCTAGCAAAAGCTTAACCAAAAGACTTGTAACCTTCCAGACTTGTTATTAAGCTGAGAAAAATGAGTTCTATTACAAAAACCAAGTTGTTGCATGTACCAATAAGAAAAACAGATTCAATAAGCTATATGACCAAGTTTGACCAAAAGTCAAACGCTGACAAGAGTAAATCAAACGCTGACAAGCACAATTTTGGACGTTTACAGACTTAATGAAGTGTTAAAACTTTATTTTCACCCTGCTGGTCAAGGCTTGAGTACAAACCTTGTGAATCAAGGTCTACTAGTTGAGTAGACTTGATGAGTTTTGGCACAAATAAGCCAATAAGCCAGTAAGCTTATAAGCTATCAACAAAGCAATCCAAATAGCCAAATATCCTCACAAGAATCACATAAACAGGGTCCAAGCAACAAAACAACAATCCTTACACTAGAAATACAAATGCAAGCACCAAATGAGGTGGTCACTTTGCTGATGTAAATGACCACTTCAGCCAACTTTGATAAGCTATAGCACACTCAATAAGCCACCAAATTCAACAACCAGATAACCAATAGATAGCTTATCACCCAAACTATTCCCAAACCTGATTTCAGACCTTAGATCCAACTAACAAAGAAGTTATTGGATCTGATGTGTTTGACCAATTTCAAAAACACTTATATCAGATTTTTGCAAAACTTCAAATCCTTTTTCCAAACTTTCAGAAACTTAACAAATGAATAAAACTTGTATATTATGACATGTTTAGACTTCTCAAACCCTAAGAACCAAGGGCACAAGGCCACAAGGCCTTATTAACCAGTAATCCCAAACAATCCTTTAATAAGCACTTTTCAAACAAAAATTCTTAATCCTTCAAACAACCTACTGATTTTATAGATCAAATAGCTACACTAGGTGACAACTAACAGATTGCAACCATAGAACACAAAGCACAAACACAAAATCACCAAATCACATACCAAATCATAAAACAGACAATATCATGTGATTTTTAGAGGAATCTTAACAAGAGCTTATACCTGTCCTCCACAACATCCTAGGAGGACCAGCAATGCTCCTTGGACCTTGTTAAAAAAATAGAACAAGACCAAGGTACTTCAACAAGAAAGATGGATGACTGCCTTGGTTGATGTTTCAAAGCAGAAACTCAAGGGCTTGATTTCTTCAACACAATGAACAAACAACCCAACCAAAGGCCCTAATCCCTTCACAAGCTTGGTGTCAACAAGCTTGTAAGAGCTTATAGATTTTGGTTAAGGATTAGTACAACAAAAATAGCAAAATCAAAAACCTCTTTTCAAGATTTTTTCAAACTTGAAAACCTTACCAATCATAAACGTCCTTGAACCAAATGATCCAAGCACACTTATAACATCAAATGGAACTCAGAATTACCCTTAAACAACACCAACTTTCAAAAACATAAAAAGGAATTACAATTTTCTCAAAATACCGACTTTTATAAATTTTAAAAAGGAATTACAATTTTTAAAAGGTAAAACTGGAACAGAGGAACTCTCACAAGTTGAGGTCTCCTTTTATAGGCCTAACAGATGATTCTAGAATGCTAAAAACCCTAACTATGAATTTCCAGGAATGCCCTTGAGTGCATGATGCCGTTTGATGTTGGTGAGCTGTCCAAAATGATCAAAACTGTTCATTTTAGCTTGCTAGTTAAGCAGAGAGCCTTGGCTGTTGATTTGGCCACGTGTCCTTACTTGGAGAGAAAGTTGTGATGTGATTGGGTAATGGGGTAGATGGTAGGGTCCATTGGTGAGTCGAGAAGAGGGATTTAATGTTGGGTGGGTTTCAGGTGAGGTGAATCACACATGTGCCAAGGTAATTTCTTTTTCCCCTTTGTTTTGTAAAAAGTAAAACTGGGTTCATCACGTGCTACAGTGCCATGTTTGATCCGATTTTAGTGGGGGATTTGTGTTTGGCGCGTGTTTGTGTGGTTTA
The DNA here is from genome assembly GCA_025667525.1 of Glebionis coronaria. Lineage (NCBI taxonomy): Eukaryota > Viridiplantae > Streptophyta > Magnoliopsida > Asterales > Asteraceae > Glebionis > Glebionis coronaria. The sequence goes on along the minus strand of JANFOE010000720.1, from coordinate 3,993 downwards.
AACTTAGGAAAATGACATTAGTAGTCCTTGTGTTTTGGCAAAAGTTGTATAAAACGTTTTTCAGCCACAAACTTGGTTTTCCTTTGTTAAATAAGTTCTGATTTTCACACTTTGGCCACCAAACTTTTGCAAAAGGTTTTCAAGGGTTATTTTTGCCATGTTTGAATATTTGAGGGACTGATTTTGGACATTCTTGATCTTCAAAGGTCTTCATTGTATATTTGACTTCATAAGGGACCATAATTGGCAATTTAGAATTGTTGAGGGACTAAACTTGTCATTTCTTCAAAGTTGAAGGACCACTTTGTAATTTTGACAAACTTAAGGGACCAAACTTGTAATTATGAATTCACAAGGGTTTTAAGTGTCATTTCTTCACAATTTGAGGATCATCCTTGTATATCTTCAAGTCTTCAAGGGTTATTTTTGGATAAATCATGAACTAGGGCCCGGTTCTTTGTACGGCTTCGTTTCTCGTGTCCGTTTTTCCTTGTTTCTTGTGATCTTTTGTCTTTTTCATGATATCCATACCTAAAACACACAAGTAAACAAATACAAGCATATATATGGTATTTTATGACATTTTAGTGCATTTAAAGCCCGAAAAGAACGATGTGATCATGTATAAATGACATCTCATCAGAATACTAGTCACAGGTTTCTTTATCAAAAGTTTTTAACCATGACTAATGGTATTCCAAAATATGTCGTGACCTTAGATGGTCATGGTTTTATCAAATCTTGATTTTTAACAAGTTGTTATATGTGTTTATAGGTGGATGTTAATGCATGCAAGTAAAATGAAGAAAGCATAATGAGTAATACCTTTGTTGCTAAAGTTACCAAGGAAGATCTAGAGAACAAAGGAGATTAGGGATCTAATCTTGATGAAGATGAAAACCCTAACTATAAACCAAGTCGTGACCCTTAAGGATTCAGCTAGGGCTTGCTATAATGATTCCAAAGGTGGAGGTACTACTAAATGATTAGTAGTTAAGATGAAGACAAAGATCTAGTGAAGTTAATGTATATTCTTGGTGGTATTCATATGATTTGAGAGAGAAAGGAGATGAGAGAAATGAGATTCGATTTGCATGTGTGAGAATGAAGAGTGTGTGTGTTTTTGGCTTCAAGAAGAGAGAGAAGGGCAAGGCAAAAAGGCATGATTGTCTTGGTAAGAACCCTTGTGCCAAGTGTAGCCTCTTGTATTTCCAAAGGAACTCTTCTTCTTCCACATAGTTTGTGTGTGTGCCGTGTCTGGCTAACCAAAAGAATGGTGGGCTTGTTGTGGGCTTGTGTAGGGCTAGAACACAAAGGGAAATGATCTTGGGCTAGTCTAAGATGTGTAGTATGTATATGATGTACATATATACATACACGGCTATGTATGCATGATGTGACATTGTTCTTAAATTTTGTTAAATGTTATGTATACATAATTAGTTATACATTTCATTACTTGTTCTTCTAGTTTTCAAGTACATGATTTAAGTTATGTAGTTATTTACAACAAGGATGAATGTAAAGGTATAAGTACATAATGGACAAGTTCACATACATCTTATAGAAATATAACACATGAGTGGATGTTCTTAAAATCATTGGGTGAAATTCTATTACATTAAATTATGGTAAAATCATAGATTTTACACGAACACCTTTGGCTGCCTGGGCTCCTACCCACATAGTCTGAGAGAGAGAGAGAGAGAGTCTATACGCTCATGCACGGCAGTGTAGCCCAACTGGTCTGCTGTCAACAGGCTGCGAATCTCCGTCGTATCCTGCGCTTGTCGTGCCGCCAGAGCGGCTATCTAGGCTTAAAACGTATCAGCATGTCCCGTCCCGGAACCCTCGCTCACCTCGAAAGTGGAGTCGAGAGCAGCCTCATACCTCCTCTTACGAGAAAGTAGAGACCCGGGAAAGTAGCCCTATGGTGATGACGGCGGTGCTAGAGATGGTAGGTCAGGAGTCACCTGGTCCTCCTCCACAGTGGTGGGGACCAATGTAGCTGAGGATGGAGCAGTGGGAGAATCATCAAGAATTGCAGCTCCAATAGTCTAGCTTTCCTCTGAATTTTAGGCCGACAACCATCCACAGTGTACGGATCGTGGTGACGGAGAGATAGCAGGAACGGGGGCTACCTTTGGTAAAATAGTCAGAGATACAACCGGTAGAGTTATGATACTCTGAAAATAGTAATATTTTAAATTTGAAGTAAGTATAAGCTTACAAACAAAAAAAATTTTGTTACAAGTTTATAGTGTACACCCTTTTTAAACAACATCAGAATGTTTTTAAGGTTATGTTAATACAAAGATTAATTAACCGGATTGTTAATAATCAATGCACACTCTGTTCACATAGAATATATATATATATATATATATATATATATATATATATATATATATATATATATATATATATATATATATATATATATATATATATATATATATATATATATATATATATATATATATATATATATATATATATATATATATATATATATATATATATATATATATATATATATATATATATATATATATATATATATATATATATATATATATATATATATATATATATATATATATATAGGGGAGAGTTAAAATAAAAAGGTTATTTTTTATGAGAAGGATAAGAAGAATTTTTATCCATTGATTTAAAATCAATGGACAAGATTAAACTATAATATTATTTAAGTATCTAAGGGTAAGATGGTCTTTTTGTACTTAAACATAAACCATCTCAATAACTAACGACTATTCATATCATCAAGATGCAGATCTTCTAAAACTTTAATTTTTCTCTCTAACTTTACTTTCTCACTCTAAAAATAACAATCAAACACTAATATTCTCATTTAATCATTAATAAATGCATCGGATTTATTTCAATTGAAGACGTGAACATTGATTCAACGATAATTGGAGTTTAAGCTAATGATTTTTACGAACAGTAACGCTTGGTAAGTCAGTTAAAACTAGATTATATCATTTTTATACATATGTAGGATTTTGTTCATATTGTTTATTAAAAATCTATGGTTATTGGTTTTATAACTAAACAATGCTTTTCTAATTTATGTTCGGTTAGTATATGCACCACATAATATGAATCTAATTTGTTCATCAAAATATTTAATTAAATTTTTGTAAAAAGTCTGATACATTTTCGTAATTATACATTTTTTATGAAATAACCTTGTTTTTTGCATAAAAATAAGCTAATTGTGCATCAGTTTTTATATTAAGTTAGTCACATTATATTTTTAGTTCTTCAACACGTCTTTGTATGAGATAAAGCTGTTTTGTGCGTCAAAATGGCTAAACGTGCTTTAGTTTCATAAGAGGTTAGTAAAAGGCTTATCCTTTTGATAATCAAGACGCATTTGTAATGAATATCATTTGTTTATGCAACCACATTACTAATCATACATTAGTTTTCATAAGTTAGTAAAAGACGTATCATTAGATAATGTGCAAACCTTTGTACAAAACAATGTTACCTTTTTACATGAAAAATAGCTAAATGTGCATTACTTTTGAAAAGAAGTTAATATAAGTGATATTCTTGGATAATCAACATGTATTTGTATGAAATAACACTAGTTTGTACATAAAAGTAGGCTAAGTATGCATTACTTTTGATAGGAAGTTGGTAGAAGTGATATCTTTAGGTGATCAACGCGCCTTGTAGACGAAATAACATTGTTATGTGCATTAAAATAGGTTGAATGCGCATTAATTTTTCTATAAAGTTAGTAAAATTGTTGTCCTTAAGTAATTAACACACTTTTGTTTGACATTACATGGTTTTCTACATTAAAAATTGGTTAAATATGCATTACTTTTTGTAGGAATATAGTAAAGGTGTTTTGCTTAGGTAATTAACATAACTTTTTTTTCTAATAATATTGTTTTGTGATTTAACGTTGTTTTTTGCACTACAAAGATGCCTGAATGTACCTTAACATTGGTTTAT